>VXAL01016016.1:138345-230938 GCA_013399475.1 Chauna torquata | reverse complement strand
AAAAAAAAAAAAAGCTAAAGGAAGTCCAACAGAAGAAGCTGCGTGAAGCACTCAAAAAAATAAGACTTTCATTGAAACTGAAATCTGATAGTCCTTAGCATTTCCTGCTGTCACAGACAAATTCGTTTCTTGGCCACTTTGGACAGTCCCTTTGGAAAGCAATACAAGTGAACGCACATGGGTAATGTCAGAACTGCATCAAAGATGTGATAAAAATACCAATAAATATGGACAGTTGGGGGAAGAAATTCCTAAAATCTCTCGTTGACAAATTATGTTTTTGCACCAAAGAAGTTTTTGTTTCTAGTTTCTGAAAAAACTTTTGAGACAGAAAAAAATAATCAATTTTCATCAAAATCTTCTATTTTTGCATGTAGTAAAAAATTTCAACCAAAGGAAAGGTAAAGCAAAAGCTGGTGGTTTTTTTGTTTTGTTTTGTTTTCCCCAAAAGATGACTTGATACCAGGTTTTGATGAGACCTAATTATTAATTATCCAGCTCAGTGGAACTCCTGCTGGTTTGGCTGGGTGTCAGGGAGCACTGGAGAAGAGGTTGCCTCTCTTAAATCCCTTTTAAGACTCAAAATAAGTTTTAAGGAGGAATTAATTGTCCCTCTGCGCAGGAGGTGGTGTCACACTGTGCTGTTTAGATTGAGTCATCTCTAGAGTTTTGTCCTTGGCTGTTAATGTCACAGAGCAGTTTGTCCGGTAAATGCGATACCTTGCAAACATGATCTCCAGCATTTAGCCCATGCAGTTTTAACTTCAGAAAATCAATGCATCCAGCACTCCCTCGCTGTAAGTGCATGAATGTGTGCTGATTCACCAGAACCTGCTTAGCAAAATGTCTTACAATAACACAGGCTGCCAGGAAATGCATGTACTCTTTGATGGTTCATAAAGTCCTGCCCACCTATTGTGGGATGGAGCTGTGCATGGAGAGCTTCTTCCTCTCCCAGTTACTGTCATGTCACACATTTCCCATCACAGAGCCTTTCAGTATTACACAGTTTGAGCGGTTTGAGATGTGTAATCGCGAGCCCGTTTGATCTGAGGAATGTGCCTCTGTTATGTGCCTAGGAACTTTTGCATTACGTTTACTGACCCAGATCAATCCTGGTTTGCAAATTGGAGGAGATGGAGCTTGAAATCTGACAAGCTCTTTTTTCCCCCTCTGAAGAGTGTGCGTTTTGCTTGGGGAAAAAGGGCTTTGGCTGCTGAAAAAAGTGATCAGTAATTGAAAAATGCAGTTGCTAGAAAACTGCAAAGATTTGTGTGATTGAATCACATCTCTTCTGAAAACAAAACAAGAATAATGCTAGGGCATTGGTGCCGAATAAAAAACACTATTGAGATCAAATAGCAAGACAGAGAGGCTTGTGATGGACAGCTCTTGTCTCGCTGGAACAAACACAGACTGGTCCCAGCAAACCGCCCTGCCGCGTAATTGGTAACATCTCATTGCAGAGATGGAGAGAGGACTTCATCCCTGAGGGCTGCTCACATCGTCATGCCCTAACCCTCCACATCCCTCATTCGTGGGGGATGTGACCGGAAGAGAAATCAGAGCCTTTTCAGCAGCCTCAGTGAAGTCCCCTGAGGGTCCCCTACACCTTACCAGCCTTCTTGTCTCTCATTACTGCTTTAAGGAGGGGACATCTATTGACCAAGGTGTTGTCAGCATTGAGAGAGTTGTGTTTGGATGGTTTTGCGGAGATGTAATAAGCTAGCATTTGTTAATTCTTCTTTAGAAATGGATAGTGCTCTTTTTGGTGGGCATTTCAAGAGACCACATGTAATGAAACCCTTGAGTGCTCCAGCCCATGGTAAGGGAGGGCTTGGTGGAGGGACATGTCCGGAGATCATGGTGCTCTCCTTGGCTCTGCTGCTGACTTGCGCAGGTTACCAGGCGAACCACTTCATACCTCACCCATATCTGTTAGCGGTTAGTTCAAATGCAGGAGAAAAACAGCTACCATGTGCAGCACCGTGCAACACCTGCATTTTTAATTGCATCAGAAAGCCTGGTGCAGGTGCTCTGAAAATGTGAAGACATTTTAAACAGCTCCCTCTGATTCAAAATGTCAAGCAAAAGCAAAATTAACTCAGAAAGGCAAATTCACCACATAAAGCACATAAATGCAGGGATATGTTATTCACTATCTGTTCGGCCTTTTTGTCAGCAGCACATCTGAAAGCAAAACATGCTGCCAAGTCATGTATTCTGATGACCAGGGGACTTCCCCATTTCCCAGGAAGATGAATCTGGGGGCATGAGAATGATTTCTAATAAACACACTGACAGCAAAGATGATGGTAAAAGGAAGTGCACCTTACCATTTTTTTTGCAAAGGAAAGTACAGTGACTCATGTGTCAGGAGGGACATGCTAACCAAAGGCAGTCCCTGCACTTTGCAGGTGACCACCCAAAACTCCCTCCCCCAGGCAACTAACGACAATTAGTTACTCTTGAAGGCGCAAGGTCTGCGGACTTGCACAAGTAGGCACCACCATGTCTTCATTTTCATTATAAAATGAAAACATGAAGCTGTGATTCGAAAGCTATGCTGGAAACTTAACTTCAGATGTGAGATGAGATTTTCAGTGTCAGAGAGAGGAATTACAAGCCATAGTTTTAAGGGGTAAACTCAGTGCCCTGCTGATGCAGTGGGAGGATAATTGGGTACTGAGGAAATATATATTTGTGACTTGAGCTCTTCCCAAGCAACTCCGTGATATTCACTCCAGAATAAAAGTATTCACACGGGGAGTTATCTGGGAAAAGCTCTTACCAGTAAATAAGACTGAAGCTGAGGGGAACGGGAGCCACAACAGAGTATTAGATACCCATCGACTTCTGTACCTGAAACAGCAGGGTACAAATAATGTGATTTGAAGATCTCATAAATCATCCTTCCTCACGTAACCGGAAAACTAGAGCTCTCAGTGTCTCATCTGCCCATCTGCCCATTGTGGTTTCCCAAGACAGCACAGTTTGTAATGGCCTGGTTTTCCCAGTGGTACACACAGGTACTTGTCAGATGACATTGTCCTGCTGTCTCCTCAGTCAGTGCACTTCTGCCCAGGCACAAGATGAGCCAAATTTCCCTGCGGAGTTTCCTGACATTGCTCACAGCCCTCCGTGCAGCTGAAGCAGCAGCAGCGTGCACGTGGGCTGAGCGTACGTCTGTGTTTGCTGTGTCTGGTGCTTGGTGCATGCCTCTAATGTAGAGACCTGAAGATTTGACAGGTGCGTTTATTGAAAAGTGATCTGTTCTTTTATGAACTGCCTTGTTGAAATTCGAAACAACCCTGCTTGAGGGTATATATGCTGAGCCCAAATTTTTCAGCTCGTGGGACTACACCTCTGCTTTGTGTGCACATGGTGGGAATTTGCATGTACAGGTGTGGCAGATGAATGTAGATCAGGTGGACAGGGCTGTGAAGCTCCTTTCCTTCAGCAGGCCCACAGGGCTTGTGAGCAGATGAAAGTATCGTTGTAAATATTCAGGGAAAAGGAAATAGAGTTGCCATTCTCAGAGCAGCGTTGCGTGTACTCTGTGTTTTATAGCAGATGTTTCAGAACATAAACAATTAGAGCTTAATGTATTAATATACAAATCTGGAAAATAATCCAGCAGTACATCATGGACCAGACCCTTGGCTGACATAAACTGACATGGTTCCAGTGGCTGCTTTTCAAGTTTTGAACAAGTTAACATCTAACATCTTTCACTACACAGATCTCTGGTCGTTACAAACCTATGTGAGATCAGGATACCTAGATCTCACTTGTGCCATTAAAATGTCTCCTAGGACCTTTGGACTCTCCAGCAGTCAAACATGATCTTTTGGATTATATACCAAAATCATTACAGTGAAATGCTGCAGCATTGGGTAGACTCGTGGGCAGATTTCATGGCTGCATTGGTCTCTGCTGTCTGAAAATACTTTAGATCTGTCTGGCATAGTTAGACAGGAGCGAATCTGGGACAGGTATGCCCTAGGCTTTGCCAGCTACGGCTCTGGCTACCTCGCTCTACTCACACCCACAGAGAAGGTGGGGCCTCCGATCAATAGGAGGCAGTCGTGCCCAAAAGTTGCTGGTGGCTACAAAGACAGGGATGGTGGAGACAGTGAGCTGTCTCACTCACAATGTATTTCCGTACAGTTCTGCACAAATTCATTGTCTGTTTTCACTGACCTGTGCTGCCCCAAATAGCTTTCTGTACTGTGCAGTGCTTACTTGCCTGTTGACTTGCAAGATCCTTCTGTAAGCATTAGATAGACTAAAGATTGTTTCTTCAGTGTCATCTAATGATTTTTTTTTTTTTTTGTCTTTGCTTCCTTCAGCTCCAAGGCTCCTTGAAGAGAAAGTTGGTGGTAAATCTGTCGCCTGTCAACAACAAGAGGCCAAATGGTGTTTCAGACAGCTCTTTCCTGGACATTAAGAGGATAAGAGTGGGTGATAATATCTCAATGGGACAAGGTGGACATCATGTTAACAATTGCCAAAGCCAGTCAATGTCCGGAACCATGCCTGTGGGGCAAGGATCACAAAGAAAGACGAGTAACCTAGCAAACAGTACACATGCTAGTGGCAATGGCATGTTTAATATGACTTTGAAAGAGGTAAAGAAAGAACCAGGAGAAACGATGTCCTGTAGCAAACACTTAGATGGCCAGATGTCCCATGAGAACATGTTCCCTAACAGATACGGGGAAGACTCAGGGGAACAAATGATGGATCCAGAGCTTCAGGAACTATTTAATGAACTGACTAACATATCCGTGCCACCAATGAGTGATCTTGAGCTAGAGAATATGATAAATGCCACAATAAAACAAGACGAGCCGTTCAACATTGACCTTGGGCAGCAAAGCCAGAGGGGCCCTGTGAGATCTCTGCAGATGGATAAGATGGTAATTAAGAGTGAATATGCACCAGGCATGAACCAGGCTTCTGTGGGCTCCCCACAGATGAGGCCTTCTTCTACAGGTCCATCCTTCACTATGGCCACTGCTGCCATGTCCACCTCTTCACCCATCCCTTCGGTGCCTCAGAATCAAACACAAGTATCGCAGGTCTCTTCTGCATCCAGTCGGCCATTGCCTAACTGGCAGGAGGTTTCTCATGCACAGCAACTGAAACAGATCGCAGCCAACCGTCAGCAGCATGCCTTGATTCAGCAGCAACAGCAGCAGCAGAACCAGACTGCTAACTGGTCCACCTTGTCTCCATCAGGTCCTTCCCCCGGACCCTTTGTGCAAGAGAAAATCCCCAGTCCTTCTTTTCGCCAGCAGCAGTTCAGCCCACAAAGCTCAGCAATGCTTGGGGTGCCAGTGAATGGAAACCAGTCAAAAGGGATGAACAACTATGTTTATAAGCCAACCACTCCCCAGAGCAATCCCATGGACATAATCATGCAACAGAAGCCTCAGGACCTCAACAGAAACTTTATCAACAGTGCTCAGCCACCACTAGAGCAGCATCATGGCAACACAAAGCCTTTGTTTCACTTTAACTCAGAGCAAACAAACCAGCAGATGCCTTCAGTTTTGGGTTCCCAAAGCAAGCCTGCCCTTCTGCACTACACACAGCAGTCACAGAGCTCAGCATCAGTGCAACAGCCACAGCCACAGCAGCAACAACAGCCACAGCCACAACCTGCTCAGCCTCTCTCAAACCAGTCTCTTCAAAGGCCACCCAATGTACCCCTAGCAATGCAACAAAAGATGATGCTTCAGAAAATTCAGCAAAGCCAGCAAATCTCAGGTTTGCAGTATCCAGTCTCTCAGCAGCACAGACAGGTAAGGCAAATTCTGCCTTGTTTGTTACAGAATCATTCTGGTCTTAGTGCTAAAAAGGGTTTTCCAGCCTGGCCTCCTTCCTCCAGGAGATGTGTACTGGTGTGTAATGACCTCAGAACATACTTCATCGGAGCTGGTGATGCACCTATTCAGGTGTATCATAGATGCACGTTTGTAAGAATTTCGAGAATGACATGTTCAGAACTTTTTTTTCTTAAAGCAAGAGTGAATATGCCACTGCTATATGTTATGTAGATACTTGTCAGAAAGGTGAAATAGTAAGGCAGATGTAAGCTTATTTTGGACTCCTGTCTAAGTTTCCTAGCTTAAAAAATTTTCGTTTCTTTCGAATGGCAAAATTGTAATGAATTCCTATGATATCTTAGATAATGTATTTTACAACGTTAATTTTTATGTCATCATTTTCCTCGGGGAGGCAGGGTTAGGAAATTCTGTTTTTAGATATCGTTTGACTGACATGACAAAAATACTGTTTGCACATTTGTTATCTGTTTGGCAAAGAAAAACTAAGACTTATCTGTGAGCTTTATAAACACCCATCACACTTCTGGGAATATTCTGTGCATAAAATACATGCTTAGATATGAAGGTGAAGGTTGCCACAGATACATCTACAATTATATGCCACATGGCCAGCTCCCACTGTTTTATCATGAGACATTACTCCGACATGATCAATTATTATAGCTCAGTTATGCTATGCCAAGTCACTGTGCACCAGAATGCCAAGTTTCAGACCTGCCAAAGTTTAAATATGTAACCTCACTGTACCCTGAACCTGGAAACCATGTGCAAAACAAGTAAAACATGCATTTGATCTTGGGATGTTTAAGCCACTCCAAGGGGTTTTGGTGGGTTCATCACATTTGAAGGTATGGAATGGCAATATACATGTAGAGATTGTTCATGAATTTCTTATATATAGCTCTTAGAAAGAGCTATATATATTGTTTTAAGAGCTATAACTACTGAAAAGATGAAACCTCAAGTCTTCCATAAAGTCACAGAGAAGCAGCATTGTGAATGAATCACTTATAATTGGAGTATCTTGGCCAACCTGTTCGGGCAACCAGTCTAATTTTTTGACATAAAGTAAATATAGTTGTATGCATGGAAACCTTTCTCCTTTTAACTCTTTTAAACTCTTTTAAGCTCCCTGACCACCTAACCATGACTTTCTCCAACAGAGAATCCCTTGGTAAGAGACACCAGGTGAAACATTTAGGCTGCTTTGGGTGGGGAGGAATTGCTTCATTTGAAGAAGCTGAAGAATGAGCAGCAAGCAGGATGCAAGCACAGTTTTGTTGTGTTATGGGAGGTCTCTGCTGGCTGTTCCTCTCCTGCTTGGGCCACTGTGTGCTCACTTCTTAGGCCCATTTCCCCATTCTCTTAATAGACTGGCAGGCAGATGAATTTTAACAGTTCTTTCATTCAGCCATAATGAAGCTTCCAGCAATCTGTCAGCAGAGGGGAGAAAGACAGGACTTTTGTGAACAGTACTGTTTTTTTCTGAAAAATATGCAAGGTCACATTCTGGAAAGGAATAAAAACATTGAGAGTAACTCTGCTTGAGGCAGTATTAGCTCCCTGCTCTGTGTCCTCTTGGGCTGCTGCTAAGGAAGGCAAGCCAACAAGATGGTACTAGGCAACATGGCCACAGCAGTAGTTGCAAAATTTATCATGAGCATAGTGTGATCTATCTATCACCTGTGCAGCCACAAGATTGGCTTAGGAAACTTTCCCTAAATGAACTTTGCTAAGTGCCAAACTTTAGATATTACACCAAGGAAGGAGTTTTGCCTGTCATCGCAGACTTCTGCAAGTAGCTTTCCAAAGTCTTATGTTACCTGGCCACTTCTGACAGTTTTGTCTGCAGGATGTGGCTATCTGACCCGCAGCAGAGCTGAGAAACTTAGTTTTGTAGGCACAGATTACAGGGCTTTTGCAGCAAGAATGCTTTTTTTTCTGTGCTCTAGAGAAGTAACTAGATTTTTTAAGACTCTTACTAGTTGCTCCAAAATTCTGCTGAAATTCAGAAAATCAGGTAGGTCTCTCTCAGCAGAGTATTCTGTAGCTGCAGGAATGATACTGGGAACTGCATAAACTTGGTCCATAAATTGCAGGATTTGGGATGTTTGAACATAACTGCTCACCTGGCGATATGTATGAGTTCTGTGAACAAATGTAGGGCCTGCCTGCACAGACACAAGAGCCCATTAACCCCTTGGTCTACGCATGCTTGTCCCCATAGGTCCAGCCTGAATATTAAATCAGAGGGAGAGGAGAGACCCCAGCATTGTATTCTAGTAAAGACAGTGAAGGTCAAAACGAGCTCATGGGTCAACTCCTGCTGATTTTAGCACTGGGGACGTCACCTCATTTAGGCTGCATGGTCTTCTCTCCTGGAGGATCATCTTCCACCTCTGAGGATTTCTACTGATCATTAACAGTAATGCATGATTAATTACCAGCACTTACTAATTAACTTCATGATTAATATTTTACTCATGCCTTATTTCTTCATGAGGAATCAAGGTTTGATTCTGCTAGATATCATTCAACTCCTCCTTAGATCCTAAATTCATTATAAATGTGGACTGTAAGGACCATCTCAGAACTGGCTGAAATGCTTTGTAGCTGGAAAAGTGAGTGCACATTCATAAATGGCTGCTGTGACGTTGCCATCAGATAACACTGGCTGGAACACTATAAATTCACATTTTTAGCTGAACCAGCTCAGTCTCTGGATTTTTACTCCCCAAGTTTTAAGATCCCTAAAAAGCATTTGAACTTGACTTTATCAGCCCAAGCTTGCTAACTGGAAATTTAAGACTTGTAATTTCTCTGCCTGTCACATTCATTTTGTGTCAAATTGGAGCAAACTTGTAGTGCAATTTGCTAATTAGGTGTCTTTTGCCTCTAGGGAAAAGTCATAAAAATGATGGAAATCATCTTGGTTTCCTGGAAGAAGGTTGAATTGAATGAAAGTTTTGTTTGCTTCTCAGTTTTATTCTCCCTTGTTGTGAGAAAGATTCACCTTTCCATTGTCTGTCAGGATGCAACATATATACAGTCAAGAAAAAACTCATACAAAATCAACACTCTCTTTGTTTAGGAGATAATTAGAAGCTCCAATTTCTGCACAGGTAAAACTGGGTTTGCTTCTTATACAGAACCTGGGCTGATGTGGGGGAAGTCTGTAACTGGACTTGGGGATAAGTTTGAAGTCTAACTTTCTCTCTGTGAGAAAACATAGTCCCGTAAATGAAAGATGCTTCTGGAGTAAGACATGAAGTTTTTGAACAAATGGCTTGGTGTTTTTAACTAGTCTAGGAAATTCTGCACATATTTTTAAAGTTTTTGGTCACCCATATGACTCATTCAATAAGTTCCATCAGTCTTCTATCAAGGAGAAGTGAAAAAAAAAGAAAAAGCCAATATCTACTAAATAAGATATTATTCATCCCCTTCTGTTTTTCTACTAAAGCCAAATGAAACTCAGAGGTTTCAAGCTGATTTTTTCTCCAAATTTCTTATTCAAATTCACTTGCTCAGAGGTGGGGAGAAAAGAAGGCTGAGCTCATAAGAAGGGGAAGGCTAATGGAGCAAGGCCACTGTGTGGTTCACATGGCCATGTGCCCTTGGACCACAAGAGCCCTGTTTAGTCTCAACTTTGGGGACAAGGATGACACAAGGGAGCGTGAGAGCTTCAGCTTTCACTTTACACGAACAACCAGTGGTCCTTGTTTTTAAGGCTCTGAAAGCTCTGGTGTTGTTTATGTAGTTACAACAGTGTTTCCCTGTGCAGAGCTCAGGGCGTTGTGTGTCCTCATTCCTTTATAACGTCTTTGAGGAAGGGGTCATCTTCTCCCTTTTTTCTCTTTTCTCTCTCTCTCTTTCTTTTTTCCCCCCCAAGACCTAGAAATGTAGTGTGATTAGTTGCAGTTTGTGGATTTTTTTGCCATTACTTGCCCTAACTGGGGCATACCTTAGATCATTTCTTCACCAGATCTTAACAGGCTCCTTTTAAATCCAACCATTCTACTTTCCTACTGAATACTGAGCAATCCCTTCTCTGTCACCTGCCCCAAGCACAAGTGACCCATACGTGACTCTTGCCTGATGCACTCCTATGGCAAGGCTTTGTGTTTTTCAGCATGTGGCCAACGTCCTTCCAGGTGCTGCATGACCCAGGGACACAGCATCGCTGCATCTGGCTGGAGAGGGGCCTCGATGCAGCACTGCACCAAGCAGCGTGCCACCACTGAGCGGTGTGTGCTTGGCGAGCTCCAGGTGCTGAGGTGACCTCCCACTTGCAGGCCCCCTCCAGTACATCAGCCCTTCAGATGCCCAGAAAATCAATGCTTAACTGAGATATATATGCATTACTCTTAAGTATATTTCCAAGGGGTAGAGACGGTAGTTTAACTAACCTGGCAGCTGTGCAGAGATTTTCCCCAGTGTGCACCCAGGGTAATTTCATTTATTTTGGGAGAGCATAATTGGACTTACAGCAGCATAGTAAGCAGCAGGATATGGCCTTCTTTAAAGCATGGGCACCATACGGATTTAATAAGAAGTGTATGTTAAACTGTCAGATTGTTAGAGTGCTATGCAAGGAAGAAGCACCAGGAGCAAAAGATCTAATGGCTTCTTTGAAAGTGCAGCTAGAAAAACTCTTGTTATCTTTCACTGCTGAGCGATAACTTACACCTCTAATTTAGCCTCTGAAATTTCTCAAAGAAAATGTGGCTTCTTTGGATGATTCATATCAAAACAATATTTTCCTACACCTTTGTTTTTACCACTAAACAAGAAAAGAAGAGCACATTTTGGTGAGGCAACCTCTCTGTTTTCAAATGTGAAGGAATTATTTCACAAATATTTGTAAAATGAAGACAGAAAACCTAGAGTGGCTTGTGGTAATTGGTACAAACCAGGACTTAAACTTGACTTAGATCATAAATAACAGCGATTCCAAGCTTTTGGAATCTACAATAATAGAAACCGTTCCATAGTGTAAGAAAATAACAATGTGACCTTTCTTTCAATGCTAGCTATAAAAATAGTATTTGAATGAGTGCTTTTCTTGATAGATCCATTTTGGTTGCATCCCTTCATGCAAGGGCTTCTGAATTAAATATTCTGAATAAAAACTAGAGTATGTACCAATAACTACCATCGATTGCGTGGTCATAACTGATTTATGAGCACAAAACCAGAGAGAAGATGTCAAAGGTTTCTGTATTGTCATAGTGGACAGTTGTCTTGGTGTCTTTTTGGTACCTTATGTCATTCATACTCTGTTTACTAAATGAAATATATAGACAGTCACACTCTGGATAGTCAGTCCCTGAGGACATTGTAATTCAAAGGCTCGGGGACACTACCGGTTTCATAAGCTTTCTTGAACTCTTTTCATAAAGTATTTACACTACTAGAATAGAAGAATATTAGCCACTTAGGTCAAATGCTTCTGGGTTCGTGGATTTGGGACATAGCTGAGATAGTCCCTGTAGTCTCATGTGGGCTGCTTTTTGAAGGTATGTCCGTGAAGATACCAATACAAAACACCATCACACTTGCCTGAATGTGTCAGCACACTTGAAGTCTTACTTAATATTTGTTAGCTTTATGAAAGTGCCTGGGAGGTCCACTGACAGGGCAAAGTGTCATTCTGTGAAGAACTATATAAATGGTTTAAAAATGGCACCTGTCTCAAAAAGGCAGTTTTGATCTGGCTTCTGTAGTAATCAAGGAAAAGATTAGTTTTATAGAAGGAATTTGAAGGATATCAGCTTCTACCCACCTGCATGTCTACAGATGTTTGTTTGAGGTCTGCAGTGATCCAGGAGGTACTTCATGAGCCAGTCAGTTGCCCTGGCTGTGGGGAAAAAATGAGGTTCAGTAAGGGTGCTATGTGCTTCAGTCCTCTGATTTTACTCCAATGCCACCTTGAAGCAAGGGTGGGGAAATAGAGGGACAGCCAAGGTGCCTGGTGCATATGTAAGAGAAGATGTAGGGTCTGCAAGGAGGAAAGGGCAGGTGAAAAGATCCACGGTGCTGGTGGCAGAGTTTACAGTTTACAGGCCTGGGGTAGCGGGGTAAAGTAGGGAACCACCACCAAAAGCAGGACGTGAGTTTGTGCTTATGGTATTAACTGGAAAGGAGGAGTAACAGGACAAGATAGGGATAAGGAGCTGTGAAAATGCAATGCTGACTGGGTGGCAAGGAACCAAGGATGTTTCAGGTCTGGCTCTCTGCCACTAGGCAAGTTAGTCTGTCTTGACCTGTGATCTCATCAGTGAATCTGGGATATCTGTGAGGGCTTCTTACCTGGTTGAAGTGAAGATTTCTGCTATTGCTATGTGTGCATCTGAGACCAGAGTCAAGCCCTGAGTCAACTTCCTGCAAGGATTTTGGAAAGGCAGCCTGGAAAAATAGTATAATTCCACAGCCATTTGGAGCTGGCATGGTGAAAACCCCTTTCCTGTAAGTTTTTGCTTGTTTGTAGGCAATTTATGAATACCTCAAGAAGTCAAGGAACAAAAAAATTTTAACAAGGCCTAGCTCTCATTTCTCTCCCTAGAGTCTTTCTATTATTTTAATAGCCTGAAGTCCTCAAGAGCAAGTCCCAGTAATTTGCCTCTAGGGTTTCAAAATGAAGGAATATTTTAATGGCAAATATTTGTTCCTTCATTCAGCCACTTTTACTGCTGGTGCTTTTATGGCGGAGACTTGCCCCAGGCTGCAGATGACTGTCATTAAGACAGCAACAGGCCGGGTAATGTTCCTTTATTATGAGTTTTCATGGGTGAATTTACCATTTGTATATGATTCTGATCCAGAAAATCAGCCAGATGCTCCAACAGAACTAATCCAGAACCATCTGCCTGCTTCATTTGCTGCATGCCTGTTTCTGATAATGTACACATACAGCGTAAGAGACAGCTTTTGCCCTGAAGAATTTATAATCTAAATAAGCAAGGCAGCCAAAGCCTGAGAGGAAGGAAATGTTACTGTATATTTTATATATTATTATATATTTTAGGAAAGAGAGAAGGAAGATCTCATCCAAAGCCATTACAATCTATCCACTAGCTGTTGGATAAGATCATAAGTAACACACTTACCATCACAGAAATCCACTGAGTCTGGAGTTGAACCAGAGCAAGTGTCAGTCTCAGAGACACTATCCTTGCGTCCTAGAATAGTGCCTGAACCTATCACCTTCCCGCTGCTGATCTTGACCTGCCTGCCCCCTGCCCCTTGCCTCTTGGTCTGAGAGTCTTCCTTATT
Source organism: Chauna torquata (assembly GCA_013399475.1). Classification (NCBI taxonomy): domain Eukaryota; kingdom Metazoa; phylum Chordata; class Aves; order Anseriformes; family Anhimidae; genus Chauna; species Chauna torquata. Next base: position 217,808 of record VXAL01016016.1, on the reverse strand, counting down.
GACCCAGCATCCACAGCTCTTAGCCTTTACAGCCTGCAAAATCTCCCACAGGAGACCTCTGGAGCACTGGGAACAGATGCCCCTTTTCCCCATTGTACCTGTAGATTGATGGCAAACAGCCCGTCAAGGTGAAACCAGCAGCTTGCTAACTCTGCAAAGGGCCTGTGAGACACCTGTGCATGGGTGGACATACCCTGGCTCTTCCTGAGGTTCTGCTTGCCCCCATGTGCATGAGAAAGGAGTGGGACCTTGAGGGCAGCCTCACATCACCCTTTGCATGTTGAACAGGCCAACCATGTTAAGTCTGTGTCATCTCTTCAAAAAGTCCTCACTTCCCTGTCCCCTATGATGAGGCTCTTTTATGTCAAGCCCCAGCTGGAATTCAGAGGTGGGCTGAGTGCTTCCAGCAGCTGGTTCCTCTGAAAAGCCAAATGGCTTTCATAGAGTCTTTTAATAGTAATACTAAGTCTTGATGTAGCCGTGGAAACATGTGAATTTAATGGTTTTCTAATTTTATAGGAAGAGGTAAGGAATTATTTGAGGTCTGCATCATATTGTGAATCAGTAGAAAATGCAGAAAACACGTAAAAGGGGGGATATTTATCCCTCTCCTTCGTATCACTTTACTGTATTTAATGTTAACCCCCTAACCTTCCTACATAACTGGTGAGGAAGGTGCAGCTCGGAGTACCTAAGCTGGACACATACGAGGCACAAACTCACTGCAGAAGCCTCTCCGCTTCCCCAAGTCCAGCCGTGCTGCTGTGCCTGAAAGAAATGCGCAGACTGAAATCAGTGCACTGAATTACGTGACAATATGTCAGCGGAAGCCCTGACTACAACCTTCACCTTGACATTGCCCAGGGCTGTAAGCAAGGGTTCTTGCTTGTGAGTTCTTGTGGCTGGGCACAAGGCTTCTTGTGGCTGGGCATCTCCCGGGGCAGGGTGTGAGGAGAGCAAGTCAGTGGTGGGTGCTCAGCCTGCATCCCCAGGGCACCACTGGCTGGTCCAAGGCCCCAGAGCTGGCAGTCCTCGGTCCAGGTCCAGGCTACCTACTGCTCCCATGAGCTGGACTGCTACAAACCCCTGCTGGTTGGCAAGGAGCAGCTGTGCCATGGGTTGGGCACCTCCCCAGCCAAAGGGCTGCTGACTCCATTCCCCAGGAGCAGGGGTTCTCTCTGGAGGGGAGCAAGAGCAGGGTGCGTGGGCATGGGTGACACAAGATACAGGGCATAGCAGGCTTTTGACACTCTCATGTGAGGCTTTATAGGATGGCAGGGCTGATCTTAAGGCTAGCTGCTTTAGAAAGGTGCAAGAAGGCCTCCACACCCCAGCCCCATGTCCCCTCCTTTAGTGCCAACTCTGACATTTGTCTGAACTCTCACAAAACTGGCAGAAAACTATCCTTTTTCTCTCTGTGTTGTTTTTTTGCTCTTTTAGGGACTTCCTCCAGCTTGTGGGGTCAAACAGAGCCAACACTCAGTGCAAGGGAAGTGTCAGGAGCCACTGGAGCCGAGATGGGGTCACTCCTGTCAGCACAGCAAGTTGTTAGATTTGGCTCAGGTGGCTGGGGCTGGGGAACCTCAGCTACGTGGCTGGCTGGAGAGGGAGGGGAAGGCGGACAGTTGGCTACAAAAGGGAGTCTGGGTGTGGAAAGGCAGGAACTGAGGGTAGGAGAGAGTCGGGGAGCAGAAGTTCAGTGCAAGGGAAAGAAACAGCTAGGTGGGACGGGACGCAGAGTGGGACAGATGTGATAGGGGTGGACAGAGGCTGAGAGTGGAGGTGGTGAAGGGGAAAAATGCAGAAGCGGTGAGGGCCTGAGGGTAGGAAGAAGGCCGGAGGACAGTAATACAGACTGCAAATGGGATTTGGGTGAGGAGGAATGAGGGAGAAGGACTGGGAGCTCAGAAGGAAGCCAACAGTGAGTCTGGCTGCAGAGGTGGGCAGGGGACTCAAGGGTGGGAAATAGTATGGGAGGAAATGGGGCAGAATGGGAACTATTGATGCACAGGGCACAAACATATATGGTCCTTGCAAAGGGGAAAGGGGAAGATTGGTAACACTTAAAAAAAAAATTGTTTCTGTATCCTATGCCAGAAACAAGCAAAGGAGCATAAGGGGCTTGTTGTCCAGTAGTTCCCAAAGTGTCTGCAAGAAGTCTTCAGCACAGGGCAGGAAATGCAGCTTTCCAAACCTGCCTCACTCAGAGCCCTTCAGATTGCCATCTGAAAGGATACACTGCATATTTCAGTCCAGGCTATTTATCCTGCAAGTCTCCATCAATCAGAGAGACAGAAGAATCAGTATATTTGTCCCACTAGAAAAAATGAACACATACTGTTCTCTAGTTCTCCCTTCAGGGGACCTACAGCTCTTGTACCACTCCCAGCTGGAAGTGTAGCCATTGAACGACCAACATGTAGTTTTCTTCCTATCTTGCAAAAGATGCAAGGAAGAAAGATGCAGATTGAATGGTCCTCTTGGGCCTTCATAAGAAGCTGAATAGTCCATCTTGGATGAAAAGTTCCCCTGATTGATTTATACCAAACTACTTGCAATGACCAAGGTGTGAAAAAGAAGATGGTATTTCTGAGGAGGAGCCAGATCATTCTGCAACCTGTAAGAGGAAGAGAGGCTCTGAGGGCTTTCCATTGTTCTTTGAAGATGAATTAGACGTGCTCTCACAGTCTTCCCTTTTTCCAGTCCTTTCTATAATTTGCAGTGGTTGCAAGCTGGGCCACAGCCTGGCTCCAAGTGAATGATGAATGACTAAAGGATTTAGTGCTTTGGTTCTGGTTAGAAGAGCATCCAACTTTATCCATTGCAGAACTAGATTTCTCCAAATTATTATAAGCTGCAATCCCAGCTAAAGCAGGCTTTGCTGGGGTGACTCCAGCCTTTTCTGGTTTCAGCTATATTAAAAAAAAAAAAAGAAGAATGGCTTCTTTTCCTACTAGAACTGGTAAAAGACATGGGAAGCCATAGGGATTAGCAGAATTATTGAGAACTTCACAGCATAAGTGCAAAACAGAGGGGGAGGCGGGAGGGTGGGAGTGAGTTCTGGCTATCCATCCTTAATCCAAAGCTGTCTGCTCCTTCCCAGGCTATACTTCACTGTCATACACTTGCAAATTCACTCCAGGAATGAAAACAGACTAACTTTAAGCTTGTTCCCAAAGCTGCAAATTTGTCCCTGCTGGGTGTTAATTTAACTGCTTCCAGGGCACCAGGATGTCTACTAGTGTTCGCTTTTCTTTCTTTCTTCTTTTTTTTTCGCACATCTGGTGTTGTGAAAACTTCCAAGGCACCACACAGCAGAGTGATGAACTGACCACTTTTAACCCTTTCTATAGCATGCCAAGTAAGATGTGCATGAACCTGCCTCTGTTTCTCTCTCCAGCTTTTTCTCCCTGTAGCAGAGTCTATGGGCCTTGTTGCGTATGGGATCCACAAGCTCTAAAGACAATCTTAAGAACATTTCATGAGACAGAAATCGAGTCTTTCTTCAGCTCCACCATCCTCTGTTTTTCCTGTGAACAAACCTGACTAAACAGTACTAACTGGACTTCAAAAAGTTCCAGCAGGAGGAAACATGTTTGGAGCAGGGAAGATTTTTGCAAAATATTTCTTTTTCCCCCCTGCTTTTATCTGGTGTTACCACTTCCCAGCAGGGAGGAGGTTCAGTGCGGTAGTTTCACTCATGTTATGGCAAGTGATGGCCTTTTCCTGTTGGTTTTTGATTGTTGCATTTGTTCTTTAATGGCTGCATTAACTGTTTATCTGCTACATTGACTGAACCACAACTCAGACTAAGCAAATTCAAAACAATCTGGGTGTCTCATTTCCAGCCATAGCTGTTGTACTTTACGTGACTTTCTGCACTTTCTTCGCTTTCCATTGAACAAGTTTTTTGTATGACCAGCTCATTTGTTTCACTGACATATTCCTACCAATAGCATACATACTGGCTTTTTTGTCTTTGGTTGGGATTTCCTAAAAAAAGCCAAAGGTACTTGAATCCCAAATTCCTCTTCGGTTTTGTCCCATTGTGCAGTGCCAGTCTTACAGCACAACGCGCATGCAAAGTCCTCCTTTCCTGTCTTCCTCTCATCTTTATCACTACTTCTAACCCCACGGCCCTCCTTTTGTACTTCCATCCCAATGACTGTCCCTTCTCAGCTCTGGTTCCTCTTCAGCACCTGACTCTGGGAGCTGAAACACCATGGAGAAACATCTCACAGCCACAAGGGCTGCAGAACACAGCAAGAAAGCAGAAGTATCTGTCACATTCAGATGCAGGAGACCCAAACATGCCACAGGCCTTGATTTTGGCATCTTCTCTTCTTCATGTAGGGTTTTCACTGCTCAGTTTTATTTTTAAAAGAAGAGAATAACTCTTGATCCACAAATTACAGGCCTCTTTGGTAAACATGAAATCTACTTCATGGGCTAAGTACAGCTGTGTTACCAAAATCTTGTTTCATATTCAAAGCATTATCAAGGGCAGCCTTTTTCAGAAGCAGCACTTCTGCCTGGGCCCAAGCCAGACAGCGCTGGGGCCCCAGGAAGTTTTGGAGCGGTTCTTCAGAAGGGTTTTCCATAGCCATATATATGCTACTTTAAGAAAAAGCCTCTTCAGATTTTCAGTCCTGCCTGAAATGCATTCTGGAGCACTGGGCTCACCACCTGAAAATACTAATGAAATTTGGTCTGTGGTTTGTGGAGATAGAATCATTCATCTCCCTATTAAGCCTGAGCTTTTTAAAGCTGCAGAGTAGGACTTAGGTGTCCATAGCCAAATTATTTATGCAGATCTAGAGAATGTCAATCCAAAAAACATATAGCTTTAACATTTCCACCCCTGTTTTTCTTCTGACAAGTTTTCCAACCAGTGCACCTAGTAACCACCTTTGAAACTGGCTATAAGTAAATTTAGGCTGGAAATCAGAAGTGCATTCCCAGTAAATGGAGAAATTGTTTGTCTTTTCCAAGGAAGGTGCTGGTGGCCAAAAAACTAACTGCTTTTAAGATAAAATTTAGAAAAAATGGGATAGAAAGGCACTCAGTTTAAAAATGACATCCCTTTCTACTCTGCTTTCATAGCACAGACACAGTATAGTTTTCTACCTGTGGCCTCATGTGCGCCTTTCCTTGAAGGAACCAGGTGGGGAGCTGTGTGGGCAACTACTAAGCAAAGATGAATAACCAGTGTGGCTATGCACACCAGACAGACTTACAGATATTTAATTGTAACATTCCTTTAAATATATGGTCTACTGTTGTTATGAGCTCTGAGTATACTTTTACTCTCTTCCTCCAAGAGTCCAAAGCAAATCGAAAGCTAGTCTGCTGGTACACTAATTGTATATGAGTTTGCACATGAATCATTAATTACAGTCAAGCTGTGGAAAAATTAAAAAGTCTAAAAGACCTTTGGACATTTGTGTGAAGATCACTGCACTTAATACCAGGGAATATAGAAATATTTGGACTGTTTGCTCAAAGGGGCACAATGTTAAGGAATCATTTTAATCACCTTCATTATAGTCTTTCAAACAGAGGAGACCACAGTGTAAAACCAAGCCTGACAAAAACAACATACAAAACCCAGAGGCAATTGTGAGGCTACTAATTAGATAACTTTATCTTGACATTTGCATTTGAGCTTATGGATCTGAACAACAGAGTAGTATGTTACTTTCAGGGCAAGAAACAAGCAAATGGGTGCTGTGCGGCATCCTCTTGAACAACATTTTCAAGGTGCCTCTTGGTCTTTTGCAGTCTGCGTGGTGAATACTTGGAGTGAGAAATCCCTGGGGTAGCCTTTGTTGTGTTTCTCCCAAATTTTTCTTACATTTCTGGTCTTTTTGTGGCAATAAAACAATGCAGGAGCTGAAATTATTCTAGAAATGCTAATGAATAGAAATTATGTAGAATGCCCAGATTTTGTGTTATTTTAGCCACACAAATGCTACAAGCAAAAACTAAACCAAATTAAATTCACACACAAATAGCAGCAGGAACACTGAGATACTAGTGATAGCAGAAGTAATGAAATTATGTAATATATGCAAATTGTTTTCTACACAGTAATTCATCCATAAAGCCTCTGTGAAGTGAGTAACTATTAACTGTTCTGTAAAGGTTGGAAAATGGAGACAGTGAGACGAACATTTTTTTCTAACACGACTGGTGAAGTTGAAGCATTAGAAAAACATGTGGTGCGTCTAACTAAGCGCCTTGGTACAAAGGGAGAGTCAAGGAGAGATGAAGTAGCTCAGTACTTCTGAAAACTGGCAATCTATTTAGATGAATAAGTATGGCTTTAATTTTAGTCTTCAAAATGGGGTTGGATTCAGAATTAGCATAAACTGTGCAGTTTTTATAAATTTTTCAAATTAATTTTTTTTTTTTTTTGGCCAAGCTTTCCTCCATCAAACATTCAGATAGGCAAAGATTGCTGTAAATGTTAATGAGTATTTTCAGGAAACTTCTTTTTAAAGATTTAGAAGTTTCAGCAACCAAAGTGGTCAGAATTTCTTTACATTAATATTTAAATATATATAGCTTAAACCAGTTTAAAAATTCAGAGATTTACATTCCATGCTGAGTGAGGCTGTAAGTGTCAATACTTGCGTGTGATCAAAATGAGCTCGTGTACACTAGAGTAGCATCTTAATGCTTCACAAAGTGGCAAATAGGTAGGAGCTACACTTTCAAGTGTAGATCACAGGAGAAATTGATTTCACACCAGGACTTCTGAATTTGCATCTCAACTATTTTATGTATGTCCATTTACACAGTAAGCAGATATATTTTCATACATGACTTGATGCAGAGGGCAACCCTATCATTTATTGAACCGGTAATCAAAATATTATTCATAATTGCTATGTTACATAAACAACAGCAAATAAAGGTACATTTAAATGTTATGTTTCAACATAATTCTCTCAAAGATCAGGAAAATTGTTTTTTTGCTCTCCATTCAGGTTTAAATCTCGCTTCTTGGCCATCAGTTCATTGTTACTGAGGTCCTGTGAGAAACACATGGGAAGTCCTGTACTGAATGAGAATGACATGAAGCCTGCACTCGCCTGGAGTTTCCCTGAAATACCCTCCCTGAGCTTGCTCAAGAAAGCAAAGCAAATGATGGAAATCACTGTGGTGGAAATGGAGAGCATGCACATGCACAAATACACATAAGGAGAATGCCACTAGCATGTTTGAATCCCAGATACCACCTGCAATCTGTGCATCCATCTCAGGCAACATATGGAAGGGAAGAAGCAGCTTCCTTATGATTAAAATGAAACTTTTCAGACAACAAGGAGGCATGGGAGAAGAGAGGTATAGAGAGATCATGAATCACTTAGGGAAGGTGATTACGGAAGAATTAATCACTGCTTCTCCAAGCAGGAAAGTTGTAGGCACCTAATAAAATTGTCAGAGCCCTAGGAAGGGCTCTTATACACAACACTAGTGAACATTTACTGTTGGCATCTGCTGTACAACATTGTGAGTACCAGAAGTATGCAAAAATAGGGATTGGGCAAATTAATGAGAAATATTTGCCAAGGGCAGTCAAACACTGTGATGCAGATGCAAAGCCTCACTCAGAAAATCACTAAAGGGTAGAAGCTGGAAGATGAACTGGGGGCAGTCCCAGCGTACAGTGGCTCTATTCCTATAGTCCATCTCGGAACATCTCTTAGTAACTCTGAAGCTGGCCACAGTAACATGCAGTTTGTTTTAAAGCAACAGAAATAACTCTGCTTGATGATAGCAGAAAAGGTTATTAATGCAAAGAAGGCCAGATGGTGCATGGTTTGGAAGTAGTTCAGCTTAGCCATGTCTTCCCACTCAAGTTTAGGATCACCTTACCTACCTGCCCCACACTGCAGCTGTATTTTTTGCCAGTAGACTGGTCTCCAGTTGACCTGGTCCATTTTGGCCCTGCAGCCCCAGGGCATGTGGAAGTAGATCTACCATCAGCTTTTCAGCTGTGAGAGCAGGTACGGTGATATGGTTGTGAGACATGCCTGCTCCAAAGGGTCTCTTTAAAGCTGGCAGCTCCAGGAGGGAGGGCTCAGCACCCCCAGCAGTTTCTACTGGCATATGTGCTCCTGCTGCTGCTGCCAGGTTTAATGACTGCTTTCACAGGGTGGCAGAAATGTCCTCAGGAGCACAAGCAATGGAAGGGAAGTGGTGATTTTCAGCCGTCTATAGCGGATCCAAACTGGAATGGCATTTCATGGAGAAGCCAAAAGCAATAGTGTCAAGGTACTAGTCTTGCTCACTTCCAAAGGTTTCTTGCAAAAGATGGAGGAAATTAGATTTCTAAACTAATTATTGCAGGATCCCTTTCAAGTGGAGTATGTAAAGCTCCCATAATATTAATGCCTGCTTTTCACATTACATTCAAAAGACTTCTGCTGATTACTAGGATGATCTGTGGAAACAGTGACAACGATCCTAGTTTACTCCTCCCTGCTATTGCAAGTTCCTAAGAGAAGATGTGAGGTCTAATTCTTATTCGAACTGAGATCCCCTTTATATCATTATGACCTTAGAAAAGAACCTGTAATAGAAGAAAAATTTAATTACATATTCAGGCCTCTTCGGTGTAACAGGGACTTAGTGTTAATGAAAATCAGGCTTTAGGTGTTCCAAATGCTCTAAAAAAAAAGAGAGAGAGAGAGAGAGAAAACAATGTGCAAAGTAAACTCGGAGTTATTAATTCAAGAGCAGCATGAGCAGCAGGAGTGGTAAAGAAACCCGATACATCCATCAATCAGCGCTGCGGAACCCTGTTTGTTTGCACTAGTTAGAGAGTGATGAATAGGTCCTCTGTGTAAAACATTCAGCTACAGTGTGAGAGGGTAATAACTTATGTTTGTTAATTTTATATGCCATACGTATAAAAATCACTAAAAATGGTTAATAGTCTGTAATGGTGACAGAAAGGTCTGGTGCTGCAGGAACCTTAACTCGGTGCGTTTTCATCTCCACAAGCGAAGGTCTCTTTCGGTATTTCCTGGATTTCAGGCAATATGACATACAAGGCCTGCAGGAAGAATTTTGCCTGCTAATCACTCAGGTTCCCAGCTGACTCACTGGACTGCACTTATCCAGAAGTGATGCTTCTCGCCCACACTGGTAATGCGCGTTACCTCAGCAGCCAGTGGAGAGAGGCCGGGAGCAGCAGGAAGGGCTGGCTCCATCCGCCACGAGGTGCCAGGAGAGGTGCTGCTACTTGTGCTGGGCGCTCTGCAGCAGCAGCGGGGCCACAATCCCGCCGCTCACCTGGCTCCGGAGGTGAGGGTGGGTGAGATGGATGGCCCCTTGTGGGGTGGTGGATGGGCAGGCCTCAGCTGGGCTGCGGGGTAAACCGTGAGTGTGGTCCCAGCCTTGGAGCACCCAGCACAGAGCATTGAGGATTTGGTCTCAAACCACCCCATTTGGGCACAGGCAAAGAAGAAATTTAGACCAGGGCAACCTGCATGGACTATCCAAGCATCTCCCAGGTTGCTTTCAACCTGCAGCTCAGACCGCAGTCAGCAGGCGTAGTTTTTTAGAGTGCTGCAATTAGGTTCATCTTTATCTGCGTGAGCTCTTTCCACTTTTGGCTATAAGCTTGATCAGGACGACAGTTTGCACGTGCACATCCTGCCTTGTGTCATGCGACCACGCCATTACATGACCTTGCTCATGTTTTTACACTCACCACTGCTACAGCCAAGGCTAAGTGAAGGCAAGTGCAGCCTCAGTCGTGCTCATATGCACTGAAGTTGCTTTCCAGAGACCTTTCCTCTCTAGATAAGCCAGTTGCTGCTCTCTTGTGTGTACTGCGAAAGGGTACAAAGTCTGCAGTGACACTAAGCAGTACAGACAAAAGTATGCTTGAGTATTTTTTGAAGCATTGTCTCACAGGAGAAGGGCAGCTTGAGAAACTGCTTTGCTTTCCGGAAGCTTGCTTTACGGCAGTATTTATTTCTCAAGTCAGTGCAGTGAGGAAATGAGCCTAATGCATGAGAATGTTGCCATGTTATTAAATGGTGGTGTAAAAGCTGCGCTGACTTTCATGGGAATGAGGTCCTTTGCCAAAAATGAGATGCCTAAGCTCCCCCCCGGGACTGCATCCTAGTTTGGAGGGAACAGAGGAAGTTGCAGCGAGTGCTCGCAGCAGGCGGCGGGCAGGTTCGCGCCTTCCTGGCAGCGCATGGGGAAGGATAGAGGAGCAGCCGGTGCTTGCTGGCCGATGCTGCGAGCATTGCAGGGGGTGAGGCCAGCAGCTCTGCATGGTGGCCCTGCCCTGGCACCCCAGTGAATGCACCCCGAACCGCTGCTCCCTGCTTCCGGGGCTTGGGTGTTGCTCTCGTTCGTGGGTGCAAATCCAGAGTAATTGCGCTGACACCCATGTGCTCATTGCAGGGTGCTGGGACAGAGGACAGAGCTTGACCTGCACACGTGGGACAGCACCAACATGGCAAATACTGGAAAATCAGGAAGGCTTTGCTGATGGCAGCAGATATGAGCACCGGGCTTCATACCCCAGTCCGTACATTAAAAATGAACGAAAAAATAAGACTAGCTTTGTTTGACTTGCTAAATACAAATCATTTCAAACCCCCCTGTCAGCAAAAACTAATTTTTCCTAGCTATTTTTATTTTATCGGTAAAAGGGAGAACTCATTAACACTGGTGTTTTGAACTGTAGTTTAATAGAACGCAGGCTAATGCAGTTCATTAAAATATACGTTTGATGTTTGAGGTAATGTTTGCACAAATCTTTGGGGAGAGGATACTGTAAAGCTAAAATGATGTTTTTCACAGCCAAATGGCATAATCTCATTACCAAAGTTTTGTGATCAAGATGAAAGGTACACGTAGCAATTGCGAGGGATAAACATTTTTTTCTCCGTATCTGCCCTTATTACTCATGGATAACAGATCCAGTGCAGACTGTTACGTTTTCTTCGTCCCTTTACTTTCTTCTTTTCTTTACCACCCACTTCGTCTGTGAATCACCAGCAGTGTCTATGGACTGAATGTAAGGAATGAGAGAAATTTCTGTTTGCCTATTTCATGGCAAAATAACATCCTGAAGACATGCATTTGCCAACATGTAGCCTGGAGGCGCGGGTACTGCATGGAGGGGACAAAATTTTAAAATCTGAAATTCCCTTCCCTGACTTTTCTCCAGCTTCTAGCTTTCTGACAAGCTGCTAGGCATGCTGCTCCTCAGCTTCTTCCAGCTGGGGAACCCACATTATTTCAAGGCAGTATGCAGACCCAGTAGAGCAAGTAGAAGCCCTGCTTTTTGTAGTTACCTTTTCACTCTCAGAAGTAATCTGTGGGCTCCCAGGCATCTGATTTTACACTGAAAACTATGGATTTAAGAGATTTGAAGGAGTAAGAGTACATCTGCCAGAGAAGTGTCACACTTCTAAACATTCCTCTGACCACATTGTCTTTGGAGTGGAAAAAAAAAATCCTTACCTTGCTTACAGAGTATGGGAAAAATCCTTTTTTGCTCTTAGTTCAGTACTTCTGTAATAGTAATTGGAGTGGCCTTTGGGCTGTACTGTTACAAAGAACTTTGAAATGAAACCACAACACAACACAGTCAGGGCACCGGACCTTGATGATCTGGTGAACATTCATTTTATGTGTTCTGGTGGACATTTTATTGTGTACCTACTGACAGCTTTGGTTCAGAATGCAAGATAAATTGCGCTGTGGTGGTTTTTTTTTTTTTTCCTGCTGCTGCTGCTTTATGGCTAGCATGTCATATCTGTAAATGAGGCCTCTAAATCAGGTATTGACACTGTTCCCATGTCCTAAATGATTATATGACCGTTTAGGATTGAGTGATGTGTTAATCTTTTCTAATTATACTATACTGTATCTATTGCATTCAAACATGATCACGAACAGGGCTGTTTCTGCTCCCATAGACGCAAGTGGCAGAAGGCCAACTGGAGCTGCGCCAGGTCCCATTTGTAGCCCAGTGACCACATGTTTTGGGGAAAATTGAGGAACTTAAGTTCATGGAAGACAAAAGAAATAGAGAAGCTGGTTGTCTCATGGGCAGGAGGAGGATGAGATCTAAAATGGTGTTTTGAGGTTTCTGCGTCTCTTGCAATATGATTCCTCATTCATCATGCAAATTTATAGTTTTCATGCAATTGAAAAAAAACATTAATTATGAAGGTGAGTTTGATTAGTTTTTACAGTTGACAGCTAGTAAAGCTGTGTGAAAAATTCACACACACTAAAACTCTCCTCCTAGTGGGAAATTCCACTTTTTACTGGAGAAAAGGCATATTTCCCTCATCATAAGCAGACAGGGAGGATGAGAATTTGTCCTTGCTCATCTCAACATTGGCTTTAACAAGAGAACTTTACGTAAGTGATAGTGTCGTGATATAAAGCCATGACTCAGGAATGTGCCTGGCTGGGTCTTCACTGCCATAGTGGCTGTGTACAAGCAAATTGAATTAGTTGTAGAAATCACAGTCACTCCTCATCTTGAAGTTCTTGATGCTCCCAGAGTGATATAGAGGTGCTGCAGAGTAAATAAATCCCAGCCCAATGAAATTCAGATACACAATGGCTTGACCCCCAGTTCCACAGGGGCCTGATGTATTGCCAGCACAGCAATGCCAGCTGCAGCGATGAGCATCTACCACCGTCCCGTCTCCTTCGTGCTGTTCACATCTCTGGCTGAAGCACTGGTGTGGATACGTCCATGCTGACAGCAGAGCATTATTATCAGCTTAGTTTATGCCATTCAGCAGCAGTGAAACTGCCAGCAGAAGGACTTCTGTCAACATACGGTGCATCTCCACTGGGGGCTATGCCAGTATGTATGCTGTGATGGAAACTGGTATGGACAAGCCTGGATCTCCTTCTACTATCCTAAAGGAGCTTTGGGGTGCTACCTGGTTGCACCACCCTCTGTGTAAAGTCTCTTGTATACAACAGAGGGATTTGAAGGTCTCTTAGCATATGTCCAGGTGAGCCATAGCTGATGGGTTAGTTTTGCAAAGCCCTCAGCATACATGGCTGCACCCAGGTCTCCTGAAGCACCTAGCAGCTTCCGAGGCTGTGCAGTGGAGCAGCCACCTGCCTGCCTAGGACCCTGCTCCTCGCTGGAGCAACAGAGATGGCTGGGTCATGTCACTTCCAGCATCTCACTGACATCAGGCAGATGCCCAAGATCAGCCTTCATGAGTCTCACTGGCTTATATGTCGTGCCTCTCCAGAGGCACATCTGTGTTTCAGGGAATGTGAAATGGAGAGCCCATGGCTAGCAAAGCTTCTCAGATGGATTTGTGATCCCTCGTGAAGTGTATGCACTGCGGGCTGGAGGGTCTAGGGCAGAAACCAGGCTATGGGAAAGCTCTACTGCTGGGGACACACCACACTGTGTGCTCACCTGCTCCAGCAGCCTGGTCAGAGGCCTTGCATTGGCCCAGGTTGATGCTGTGAGCCATCTCTGTGTCTTTATGAGCCATCTCCCGCATGTGACTCAGGCATGAGACCAATACACCAGACGACTCCTATGTGACTCAGCTCTGTGGAGCTGTTTAATGTTGGAGGGAGCTGTACATGAGAGCTATTGTGTGCTGAAAGCTTGCGAAAATTTGAACTCAGCCAGTACATTTTTGTTATGAAGATGCTCAGGCAAGATGGAGGTCAGGTTTTCTAGAGCTCTCAGCTTGACAGCTGTCTCTCAGATGCATGTAACTTGATTTTAGCAGCCAGCATGCACCTGCCATATCCACCTCTTCCAAAAGCACTGGTGCCAACAGTCAAAAATGGGGGCTTTTGAAAAGCTGATCCAGAGCTGCTAGTGGCTGTCATCCCAGGTTTGACGCTGAGTAGCTACAGCTTGAAAGGGCAGATGAATGATTGGCTCATGTAACCGAGAACTGCTACAGAGGCGTTAGCTACAGACTACTTACTGCTGCTTAAGCACTCAGTTTAGGCCTCATCGAAGTGCATTCAGAGAGGGGTTTGGACTATTGGCAGCTAGAAGAATTCAATGATCCCAGCCAGCAGGAATCTTGAAATTGGAATATAATTCGATTCCAGCCCTTGGCAGCAGGTCTCTATCATAACCCGATGCAGTCACCACTGGAAGGAGGAACAACTGTATTCTTTCTAGTTAGAATAAGATCTGTTGGAAACGTAGGAAGAAGAAAGTAGGGAAAATAAAGGAGCAGAAGAATGAATATGTGTCTTGTCTACATTTCCATTTGCCTTCCAAGTTCTAAGGTTTTTGGAGAAAATAATCTAAAATAAGCTTTTGACTATATGTAGCCCTATTGCAATACTCATTTTGAAGCCAGAACTTCACTGGTTATGGACAGAAAGGAAAGGAATGAAAAAGATACCTTCTTACTCAACTGATCTGTCCCTAGTGTGCATTATGAGTCATATCTGCTTATTTCACTAACAGAAACAAGTTTTTACTCTTTTTTTCCCTTCGTATTAACAACGCATAGCACTTACAGCTACGGGAGGACTGACTAGATCATACCCTGGCTCTCAGATCATCAACAGAATAGTTAACTATATTTTTATTATTGTGATGATGCACAAGCTAGAAGAACACAGTCTGACTTTCAGGCCTCAGGTAGTGTTCACAGTTCTGGCAGCCAGAAGACTCAAATGAGGGCTTTTGCAATGAAAAGAAAAGGTGAGCCCAACCCGCTCAGTATCCATGTCCGTAGCAGCTACTACGCAAAAGCATAGCTATATAAAACCTCACAGATAGATCAACAGATTGCCTGGTGGAAAAAAAACAGCAAGTCAGGTAGGACTTGTCCTACCCTACCCTTAGTAAATCCTAAGCCAGCCCATGCCCTTTTTGAGGATAGAGATGTGGTATTAGGAGGGCAGAAACAAAGCTGAAAGGGAGGGCAATGGAGCTCAGCAGGAGGCTGTATAGAAGTTTTTATAGAAGTTTTTTTTCTGGTCTCAAGCCCAAGTACACATTCAGTCCACCAGGCATCACTAGCTGAGACTTGGTGTTGGGGGGATGCCCTTGTCTCCCTCCCCAAGAAAATCTCCATAGCTGGACCTGGGCCATGCAAATGGTTCTGTGAATGATGGTGTAACCAGTTGGTTGATTTGTCAGCTGAGGAGGTTCATGCCAAAAGAATCCTGTTCAGTCTCTGGCATGTGCATTGACTTGGCATTAGTAGCCTAAGGGCCAAGCACCCCACTCTGTTTCCAGTGATGGAAAGCAAGATTTACCCAAACTGGCTGGCTAAACTGGGTTAAAGGCAAGTTATTATCATAGGATTGTGGCATTTCTTATCACCAGAGCAAAAGATGCAAATCTCACTGTTGAATCTGTCTTTTGTGTTTGCTGCTAACCAAAAGAGATCCCATTTAACCAGGGAAATAAGCTGGATTAGTAGGTAGCATGAACTTTATACTCATTTTATTACCTCTATCAATTCAGCCTTCCATAAGTATAGTATATGTGGATGGATGCTGGTGCCAGCAGTTTTTTTTTCTCTCCAGTTTCTATAGAGCTGTTCACATGCATGCTATGTACACATATTTACATTCACTAGGAAACGCTCCCCACGGAGGTTGCTCTCAAGCACGCTGCCAGCACATAGCAGAGGTGAAACCACGAGGCCGCAATAAAAAGTTTCACCCTTGAGGCAAAATAGGGATGGAGACAAAAAGCATTTATCATTTCCTGTCACTATTATTGTCTCGTGGTTCCTCCTCAGCTAATGCTAGACCTCTGGCAGTGGAGCGAGGAGGGATGGGGGAACTCATGCTGTGCATCCATTGAATTAACAGTTGGAGGGAAGAGGTTTCCAGTACCTCCTTGAAGAATCAGTTAGCAGTGGCCCTCAGGCAAATCTCCTACTCTTTAGGTAGGTCCCTTTAAAGGGTAGGATTTGCCTTGGGAATTATTTTATTTAGTTTAACTGAATGGTTTCAATTCATTCAATTAAATGCACTGAAATCTGCAGTGTCATTCTATGGACTGCAGTCAATGGGAATCCTTCCAGTGACTTCAATGGCTTCAGTTCTACAAAATAATTTCTCTTACTGTATTTATTTAATTTATTTAGTTATGTTAAAGATTTCTGACTTAGGAAAAAAAATCTCTTGCTTCCTGGTTTTAATACTAATGCTGAAATTAAAACTGTACCTTCTAAAAATGTCTCAAATGAAAGACTTAATTCTACTATCAAACCAAATGAAACACCAGTGAAGTCTGAGCTCTTCTAATGTTTATCAGATGTGGAGGCAACTTTAATATGTACCAGAAATAGAAGAAAGAACTCCTTCCTATGAGAATGAGAATTTAAAATTTCCTTCCATACTTTATCTGCCTTTCAAGGTTGAGTATTTAATTTAGACTGGAAAGAACAACAAACAACAACAAAACCAAAACCTTCAGCAACAACAATAACAACAAAAAAACATTTTGAAATATCAATATCTCCACAAAACATTGATGATTTGAAAACAATATGCTTGACCCTTTCAAAACGTGCATCCTCACTCCTACAACGGCAGCACTTTTATTTTTGTAGCAGCCTAAAATCTGTCAAGACACTCATCTCTCCCATTACAGATCAATGCACATAGGCTGGAAGCTTGAGATACAATATCTACATGCTAATATTTATACATCTGTCTCAGTTTACTCATAAGAATAATCCAACTATCATCAGAACCTTTTGGTTCACAGGATAACTACAAGAAATTGTGGAGGATTATCATTTCACACTTTTATTGTAAAAGTAGATAAAGGTGAGCCAAATCACAGATGTGATGTCCTCAATGCACTCAAATATGAGGTAAATGGCAGTCAGTGTACTAAAAATTGTACATATTCTTTGACTCATTTATAAACTGATCTTTCATTGTGATATTTCGTATGTTTATAATAATCAGAACTACTCATGAATATATTGCTTTAGTGGAAAGTGCTGCAAAAGTGTTTTAGTTGCCTATCCCAAAAGAGTTGCTATTACTCTCTACTTACACAAAGATACAAGACCAGTCAGAGTACAACCTCCACCCCTTACTCCGTACCATTTGTGTCACACTCAGGTTCCACGTAGTTTAGTATATTTGTATCCTCTGATCATTGTTATATCCAACATACAGACGTACACATTCTCATCACCGCTATTCCCAGTCCCTTAACAGATAGATACTATCTTCCCATTCTATGGACCTCTCCCAAAATGTCCATAAGAACCAGCAATGTCTTAGGTCTCACCTGCCAAGGCGGTCACTCGGGACAGGAGAAGCAGCATGTTGGATTTCTGGAGGCCAACACCAGCTTAGCCCAGGAGGTTACAAGGTTATTTCCGAAGTGACTCCCATTTTCTGACTCAACTCTCTCTGGGATACCATGACTCCATAGAACTTGCCTTTCCTGGCCCAAGATGGTGTTTTGGCAGTGGCATGGGGCTTACCAGATATGTTTCCAGCCACCCAGTAGTTGCTTCTACCATGGTGAATATGTAGTGCTTGCCCTGGTGGGTTTGGGGTAACAGGCAACTGACCTAAACCGACTGAAGGGATATTCCATACCATATGGCGTCACACGCAGCAACAGAAGCTGGGAAAGGGGAAGGAGAAGGGGGAGCTCTCGTTATGAAAACGTCTGTCCTCCCTGGTTGGTTGTAATCCTGTTGGAGGTTGTAATCTGTGTCAAAGATTGCTCTTCAACAGCTTTAAATTATTTGCTTTTCAGCCAAATTTTGGGGTTGATATCTTTTCCATTTTGAAATAGCACTTTTACATCTTCAGCCTGACCTCTCAGCTGGTGTTAGTAACTGCGCAAGGCCAGGATCTCTGCTGGTTCCTCTACAGCAAGCAGAGATGGGAGTGCGCAATGCAAAATGAAACCACTTCATTAACACCAACTTTGAGGTGGCATCAAGTTGAGGGGACAACAATTTCTTAACTAGCACTAACCTCATCCCTTGCTTCTGTCTGCCTGTGGCCTGACCAAATGCTCTCACAGGGCACTTCTCTGCCCTGGTATTGTGATGCCCTCTCTGGCATCTTTGTGTGCCCCAAGCTACAGGAAAAATTTTGGATGACATGGTTTTGCTTAGCCTCATTTTGAACTCCTGCTTTTAGTACAAGAAGAGGTCCCGGGCATTCTGTAGCTCTCAGTGTTTTGTATTTTTTGGTATAAGCTTTTGTTTCATACTTCTGCTGTGATGAGGGAGCAGGGTCTTCCTGCCAGCCGTGTATGCATAAGCAAAACTATGTCAGGCTTTGAAGACTGAGCCCAGGACAAAGCATTCCCAGTAAGATCTGTTTCGTATATGTCATCTCTTCTGAAGTGTCCCTTAAATGCTACATTAATTGTGAGGCAGGGAGTAATATCTTTTCACTTAATCATTCATGACCAAGAGGTTTCTTGTAAACTTGATTCACTCTCTTGTCTCCAGACTTTTTATTCTTCTATCTCACTCCTCATTTGAAGTAGCAATCTGCTACTTATCCTGAAAACAGTTCTTTCCAGGCCAAAGGAAATGGTATGAAGCTGCTTTTTCCTTCTGCCAGGCCTGTGGCCAGGACAACTGAGTCCAGAAACTTGCTACTGAGTGTCAGATGCAAAGTCCCAACAGGGATGGATGCTGTTCAACTCCACGACCTGATTCAGACATGGAGATGATGTCTTTCCTCAGCTGCAAATGTCTTGTTGCCTAAGGAAAAGAGCTAGTCTCCCCTTTTCCTGTCAAAACAGAAGAGAAATCTGGTGAATTATTTTCCATAAAGTTTATTTCATTACTTACCTTGCTGGCTGGGTGATGACTCCTATGAACCTCACAACTTTTCTTCTTTTCAGTTGCTTTTTGGGGTGATGGGACCCCTTTGAGTTGGTAGGTCTCTGTCACCACCCTCAAGCTAGAAACGCAAGGAAGAAAAGAAAGAATTAAAATTCTGTACAAAGGTCAGAGAAAGCTTAAAGCCTGCAACTTGAAACCACTGGCATGGAGCTGCGGCACTTCATATTTCTGCTGGGAAGGGATCCCGCTTGTGGAATCAGAATAAAAGAAGTTCTTGTGAATCCTCAGAGGGAATGCAGTGAGACACAAAATTACACGTATGTGTGTGTATACACTTGCGCATGCATGCTTGTTATATATGTGTGTGCATATATATGTATATGAAGATGGAAATCTTTAGGGGTAGTTTTCATTTAAAATCCTTGCTTACTTCAGGGTGATTAGAGAGGATAATAATAACAAAAAAATACCCTCAAATGGGGATTAAATCCTCAAGAGAAGAAGTGCTCCATTTATTGGAGCCTTGCTTATCTTGCACAGAGTAAGGGGATTATGCGATTGCTTTTGTGTTCTGAACGATTGTGGCTAGACAGTTTCTGACATAATAGACTTGCCTACTGAAATAGAAACATTACTGTTATATAGATTTGCAGCTGGCTGCAGAAATGCGTTTGTCTGAACAGAAATGTCCCTTGTAACTCACTGAAACACTTGCTCTGAATGTGGAAGTCAAGCCTTTTGGGGAAGACATACACTGCCTTTTGTTACGCTCGCGAGACGATGTAGCCTCTGGAGACACCAGCGCTGGCACACTGTGCAGAAGGGACCTGAGTTCATAAGCCCTTTTCAATTGAAAATGCAACCCAACACTGAGGCTGAGTATATAAGAAATGCTGGCTTTTGGGATGTGTTGCTAATGTGTAACAGCACGAAACGAGGAGGTTGATTCGTAAAGGAGACGGTAGAGTTATGTGGTCGACTGTCATGGGCTGTCCCTAAGGTTAGGGTTTGGAAATACTGTGCCGGAGCCCCATCTCTCTGCACGTGCAGAGTACAGGCTGCTTTGTGGTAACCGTCATCAGCTGCGACTACTGCTTGTGAGAATTTGGGCAGCGGAGCTCCCAGCTCCCCATCTTGCTGTGCTAGTTCAGAGTGAGCTGTGTGTTGTCCTCCAGGGCTGCTGGTCTGCATTTTCTGGGAACTAATGCCCTCCTTGGGAGCGTCTGGCCCTGCTTCTCTCTGGCGTCACGGTCAGAAAGGAGCCCATGAGTGTTAGAAGCAACTTTTTGAGGAACAGAAGGGAGCATTTGCACCCTTTTCCAGCAGAGGACAGGAAGCGCCTCGCTAAAGGTCACCATGTGGCATGCAGAGCGGGGCTCGGTTCCTCTCACTGTATCCCCTGCGTTTCCATGGGGCACTTGTTTCCCCACTTCAATAGGTCAGCAGATTCCAAGTGATGGCAGAGGTGCTCCTATCTGGAGTCGCTACACGGCAGCAGAACCAAAAACCCTGGGGAGGGGACAGCGTGGGAGGGATGTGCCCCAGGACGCAGCTCCCTGTGGGACAGCTGAGCCCATCCATCCCTTCCACAGACGGAGCACACTCGTCAGTCGGAGCATCTTTTGAGGCAAGGCAGCCCAAACCCACAGGAGAGCTAGAAAGGGACAGCAAAGGGTTAAGGTGTTTGGGCCATCGCAGCCACATCAGAGCTACTTTCCTTTCCTGTTTTCATTCATCTCTGGCAACTTCCACCAACACACCCACTCCCACCCCTTCCTATAACCTGGCTACTTTGTTTGGGGAGGACATTAACTTCTGCAGCATTTCTTTTAGCGTGTTTTTTTATTAGTAGTAGTAGTAGTATTTTATTTTTTAAGATTATGTCATTTAAAAATCATTTCACTTCTAAAAATGACAATAAACTTTACACTTTCCTGCTGTAAAACAGGCCAGTGCTGTCACTAGTCTGCTCATTCTTGGGGATTTATAGCCCCGTGTCTGATGTGATGCAATCCTCTCAAATGAAAAATCATCACGACTGAGCCTGTAGCACAAAGAGACGATTTAAGAGGAACGGGAATAATTAAGGCTGCCCCTTACAAGCCCAGCACAAAGGCATTTCTCAGAGCAGCCTGAACTGTTAGTGAATAGGCAGAAGGGGATCTTAGTTTTCCAAGACTGAAATCCCCCCCAGTCTCCACCACATCTGTGAGTGAAGGCGAGCCTGTGTCTTTGGATTTTAGCTGGTGCTTGGGGAGAAAATGGAGCTGCCACTCTGGGGAGATTTTTCCTCCCTGAGCCCTCCAGACCTTGCCAAGCCTTTCTCGGGGAGAGGATGATGCTGAGCACATGCCGGATGGTTGCAGCACCCACACAGCTCTGCATCTCCCTCTTTTCAGTTATTTCCTCAGAAAGGGACCTAGACCATCCTGTGGCCCCACTTATTTGCATAATTAGCAGGTAGGACTTCAGCTCAGCCACATGTCATCCCTCTCCCGTGGCTGCTGTCTCACTTGAGCCTCTGCCTTGAGTTTGGCATCCCTTGGCTTTGGAGACCCCTGCTACCAGGCCTCCTCCATGAGCTGCTCAGAAAGCTGGAAGCACCCTGGTGCCAGTCCAAGGCAGGAGTCTTGTTCATGCACATAACAGCTCAAACCAAGAGCTGTTTCTATAATTGTTTCCCAGGGTCTCAGAAAATGCAGCCTTTTGTGTTAAACTTCCCCAACATCTCTCTTCCCCGTAGGTCCCCGTTGTGGCACTGGGAGGCTGCATCTTGTCACCAGCTGCAGCCCACCTTCCTGTCAGGGACCAAACACCAGGTCACCACCTCCTGCTGTGCTGCTGGTGCATCAGAGGGGTCCCGTGGTGTACTGATCTTCACCTCTGGCTTTTTCCTAAGGCATTGAACTGCCTTTGGCGTGCAAAACTGTCCAGCAAATGTTTGTCCTCCTACCCATTTATTACGTGCTTGAAATCAGAAATTTGAGACCAACTACAATTCAAAAAAGACAATTAAGGAAGAGAAAAGCCATGTTGTAACTGAAATAATAATGTAGTCAATTTTTTTTAAAAGTCCCCACCAAGACAGTTTCCCCAGAATTTCAGGGGATTTTAAACTGCCACTTTAAATCAACCGCAGTAGATGCTCCGAAACTGGCACATGTTGCATTAGCAGCTCTTGCAGTCGAGCTACTCTCTCTTTGGGAGTGGAACTCATGTCCAAAAGTTAAAGGAAATGACCACTCCAGTTAAATGACAGGGTGGTAATTTCAAAAACACACAACTTTGGTTTGTCAGCCCCTCTTCAACTGAAAAAATGACCAGTGATTTCAACAGAAACATACTTTGGCTGAAAGCTTTTATAAAATTTCACTCATTATCTAGAAATGTGACTGAACAGAGTACCAGCAAACAGATTATAGAGATCCAATTTATCTTTACACAAGATTTTGCACTAAATATATATATATTTTTTCATCTTCAGTTTCTGGCATGGCTTTGTCTGCCTTTCCAAGAGGGCAGCTTCAGATTATAAAAGCCTTAGGTCAACTTGCTGCTGAAAGCACTCTAAGATCATCGTCTTTGCAACACAAAGTGGTGCAATTTAATAAAGATAATAAATGTACCAAATCTGAGAAGTGTGCCAGCACTAATCACATTTTATATGTGCAGGCTTTTTTAACCTTAATGCAGAAAAAAAATGTATCTTTGATGCAGCTTCTCTTATTTACTATGTTCTATGATTATTGTTTTATGTGCTTGCTAAATCTAATTATGCATGTGACTCACTGGTGTTCTCAGAAGACTGCATTCAGGGAGACTATCTTGTCAAAAGTTAGAACTGAGAAAGTGGTTTATTTACTCTACATACTCTCATTTTCTGATTGTAGGGCATCTGTGCAAATTCCTGATATTCAGATAATTGCATTATTTGATTTCATTTGGAGGCATGTTTTTAAACTTTGGACTGATCATGAAGAATTCTCTGTGAGCATTTTATAGTTGAGTTGTGATAGTTAATTATATGTGGTCACACCAGTCCAGTAGTATCATTTCTATTTGTTTATTTGATAGCCATAACAACTAGGTTTGAAAAGGTGAGATCTGTATTCCTCCAGAGTGCTGTTTTTCACTGGTCAGAGAAGCAATGCCAATTGGAGAGATATTGAGCTGGCCTTAGCCAGCATGTTGTCCCAAGAAGTGGCAGTGTCCTAACTTTTTCCTTCGTTGCATCCCATTGTCATGTCTTCACGTTGTCTTATCTCTCCCAAGACTCCCTTCTAAGTACATTTTCCATCTTGTGTTTTCCCACCTCCTCCATCCTTTTCCCATCCACACCCCTACTCTAAAGATAGAACTAAACCTGTACTATTCCCAAATGCTGCTCCCGTCCTCCCCTCGCAAGTTTTATGTCCCTTCTCCCTCCCTGTTTCTTTCACAACCTACAAAGGAACTGGGCTCTGAGGAGCATGTGGAGGTGGATCTGTACATGTACAGAGCTTAAAGTGCTGCTGTGGCTGCTCTAGTCAAAGCTTGATCCAAATCCTGCCAGTTTAAACTTACTAAACCATTGGGACAAAGGTTTTGGGTGTCAGTCATGCTCACATTGTTAACCTCAGAGTTTTTATGAAAAAGCAGTCTGCAATTGCACAGGAGGGCCTGAGGGAGTGTTCCTCTACCCTGCATGTTCATTCAGCATCTGGCTGAGGGGTTGCAGCTACTCCAGCTCCTCAGCTCTTGCTTAAGAAGGGAAGATCTGATACTTCTATGGCAGCCCCATTGCCCTTGTTATTGTTGCTTCCATTTGGCTTGGTTACGTATCAGATTGTACTCCCTTTTAGAGTTCCTGTCATAATAGATGCAAGCGATCTTCATTCCTTGGTTGCTTTTGTTGAGCTGACTTGTGAATAAACATTGGTTCTTTTCGAGTGGCAAAAAAACTGTAACTGTCTTAACACCGAGAGAAACGTAGCAGTTCAAGCTGAAGAACGAACATGTAAGGGGGTAGATTCGTTCCTGTTTGCACTTTCCTTCAGCACATTTCCTGCACAGATAGAATGTAAAATTGGTTGTTTTAGAAGAAAAGCGGTTGTAGGCTCTGTCCTTGGGCACATGGTGAGCTTAGGTAGAAGTTAGGGGGAGATGCCATCTGCTGGAAAGTGCGGACATTGTCAGAAAAAGAAACAGAGTTGGAACAGCTGTGAGCGAATGATTAGCACTCAACATCCATGAGTAGCCACCAGCAAGGGCTGAGTCCCATCTCCTGCTTTCTCCACGGCTTGGAGCTCTGAGCAGTGCTCTCCTCCCGGTGGGACGTTTGTCCGTCCCTTGTTGGCCGAGCAGCCGCGGAATCACAGCTGCCACCGCTGTTTGCGGTCGCATGAGACTGGGAAGGAGTGCATGGAGGGGAAGAGAGAAGGAGGTCAAACAGAAAGATTGAGGACAGTCAATAAGAGTAGATCTAAAGGAGAATAAAGGGTTAAGAATCTAGAAATGTAAGCGGGAAGAAAAATAAGCCTACAGAAGCCTTGGAAGGGAAAGCTTTTAATAGCAGGAACCGCAATAACAATAATTGTCATCAATGGGGACTGATAAATGCGTGTCTCTAATCCAGCAAGATGTTGAACTTCACTGAGTAATGCTACTAACACCTTAGTTAAGCACTTATGCAAATGCTTGAATGATAGAGATAAAATGAAACCAAGTGCAGGAAACAGCATGTCAAGAATAAAATTGTTAATTGTTTTTTGATTTAATCCTCTGATTCTCATTACTGCTTCTCTCTACAACCCACTGTGTTTTCACTGTAACTTTCAAACTTTCAAGGTGGTTGTAGAGAAGTAGGTAGACCTTAGCGCATTCTTCATTTCCCCCCAGTGTGTGATTGCACTAAATGTGTTTTTAATATTGCTTTTTACCACTTTGATATTTTATTTTGTTTTTGTTGTTGTTCACATCAGAAAACCACAAGGTAGACATTATATATGATTTATCAGGAAATATCTGGGGCTATGCCAGCTGATTAAAAAAGAAGAAAACAAGCACAACACACATGGGAAGTGAATAAGATTCATTGGGCAGCAGTCATGAGAGTAGCTCTCTGTAAAGAGGAATTGGATGAGCTGACAGTAACAAAGATAACTGTGTTGGCTTGCAACACAGAAAAGGAGAAATGATACTTCACAGCATATAGTGGTAGGAATTAAAAATAATAGGTTGAAGCATCCTTCTTTAGAGTCAGAGTTCAAACATATACAAATGTGTATTGCTGTGGGGCTCCACTTTCATATGCTACCTGATATCCAGCTGGATCCTTACAGGGAAGCATTTAAAAAAATGGGTAGTTGCAGCATGATTCTGCTCCTGTTGGAGAGGATGGGAAAGGGCATGTGCCAGTAGGTGCTGCCACTGACTTTATGGCACACATTCAGCTCTTGGGAACCATGAACTGTGGGACTTGCTTTAGGAGGAGGCCCTGGTGTCATCCTTAGGTTAATCTTGGAGCTGGCGAGTAGAAAGAAGATGGCCAGGGCAAAGAAGAGAAGAATGGGAGACAAAGAAAGGAGAGAACAGAAATGTAGGTGCATCATATATCTATTTTGTGTTGTCAGCTTAATTTAACTTGGAGACTCAATGTCTCCCTTGCACTAGCAGCAATCAATAGCTCATAGTAATGACTTGCAAAACTGTGAATCATTAGAGAATTATAAGGTTTAATCTTCAAAGGTCTTATCTCAAAGATCATATCTCAAAGATCTGGAGGACTTAAGATATAAAGGTGATGAAAAACAGTTATATAGGTAGCTGGGTAGATGGGTATGTAGATGGTTAACCTACTAGCCAGCCAGCCAGCCAGATATTTAAATAAGTTACCTTTGGATGATCTGTGTTTCATTTATTCGAATGTTCAAATCTTTTCTTCCTCTCCCCCAAACTGGCCACTGGAGGACTTGGTTTGCTGGGAATATTACACTGGTCTCCATAAGGGATTCACTCTGTGAAGCGCATCACCCTCAGGCATGGGCTGTCCTACTCCTCTGGTCAGTGTGAGTAAGTGGACATGCTCCTCTAGAGGGATTCCATGCTATTGGAAGCATCACTGCCATTGCCAGCTCCTCTCAAAACCAAGGAGATATCATGTGGGGGATTTCTCCCAAAAACATGAAGATGGGAGAATAAGACCACTCATGCCATCCTTGCCACCAACGAGTTTTGCGTAGGCTCTGGATAGCAGCTCCATGGGAAGCTGAGGGGTTGTTCCAGTCAAGAGGAGAAAAGTGGATTGCTGGGAAAGGAAGGCAGGAGACAAACATGTCTGTTGAGATTTGCCTACCACTGAAAATACTACTACTACTGAAACTCTCCAAGCATCCTGAGTTTAGCTCTTATATCTGAAAAGTTTTCTTTGTGCTTGTCCCAAGACTTTAACACCATAGAAGAAAATAACACCAGAGAACTTCATCGGAACGCAGTAATACACCCAGAGTAACTAAGTTAAACTGATACAATGCTAATAACAACTCCAAAAATTATAGTATCCAGAGGAAGAAGGGAGGTTATAAATCCTACTGTTTGAAGAGTTCTTCATACACTCGGAGCCCATGAGCAACATTGCTGTTCTCAATGCTGCAATGCTTATTCTCCCTCCTAGTGAAAAATAAGGTATGCTGTCCCACTACAGAATATGCCAAATAACATGTGAGTCAGTCCTAGCACTCTGAAATCCTATCTGGAATGCTAGGGGAGTAGTTAAGCAGCTGCCTTCTTATTGTCATAAAACTTGATAGCTTTTTGCAAATACGTACAAGCAAATGTTTTGTTTACTTTTAATGTGTTTGAACACGCACACTGCCAAAAATCTAAGTACCTCCAACAACGCCTGGTATTAATTCCTTCCCATCTTCACTTGGTAACTTATAGATTTGGCAGGAGAAGGAATTTACAGGACTTAAGACAAAACAAAAAGGAACCACAGTCTCTTTGTCGAACTTGAAAACTGTTAAGAAATAATGAAAAGAGTGGACATTTGGAAGTAAAAAACTTGTTTTCTTCTGATGTTGGAACAAAAAAAAGGGGGGAAGGGTACTGAAATACCTTCATTCACTGTTGAAAACAATTGCTCCAAGCAGGAAACTTGGCACTTGAAGCTTTTATTAAATCAATTCAGAGGGATCTGTTTTCAACAAATGAGATAAATTGGAACATGAAGTTTTTAGGCACTCACAGTGCATCACATTTTCCTTCCCCTAGAAATTAGAACAGAAATGTGCACAAATAAAATTACTTACATATGTAAACATCACATTCTGCTTAAATAATTTTTTCTTCCTGCCTGAATGTATCAACAGTGTATCAAAGCTTAACGTAATCTTTTAAGAGTATGATTATTTGAGGATGTTTTCATCCTCTCTACACCTTATTGTTAACCTACATCAAAGCAAACATGTAAACACAATTTATCTGGATAGCGTCTTTATTTTGGTCGTTGTAGTTCTGTATGCTTCCTATGTATATATGGAAGGGGACTTTCAGGTAAATTAATAATAATTCTTTATAACTTTTTTTTTCTCTTAACCATTTAGCAACTTCTCTGTTTTTCTCAGTCTCTCATCTGCCATTATGTGGTTTTCAGATGGTTCCAGCTCCTGGAAATCTCTGGGTTTTGGCTGCCTCCTCTTTGCTAGCACCATGCAACCTCATGCTGTCAGGTGCACTTATAGTGGCGGACAGGAGGGAGAGCCTGACGCGCAGACCAGGGCATATTGTTCTCATCTGCAGCCTTCTAACTTCCATTCCCAGTTTGTCCAGAGCCCTTCTGGCAATTTCTTTGCATTTTAGGGGAAATATGGCAGTGGCCTTGGGTGTTTATGTTCCCCCTTCTTGGAGAAAAGTGACAGAGAAGGTGCAAGCTGAGAAAACGCTAAAACACTTCTGGGTCTTGTGAGGTCAGAGACTGCGATACCGCTGGTCTCGTCACGCTGACTCTGTTCCCTAAAGATCCCAGCATCGTGCCTAAGCAACCATAGGAAAGAAGGCAGCTTTATTTCCAGTTTCTCATCTGAGTACTACCTGATTATGCTTTTGCAGTATGGGGGAGGGACGGTACAAGCAACTTAAAGAACTGGGAGGGTGCTGAGGGAATCTTTCAATCCCAAAGCACTGAGCTTTGTAATCCTTACTCAAGCTAGGGAAGGCTATTGTCAATAGACCCTTGATATTTAAGCTCTCCAAACCACTGAGTCATTGGGCCTACTCATCTGAGTCATTACAGAAGGGAGGGAGTGCTGCAGTTGCACAGAGGACTTTAGCAAAGGCCAGTTTTCAGAGAATATCCCACTGCACAAATCCTCTCCTATCTAAAGGTACAGAAAGTTCAAAACTCAACAGAGCGCAGCAAGAGGGAATCAGGTAGGGGTTGTCAGGTGGAAGATGGAAAGCAGCGATGAACACACACAGGTCAATTGACTTCTCTCTTCTCCAGAAGACATTCAAGCCATTTTCCATCCCTGCTTCACATGATTCATGTTTTGCTCTCCCAGCATTACTGATGAGAAACTCAAAACATCAGATAAGGAATGAAAAGAAAGTTTGTTCTTTGCTAGGTGAAAACATCAGCCAGGGACAACATAATTGCAGGAAAAGCCATGGAAAAGTATGGATCTGATGGCTCACGTTGCTGGTTACAGTTTGGCAGAGCCATTTAACAAACCTTTCTGAATGAGCTGTCTGGCACTGTGTAGAAAGGCGCAGTGGTCACGCAGACATCTGTGCTGGGCATCTCTGGCACAAGCGTCTGTCAGGTTGAGCTTGGCCTCAGGGAAAAACAGTCCTGTTCAATCTTGCAATGGTATTGAAATATGGACCTCTGTCTTCTAAGGAAAAGCTCAAGGGAGGCCTTAGAAAGCAAATCAGAAATTTTCCCTGGTATTACTGCTACTGAATGTTTTCTTTGAAAGATTCATTTCTCCAGGAGGCTGAAGCTTGGCTTCCAAATCTTCCCATATCTCCTGTAAATCTGTATGCACTTTTTCCACCTCTTCCTCTCAATGTATTGATGCTCCAGCCTGACATATACAGGGAAAAAGAAGTCCATATCAGTCTTTACATTTCCAGAGCTTATGGAATTGATCTTAATTCAGTCTTCAGTCCATATCTACCCTGCAAAGTGCCAGTCGTGTGCTTGGTTTGGTTCCTCCTGGAAGACTGCAGGACAGGTGAAGATAATGGCTTATATTCTCACTTCTCAAAACACGCCTGTGACTGTAAGGAACCTGAAAGTAACAATCCAAACGTGGCAGCTTTATTTCTCCCCAGGGTATGAGCACTATGGCATTATAGCATTATGTCCATTCTGTCAGCACCCCACATGTTGGCTTCCAAAGTAGAAGGTGGGGATGGAGATTATTAAAGGCATCACTCCAGTGCTATGAAAGCATTTGTCCTCAAAGGGCAACTGAGATATAGACAACTCCAAGTAGCAAGAAAGCCAGCATGACCAGATTTATACTGCCCACTACTGTTGTAGGCACGGGGCATATTTCGTGGCTGACCTCATGCAAGGAGTGTCTTGGTCAGTGCCAATAGTCCCTGCAGGACCATTCTGGCTGGCATAGGTTAGAACAGACTTTAAGATGCTTTAGCTCACTTGTAGGATTGCTTTGGCATCACTGAATGCTGGAAAACAGGATATCGGGATCCTTGGGATTTATCTTTGGTTTTGGAAGTGGTCTGATGGTTGAGTACAGAAAGTACGGCCAGGAGCGTAATTTGGGAGTGTCAACATGGATGTATTCTGAGTGAGTTTTAGCAGATACCTGCTTGCTGCTCCCTGTCTTGCCTGAAATAATCTTCTGCTTCCTTCCAGTTCTATTATATAAATAAGGAGAGGTGGAGGCTTTTATCTAACAAAGTTCAGAATTTCAATGAGCTAAGAGAGAAAGTCTGATCAAGTTCAGAAAGAAACTGTGGGGATTAATGACCATGTTCATAATAAAGGAGTTATATCAGTAGGATTAAGGCCAGGACCTTTGCTGTGCAACAGGCAGGTAGGTCTAGAAAAAGGGCTAAGTTACAGAGTGAGAAAATTTGTTCATAACACAAATTATTCAGTGTAAAACCAAAAGCCAGCTCCAAAACACATGAGAAAAGGTTTCTGAAAACTGAATGACTGTCTGAAATGATGAATGTCTATAAATACAGAGTAATGTAAGACAAAAAAAAAAAAAAAAAGCCTGCTCTTTTTTTGGGGATAGGAGAAAGCTGTTATAACCAACAATAACTCGTATGGGAACTTGTACTGTATCTTATACTGTGGGTGTATCACTGATTTTGCACAGTATTAAGGGTAACAAAGAAGGGCAGGCCAGACTTTCTGCTGAGGCATCAGTTACAATGAAGAGAAACAAGACGAAGTTTAGCTTGTGGGCAGAAATTTCCCAGAATACGTTGGCAACTGGGCAGAATTACTGCATTGGCTTTGCTCCCAAGCACATTGGCTCCCCATTCCAGCACATGAACAAACCTAGGCAGTGTTTTGTAAGATGGGTCAAATTCCTCAGAATGGACATGATTCAAAAGTATCTGATAGTCCTTTACTGTGCCTGAAGTCTAAGGGTTGTAGTAACTCTACTGCGCAATAGGAAAGGGAATCACCTGGTGACACTTAGTGAAGGTATTTCAGATTTATAAAGTTGTCAGCTACCTATCAGCAATTCAGAGAAATGCAGAAATCGTAGCAGTGTTGTTGTAATTATTGGTATGCATTATCTGTCATCATCACTAGCAACACTCAAGCAGTTAATGTGCCCTTTGTTAAGGAGCATCATGAACAATTGTTTTGTCACACTGATACTACTAATTAAAACTAACACATTTTGTATGATTACTAGTGCTGTCAAACTGTGTTCTCAGCTGGTATTTCAGATATCTGATCTACAGTTTGTGTTATCTTATCATCAGAAATAAGTGATCATAATTTTCGTGTGGGACCTTAGTTCAGATGAGGATCTCACTTCACTACCCCGGTATCACAGCATTGCAAGGACTCACCTTACTGGGGCATCGCCATTAAGAGATGGGAAGTGATAGGATGAGACAGGATATACACAGCAAGGCTTTTGCTGATGGTGGGCTTGGATTTAGGGTAGATCTGTCTCCTCACAGCACAAGAGTGCTGCAAGAGTGGCTCTGACACTGGTGGACATGGTTTCCTAAGCAGGGAGGTTCACCTCTGGATGAGGTATAGGCACCTTATAGAGTTAACTTATGGCACTGTTTGAGGCTGGCAGCAGAGAATTTGGGAATTTCTGAGAAGCTAATCTGAATGCTGGGAATGGTGTGCTGGAAACATTAGCTCTACCCAAACTAATTTTGCTTGTTTCTGAGCTAGCTCAGAGTTATCGCAGCATCCCTCTAATGCACAACATTAAGCAGCTCTCTGATAATACCTCCAGAAATCAGATGGATGTGCTCTGTTAGAAATGGGAAGGAACTAAAGGTCCTTGCCAACAGACTTTAGAACTGACTATGTCTTAATTTGTCCATGGCAGAGTGTCTTACTCAGTAGGTGAGAATGTAGCTATGAGTATATTGAGTAGCAGCCAGCTTGGAGCATGAGTCTAATTTACTGTAACTCCTGCTACATTCTGTCTGATCATTATCATGCTGAACAAAATGTTTTTAAAGTGTTTTTGTAGGGTTGAGTGACTTATTCAATAATTTATATGATTTTGGAGGGATTAGAGGATGAATTTAAGTTATCAAATAATGTCATTATGGCTCAATGACTACATTCTTTATCAGGAAAAAAAATCAGTTGTAATTACACTCAAAAAGACAGAGACCCTTTATTTGGCCATTCCCCCAAGAACAATGATATCAAAGATGCTGATAGGTCTCTCAACTGTAAAAAGGGCTGTCCTTCTTTGTTAGGAAGGAATATATCATCTGCCATCTGCTTATCTATATAACCATTGTGCCATTTATGCCACATATTTTTCATATGCCATGCTTTTAAATATCTGCTCCTTGCAGAGGCATGTCATCCTTCTGTGTGCAGAGCTGTGCAAACTCTACAGGAAGCAGAAGGGGAGCCCTTGGCCTTTCGTGAGTTGGTGGGAGTTTTGTCTTTCATTTCAGCAAGTATCCCTCTGCGAATGCACATGGAGCAAAGAAAAAGCACAGTCCTTGTTGTGACTCTCTGAAGACCCTTACTCACACCAGAGTGTAAGGTGACAGTCTAGCTCTTAGGATTTTTTTAATGTTTTTTTCCCTTATTTGTTTTTATTCATCTAAACTAATAGGTGCCCCGGCTGTGAGACCACTGGTCTTGCACAGTGGATGTGCTTTCCACTGGTGAGCTGAGCACTGCATGATTTCATTGGAGCCAGCTTATGTCGAGTGCTGGCAGACTAGGGGTGTAACCCACAGCTTTCATTTTCTCCTTAAAGGTATCCAGTGAAATCGTGAAATCCTGCTCACTTGACCTCTGAGCTGGCTTTTCAGACCAGCTTTTAGCAGCTTAAGAAGACTTATCTCAGAGAGGAAAATCAGGTCATGCAGTGTTTGTGGACAAAGACTACATAAGTCTGAATTGAGCAAGGGAGGAAAATACATTAGATCATCCCTTATCCTCGCAAAATGACTACGCACAAGATGGGCATTAGTTGGAGTAATTCCCCCAGCAAACGTTGGGAGGAGCAGGCCAGAAGCAAACACATCTGCATGAGGGTGTTTTGATTTGGAGTTCTCTGCACACTGCTCTCCATGTCCCTTACTTACTGACAGCACCAGCCACAATCAGGATGCAAAACAAAAGCTTGTATTAGAAACAGGAGTTTTTACTCCTGTTTTTAAATACAAAACAGCAATGCTCAGCACACCAGTGGAAAGCACATCCGTTGTGAGTGATCTGTCCTTCCAGATCACATGCAGCTTGCACCGACAGTTGGTGAAACCTGGAAATCTCTGTATTATCCAAAAAGAAGCATTCCCCTCCCCTGCAGCCATGCTGTCATAGTTTGAGCTCCAAAGGAGGTTGGACTCTGCACTCCCCAAATTTGTTGCCAATACCAGGATTTCTGCAGGTTAAATGAAGCTATTAATGATGCATTTGCTGCCTTATTAGTATCTTAATATTTCCAAAAGTATAAGAAATGAAAATTTTATGTTTATGACTCAAAATAGTAATACCATTCAGCCCCTTGTCTGGTAATGTTTTTGGCTGTACAGGGCTTGTAGGAATCAAAGGCAAAAAAAGTTGATATTTTCACCCAGATTCACCAAGGCACTATTCTTCCTTAGTTCTCTCTAGGGCCCCAAAGGCTCACTGGTTTTCAACCAGACCATCCCAAACAGAATAAATTTCAATTCATCCACACTCTTTGCTTTCCCTCTTTATGAGATGAGAAGATGTACAGCATTTCAGAATGATGTACAGCATATTCAGAATGAAGCCCTCATAATCCAGGAGGAAGTGGTTAGTGACCTGCTACATCTCTTAGACATACACAAGTCTGTAAGCCAGATGGGATCCACCCGAGGGTACTGAGGAAGCTGGCAGAAGTGCCCTCCAAGCCTGTTTCCATCATTTATCAGCAGTCTTGGCTATCAGGAGAGGTCCCGCTTGACTGGCAACTAGCAAATGTGATGCCCATCTACAAGAAGGGCCAGAAGGAGGATCTGGGGAGCTACAGGCCTGTCAGTCTGACTTCGGTGCCGGGGAAGCTCATGGAGCAGATCACCTTGAGTGCCATCACGCGGCACTTACAGGGCAGCCAGGTGATCAGGCCCAGTCAGCACGGGTTTATGAAGGGTAGGTCCTGCTTAAGTAACCTGGTCTCCTTCTATGACAAGGTGACCTGCTCAGTGGATGAGGGAAAGGCTGTGGATGATGTCTACCTAGACTTCAGTAAGGCTTTTGATGCTGTTTCCCACAGCATTCTCCTGGAGAAGCTGGCTGCTCATGGCTTGGATGGGCGTATGCTTCGTTGGGTTAAAAACTGGCTGGGTGGCCGGACCCAAAGAGTCGTGGTGAATGGAGTTAAATCCAGTTGGAGGCCAGTCACAAGTGGTGTCCCCCAGGGCTCAATACTGGGGCCAGTTCTCTTCAATATCTTTATCAATGATCTGGATGAGGGGATCGAGTGCACCCTCAGGAAGTCTGCAGATGACACCAAGATGGGTGGGAGTGTTGATCTGCTCGAGGGCAGGAAGGATCTACAGAGGGATCTGGATAGGCTGGACTGATGGGCTGAGGCCAGCTGTGTGAGGTTCAACAAGGCCAAGTGCCGGGTCCTGCACTTGGGGCACAACAACCCCATGCAACGCTACAGGCTGGGGGAAGAGTGGCTGGAAAGCTGCCCAGCAGAAAGGGACCTGGGGGTACTGGTCGATAGCCGGCTGAATATGAGCTAGCAGTGTGCTCAGGTGGCCAAGAAGGCCAACAGCATCCTGGCTGGTATCAGAACTAGTGTGGCCAGCAGGAGCAGGGAGGTGATTGTCCCCCTGTACTCGGCTCTGGTGAGGCTGCACCTTGAATACTGTGTTCAGTTTTGGGCCCCTCACTACAAGAAGGACATTGAGGTGCTGGAGCGTGTCCAAAGAAGGGCACCGAAGCTGGTGAAGGGTCTGGAGAACAAGTCTTATGAGGAGCGGCTGAGGGAGCTGGGGTTATTTAGCCTGGAGAAAAGGAGGCTCAGGGCAGACCTTATCACTGTATACAACTACCTTAAAGGAGGCTGTAGCGAGGTGGAGATCGGTCTCTTCTCCCAAGCACCAACTGAGAAGACAAGGCCTCAAGTTGCACCAGGGGAGGTTTAGGTTGGAGCTTATGAAAAATTTCTTCACTGAAAGGATTGTGAAGTATTGGAACAGGCTGCCCAGGGACATGGCTGAGTCACCATCCCTGGAGGAGTTCAAAAGACAAGTAGATGTGGCGCTTAGGGACATGGTTTAGTGGTAGACTTGGCAGTGCTAGGTTAATGGTTGGATTTGATGATCCTAGAGGTCTTTTCCAACCTAAACAATTCTGTGATTCTATGATTCTTGTGCATCTTTTGGCTTGCTTCTGCTCCAGTGCATCACAGCAGATAAGAGCTTGTCTTTGTGACAGAGCCTGGTCCAAAGTCCAGTGGGATCTTTCCAATGCATTTGCATTTGGCTCCTGAATCTGTTACTACACGCCTGGTGTCCATGCAATATCTTATTCAGATTTCTTTCCGTCAGATAAGAATTGTCTCATTTCAACAAACGGTCTCATGTCCAAGTTAGCCCCCATGCTCCTCCACTCAGCAGAAAAACAGAAGTACCTCCAGATTCATGCCATCCGTTTCAGAGGCCAGACTCAACCAGTCATGCCCTGGAGTCAACAAGTCTCCTTCTCTCCATGAACAAGAGGGAGAGCCTGCGTGCCTGGATTAGATACCTAACTTTCTAATGACACAAAGTGAATCCATTTTAGGCTCTTAGATGGGACAATACAGTAGCTCCTGTCCATTGCATGTCTAGGAAGGCAGAGACCGGTGGGTCTAGGTATTAAAATGGCTGTATAATCACTCAGCACTCTCCTGAGTTTAGACACTATAGTAGTTGCGACACCTAATTACCCATGTATAGTAGGTGGTCCAAATCGGAGTGCACAGCAGAGCAGCAGATGTGGGTTGCTGCTGTCAGATTAGACTGAGATTAGATAAAACTTAATAAACACTTTATTTTTGTTAGATTCAACTCTGATTAGTCACACAAAAAATTGTTACAGAAAAGCACAGGCAGAATCAAGAGGCAGTTAACATTTTTATTATTAAAATCAAGGAAGCATTTTTACAAAGCAAGACCTTTCTAGTAAGGGGTTATTCCCTGAATTTGACACCTCTTTAGTCTGGAAAACAAGATGACCCTGGCAGGAGCTCATGACAAGCAACTATTTCTTAAATCTGCCCTTTCTAGCCCTACACATCCTAAGCCATCCAATTTAAATAATCATACATATTTCAACACACAATTGAGATACTTTATGCCATTGGTTAAAACTCACACTATTTGACATCATATCACTTCTATACTTGTAGTAACAAGAGGGTCACAGTGTTGTAGCAACGCTTTATCAAGATTCCTAGTAACTTCAATACAATTTATCAAGATTCTTAGTGTCAAACCAGCTTCACCCCACAAATGTCATATTAGAACTCCTTGCCACCCAGTATCTAATAATTACCACAATATTCTAAAGATTGTGAACCCACAATCACAAGCTTTTTGCCCTTCAATGCAGGTAAATTCTTCTGTGTCAGAGGCTCCTCCTCTGAAATCACAAAGTCTTCAGCCCAGTAGACTTCTCCTACCTGTATCATCCAAAAGACTTGCCAGAAAATTTTATGTGGCCCAGAGGGAAGGTCGCTGGCAGAAATAGCCATTTGTTTTGGGTAAAATTTATTTCTGTAAAAGTTAGTACAAACCAGTGAACCAAGTAAATCACATTTAAATCTTATTTTGAAGCTAAAGGAGGAATATGCTCTCTATTGCCCAAGATTGAATCCAACTTTTGCTTTTTAGGACAGGAAAACGGGTGTCAAGATCATTTTTCAGCAAAACAAATATGCAGGCTTAATCTATCTAAAATCCTAAATAATCCAAGTTTGCAATAAGTGAATGCTTCTCTCTTGTCCTATATTGTTGTCCAGCTGTCAGGACTGCAAACTGGTCAAGCCAAACCAAGCCAAGTCAACGTTTTTTTTAACCTCTGTGCTTTCTAACCAAGTATTTACAGAATGTACTGCAACCCCATTTAGTTTTAGTTCAACTGTCTTCTCCTTGTAGTCTTCCTTTTGCTTTTTCTCCTCATTTTTATGAAAGCACAGTTAAGTGGGTGAGTTCGGTGTTTCTACTTCAGTGTTTTGTCTGAGCTATCTGGTCCGACACATCTCAACAGGCATTGCAGATGCCTATGAAAGGCTCCTTATTACACAGTTATCTCCTCAGCTCCGCCACCAGGCAGTGAGAAGGATATACTCTGCCACCTGAAAAGCCTGATACCAATGAATAGGGTCCTATCTTAGTTTATGTGTTTAGTAAATTGTGTGGCTGTGACCATCAGGGTGCTGAACATCTTCATTCTCAAGTCTGTTTGCTGTCTTCTTCATTGATTTTATTCAAACCCTCCAAATTGTTGGAGAAAAGCTGAGCAGTGTAATGTTCACAAGGGATTTCTATTTTAATTACTTCTTAAGATAATAATACTTACATATTTTTTGTATGTGCTGTGGAAAGGGCTGGGGTAGAAAATTCAATGGCAGTGGGGAGCATGGTAAAGAATTCCTCCCCACTGGCATTAGAGGCTGAGTGTCGGTCGAAGCCAGGCTATATATTCAGGAAAGTAACGTTCAGAGTGAAGTTCCCCTCATTTGCATTTTTGCTGACACATGAAACAAGGACGAAAGGACCTTGCTGGACAGAATAGCAGGAACATGGAAAACCAGAACAAAACATTTAGCTATGGCCACGTTTAGGAGCAGAAAAGAGAATCTGTTGGTGCCAGGATACGTTGTTACTTGCAGTACGTTAATTAAGAAGTAGTGTTACACAGAAGGATGAGAGAAAAGAGAGAGGTCAGGTCGATCTCCCGGCCATGGACCAGGTTCCACCTCTGAGCAAAGATGGGGGAGAACCTGCATCTCCCCGATGCCTCTTTGCAGTCCCTGCCAGCAGAAGACAATGCAGTTGTATTCCCCTCAGCAAAGCCTAGGGCTTATCTGGCATGGGGGGTAGCACGGGTGTAACAGGCTAACCAGAGACCCCCAGTTCTTGCACTGTGGGGTGCTGACCTTTGTTGTTTCCCAAAATGTGGGAAACACCACAACATAATTTAAGGATGATTTTTAGGCACAGGCAATTGCATTTGCACTTTCACCTGCTCAGAGAAAGAAAGCAGAACTTGTGATACCTTGTCCACCTGTTCTTTTTTATACATGAATAGTTCTATTTAAAAATGGTGGGTGCAAAACAGGTCTTTCACTGCTCTTGCACAAGAATAATGCAAAATGAGCTGAAGAAGCCCAGGAAGGTTTTTGTTGGCACCAACCTTCCCATTCTCCTGAGTCACACTTTATCTGATAGCTGGAATATGGCAGGCCCTGGATAGTCTGTTTTTCTTTCCCACGTTGCAAGGTTTAGGCAGTAAATAGCTTAACTAAATGCCAGAAGTAGAATTCTTTTTAACTTTGTCTGATTTAAGGAAGCCCTTCCTCAGATTATTCCTCCCAGGCATGTTGTCCAAGGCAGGACTAGTCCCTGGTGGACTGAGCTATTCTGACCTCTGTAGCTGGCTCCATTTTAGCTTTCTGAAGGTTGGAGATAAAAAATAGAAGAAACGAATCCCGACATCCACGTGCTGCTGGACTTTTCTTTGAGCCCAGTGAGATACCTGGCTCTCCTTGAAGGGCCTGTGCCATTGCACTCTGGTTAGTGGCCTTCTGTCACCTTTGATTAACCTTTTCTTCTTCTGAAGCCAGCTAAAACAGTACCTACCATGCAGCAGTTTGAAGGTAAACCTCCTGAGAATTGCCATGTCCAGCAATGCTACCAGAGGGGCAGTGAGCAGCAGATGAACTCCCATGGCGGGGAACCTGGCCAGGCAAACAGCCGAACTCTGCAGGGCTGAAATCAGAAATGGGTGAGCTCCAACCTAGCTCTGCTGCCCCTCGGACCAGAAGTACTGAGAGCCTCCAGGATACCTGGTAAAACCACACTGTTTCCTCAGTCTTGAGCTCATGATGACAAAGGAGGCAAATCCTGGGAGTACTCTTTAGGAAACCCCGTGTTTTCACATTTTAATGAAACTACTGTTGGCACAGGCAGATCAAGGGTACGTAGCTCTGTCAAACCCTCAGGCTGCTGTGGCCACTGGCATCATTTTATCACACTCATCAAGACAGCGAGAGGGGATGGCAGAAGCCTAAGTTTTATGTCAATTCCCACAAATTAACACCCCTCAAATGACTTTGTTTTATACCAAAGACAGCAATCTTTACAAAGGAAGGAGAAGGCTCTTCGGCAGGAGGGAGGGCTGCAGTTTGGGCTGTGTGCTGGGGACACGTTTAACACCGAGTAGCTGGGCAGTCCTACCTGCTCGCCTCGAGCCCTGCACTGTGCACTCGCACAGTGCCAGGTGCTTTCGCGGTGGGGAAACAATTTGCTGCCCCCTCCCTGTGCCTGGTGACGCTTGGTCCCCAGCCCCGGATGCTGATTTCTGTTAGCATCCGTTGTCGTCCCGGGACAGGCAACGCAGAACAAAGAGATCCAGTCCCACCGCATGTCCCAGGGCTCCCACCCGAGGCTTTAATCAGCGCATGGAGACGCAGGTCAGACATTCCTCCCGCGTTGCTTTTCAGTATTCGGCATTGTTTTCCATCAGAGCTCAGAGCTGTTAGTTTAGAAAGCAGATCCCAGGAGGCTCCAGTTTAAAGATGCTCATGTTCTTGCTGCGTATTCTCAGCAGGAGGGCTTTGATCTTAAAATGTGTCTCTGACAGTCATGTCACCCATGTTGTGCCCATTTGTATTCAAGTGTTTGGTTCCAGTGATGTGGTTTTTCTGTTGTTGTTGTTC
This sequence comes from Chauna torquata, assembly GCA_013399475.1. Classification (NCBI taxonomy): domain Eukaryota; kingdom Metazoa; phylum Chordata; class Aves; order Anseriformes; family Anhimidae; genus Chauna; species Chauna torquata. Next base: position 178,402 of record VXAL01016016.1, on the reverse strand, counting down.
TTTGTGTTTAATTATTTTTTCTTTCTTCATTAAACATTTCGTTCAGGTTGCCTGCTCCCTCTTGCCCTCCTGCAGAAAAACAGACATTTTGTGGTGTTTGCTTTGCTTTGTTTCATTACTTGAGGAAAATTTTCACATTATTTCACCATCTCCTTTTTTTGTGGTTGTTATTTAGAAGTGACACAAATGTGTTTAAACTGGAATTAATGGGGAGGGTGAGTCTTATACGAGGAGAGAAATGGAAGGTGCAAAGAAAACCTAGATAAATGCCAGTGGGAAGAGCTAATGAAACTACAGAATAGTGTGGAAATCAAGAGGATAGAACAATTATAGTAATTTTCTATTGAACTTTGCATTGGTGTTTATGATCAGGAAGAAGAGGCACAGACCGTTTTACTCCATTTCCATTAGATCAGTTAGAAAGTAATTGCTTTGCAAATGCAGCATTAGGGCTGACCTGATCTTACAGTGACGACGTGAGGTGGGTTCATGTTTGGAAGATGGCTGCATGCACACAGTATCCTCACGAGCTAAATGTCCCTCAGCTGAATGTCTCCCAGTGCAGCTTATTTCTGAGAACAACGAGTGGCCTTTGAGAACAATATTCCACACTTAGCTAGTTCACGTAGCATCTTAGCAGCCCAGGCCTCCACAAGCTCAGTGATCTCTGGACCACACTCCCCTGCATGGTGTCTGTCTCTCCTCCCGAGAGTCCCACAACACCCCTTGGGTTAGTGGGACTCTCAGCCTCGCTGCAGGGAGGGAAACATGAGGCTGAGGCATGAGGATGACAAGGCAAAAGAGACACAAGATTGCTCTCTTGCCTTGCCTGGTATGTGTAAGACTTCAGTGTAATTTTTAGCACTTCTCTGCAAACTGGACATTTATGTGTAAGCACATATGCATGAGAGTGCTACCTATTTCTGAATTCACCCAATGCTTCGTCTTATAAGACCTTGTTTTTGACTGCTTATGGCTTTTCTAAGTAGGCTGAAATTTTCCATGCCCTGTATCATCCTCAGGCTAGCTAATTTTGGGGAATGATAATAAATGTATGGCAACGATACAAGAACATTTAGATGAATAAGGTATGCATATCCACAGATAATATATACCCACATTAAAGATACAGACAGATAATCACGAATGTTTAATTCAATCAGTTTAAGAAGTTTTCACTGCCTCAACTGGAAATTACCAGTCCTTAGTGGAGGCAGAGAGCCTGCGAGCATGCACGTACCTCGTCTTGAAGTACTAGGCAAATCAGGTCTACTCACACCAGCTCCTGTTCTGCTGGAGGAGTGGCAGCTTCTTAAACATCTCTAATTTGGTTTCTTGCAATTGTGTGATGATAAAATGAAGAGCTTGGCTTGCTGCAGTGCAGATATTGCATATTGCAACCACTGCAAATGATAACGCTAAAGTAGAGCAAATCAGTATGTGTCTGATCTTGTAAAAAACATGATAGTCTTCATCGTTTATGCTTATTGGCACACATTTCAATGTTAAGTTATAGCACATGAGGCATCGAAAACCAGAGCTCCCGCAGACCTCAGGGGAATCTTTGTCCAGGTACATTAGTGGAGGCTCTTTGCTGGTGTCTGCAGGAACAAGCAAGGATCTTGTCCAGAAGGTGTAAGCTGAGGTCACTCCAAGCCAAGAGTACCACTTGTGCTCCTGTGGCCAGATGGAGACCTGGGAGGAAATCGTAGCCCTGTCAAAGTCACCTGGAGTTTTGCCACTGGCTTTGATGGAGCCAAAATTCCTGTGCTGATGCAGACGTTTCACAATGACCTCCTCTGTTGAACTTTCAACACGTGCGTGTTATTTTCATTACAAATAAACAAAATCTTTCTAAGATGGAGACCTTCATATATACATTATGCCCGAAGATCACATTAAAAGTTCATCACGGTGCACATGGTAAAATACTAATAATCCATCCTTGAAGTCTCTGGGAAAATTTCTGATGTGATCAAATCCCGTTTAGGCCGTTTCGGCTGAATATACAGCGATCAGATGTACAGCTGAGGGTTTATTATTTTTGCAGAACGCACATGCGTTCGGAATTTGCCGTGCTCAGATGCAGAGACAGGCCGTTCAGCTGTGCGCTTGGCTTTCGGAAAAGACAGCTCTGTGTGTCCAGCCGTGGGCCCTGGTACAGCGCAGACAGGAAACATGCCAGACTGCCTCCGCAGGAGGCTGCCTCCAACACGTGCAGAGGGGAGCAAGAAACTGCTTAATGATTAATCACTGTCAACCTTTGTTCTCGTTAAAGACTTGGTTGTTGGACAAGGCTGGTAATGAGGCTCTGTTCTGGGTCTGTTGCTATGTGATTGTGCAAGGGTTGGAGCTGATCCCCGGTCTGTGCAAGATGCAGCTCCCACTTTGCCCAGTTTTAATGAGTTTGGGTGGAAACGTTGTTATAAGAGTGCCTGCTAGTGGCTATAGGGCTGTGCAACTCTCCGACAAGTAGCCTCTTCCTTCCTGGGAATTGTGGCGAGACTACAAATAACTCACTAACAGCTGAAAATCAGTTCACAAGGATCTCGGGAGAGAGCAGCATGCTTGGTGGTGCTCACACGGCAAAAAGCTATAGAAGGTTTCTATGAAAAACTACATAAATAACTATATATCTGTAAAATTCCTTTGGTTTCTCATCGAGTGGGATTGACCCCTTTGAGATATCAGATCTCCCTTTTTTAGCTAGGGGATTGTGTGCAGTGTCCGTTTTTATTATTTGTATGTATAAATTTTGAAAATATTATAGGTTTACATCTCCCAGAAAATACAGAAATGTTGCAGGAAAAAATCACTGAGGAGCCAAAAAGAGAGAAAAGCTTTTGAAACATTGCTCACTTTTGCCCTCTTTTTGTCCTGTGGGACTCTGCGGGCGGGCACAGCTCCTTGGCTGGCCTGCAGGTGGCTGGAAGGAAGATCTGGGTCTAACGGTGGTGGATGATGGGGTGATGGACAGGGGCTTAGGAGAGCAGTGTTTGATTTCCTGCTCTACCGTGCCGTTTACGACATGCTGCGTGGCAGAACGCTGTACCCCATGAAGACATCCAGGGTGCCTCTGCGAGAGCTGGAACAGCTGTTGCCTGCAGTGTAGGAGCAAAATGCTCCCCAGGCAAATATAGCTTGTTTCATAGCAGGAATTGCTCTCTCAGACACGTTTCAGGGCTAGTGGAGGTTTCGGTGCAGCTTGTTGGCAACTGCTTGGGGTAGCTCCACACCATGCTGAGGAGCGGACAATTAGCTAGTTCTGAAGATAGCGCTGGGATCCACCTCGCTTTCAGTGTGTCAGAAAACCCTGGCCTTTTAAAAAGCTTGGCCTGCCTGGCTGTCCCAGCAAGAGCTGCAGCAACCGGCTGTGCTGAACGTCTCCCTCTGCACGTCAGGTGTCTGCTGCGGCAGAGGTTTCCCTCCAAACCTGTCACTTCAGTAGGTGGCTCCTGCCCATGAGGCTGCAGAAATGAGGCACGCACTCCCTATTGTCGGAATCTTTTCCAGCTTCGTAGCATCTGGAGTGATAGGTCCATGTTTCCTCTCTGAGCTCCGTTATTTGGTTTGTTGGAGGAGTGATGCAGCATTTGCTTCTTTTCCCTGGTTGGATGAAGGCACAAGTATTTCTGGCAGACGGCTGGACTTGTGAAATTGCCAGCGCCGGTGTCCGCGATTCCTTGTGCATGTGCCTTGGCAACATAGTTGGCCCTGAAATTTTTGTCCTGAGAGCTCAGATGTTCACAGGAGAAAAACACAGGAGATGGTCTCACGTGGCTGAGCCAGCTTCTTATAAAGACTCCACAAAATTACTTAATGGAAATATTTTGCACTCTTCACCCAGCTGTATCTCTAGATATCAGACACAGAAAGAAACAGGTCTTAGGATCTTGCAATCTTCAGTTTTTTTCCAATGCTATTTCCTCTAATTTTAGCTAACTGAGATGCTCAAATATATATATGAATGTGATCTTGCTAGAATCCATAAAGCCCTCTCTGGCAGGGTATTAAGAGAAATTCAACCCATAACAATATCTTCTGCGTGATTAACTTGAGAGGCCTTTAGGTCACTCTGTACAATATCCTTAAGAAGCCATTCACTGGTGCTTGAGTGTTCACACTCGCTCTGCCAAGCATCTTACTGAGGTGGGACTATAAGCGTCTAAAATTAGGAGTGTAAGGGAATGTTCCTATCATCTAATTTGGGCTGCTAACTTGGTTGTCTAAATTAGGGATCTAGAGCCTAATTATACATCCCAGTTCCTCTCTGTAGTGAAGGGAGGGCTCCAGAAGGCAGTTTGGAGGGCATCTGATCTAAGCGTTTGTTCAGAGACCTAAACTCAGAGGAGACTCACTTTAGTGGTGTCTGTTCCCCATAGGCAAAAAGGTTGAATGAGTCTGAGGTGCTCAGCAAGATACTGTTTTACACCCCCATTGGGCTGAACAAGCGATACGGCAAGGGAGAACCAGGCGGGCTGCATTTCTGCCCAGTCTGTGTTATTTCCAGCCCTGATACTTAAATCAGATCCTCAGCTGTTGCAAATCAGCATAACCTCGGGAACTGCTTGGGGCTCTCGCAGCATACACTGGCGCAGAAAGCAGACCTCTCTGTTCCAGTCAAGAGTGGGAGTTATTCCTAAAAATAAGAAACACTTTCGCTTTTTCAGTATAGCTAAAAGAACTCTTACTCTGCAGGCACCCTGCCATGGTCCTGCTGCAGTTTGGTTTTCTTGTCTGAGACAAGGACATGTGCAGGCAGTGCTTGGAGTTGAGATGTCCTTGGAAACCCCAGCATTTTGCAGAAAGGGGTGTTGGTGCTTGCATGAGGTGTAGCAGGAAAGAGGGGGATGGCAGGTGCTGAGATGGGCTGTTTGACAGAGCTACCCGTGCTTGGTTCCCTAAAGTTGCATGAGTGAGATTGGTTTTTCTGCATAAGCGTGGTACTGCTCTGTGCTTGGCCCTGGGGGCCACTGGAGAAGCCAAATTTTGGGCTGTGGAAAGGAGGATGCCAGCAGAAGCGGTGGAGATTCACACCAGGGGCTCATGGAGGGTCTGGGCTTTGCCACCAGCCTTGAACCACCCTGAAATGGTGTGGCAGGACTTTGGTGAACCACTATTTGCAGCCATCCTCTTCCTCGTCTCCCTTCTCCTTGTCCTCCTCCTCTTCCTCCTCACAGTGCTCAGCATCCAGGGTGGCTTGCAGCCAAGGCACAATGTCCCTGAGAAGCTCCTAGGGTCAGGACAGCCACCGGTCCCTCACTGAAGAGGAGGAAATCCATAGACGTGCCTTGATCTCCGCCATCCTCACTCTAAATAGCCCATGCAACTGAATCAAACCGATCATGAGCAGGAACAAAAGGCGCAGGTTGGGCCACAGATGAATGCAAGTTCACCCAGTTCCTGCACTGGAAAGCGCTGGGGAAGCAGCTTTTGGTGAGAGACACATCAGTCACTGAGCGGGCTTCAGTCAGTAACTCTGAAGCCTCTTGCTTTTTTTCTTTTAATTCTTTGTTTATTCAATCCAGAACTAATGTAGAAGGAGAGTGAAAGTCAGAGCGGTCGGTCCAGACCTGATGCTGAGAACAGAAAGAGCTTCCACAGTGTACCAGAAAGGTGGAAAAAGTCTCCCCCCTTTTTGGCAGAAAATCCGTGAGGTCCAGAAGCCTGTCCTGTCACTATGATGCCAGCTCGCGTGGCTGAAAAGTGAACAGAAGCCTCTGCAGGCATTGTGGTTTAGCAAAAAATTGACCATTGTTTCCCTTCTGTCCCACCAAAACTATTCATCAGTCGACTCAATGCAGTTCAAGGAGCAAGAGGTGAAAGGTTTGCACATACTTTTCCAACCAAGTATCCCTAAACTGCTTCTGAACAATGAATTCAGTAAGACGAGCTTGCAGAAGTCTTTCATGGGGTCCTGAAAAGCTATGAGGAGAAGGGGAGAGAGGGGAGGAAGGGAGAAAGCTGCAGATTGTCCTGGTGGCACAGGGGCCCTGCCAGCTCCTGGCTTTGCAGGAATCCCTCTCTCTAGCGCACATTGCTGTTACTGCTGCAATGTAAAAGCCATGATCAGGAAAATCCCCTATTTTCCTTGGTGAGTTTGCCTGTAAACACAGTAATGTGTTGCATTTCTATGGGGCCTTTTACCTCCCTTTACAAGCTTTGTGGAGGAACCTCTGAGGACCAGCGTGGAAGGAATCTGCTGGGATGCGGCGGGAAGGATGCCCTGTGTGGCCTGTAGACTCAGCCTGTAGACTCAGGACATGGCAGCATTTGCTTTTTCGGGTTTAAGCAGCAGCCCGTGGGGTACTGGTGTAGGGCAGCCCACAGCGAGGCGCTGCACAAACCCAGGAGGCACTGGGGAGGAGCTCGGCGGTGTGAGCTGCAGCTCTGGTGAGGGACCTGATGGGTCTGGAGCAGGTGAGGAGCGCAGGTGAGTGGGGAAGGGTGGGGAAAAAACAGCGTAGTAAAAGGATGATGATTAAAACAAAAATGTCAGATATGAAAGAAAGAGCTCAATTGCTGCAAGGACAGGCTAGGGAACAGACAGGACAGAAGCTGGTCAGACTTTTCTTCATGGTGAGCAGAAGACCAGGATGAGTCCATCTGCAGCACCTGGAATGGCCCCATAAGGGGCAACAGATTTGATATTCAGCCAGAGCCAAACCCACTGGCAGGGTCTGCAGCATGGGGAGGAATAAATGAGCTGTTTGGTTTCAGAGGTGAAGAATGGACCTGTCCCCTCCACCTGGGCAGGTGAAGTCAACCCAGGACACAGCCGGGATGGGGTCAGCCCTGCAGAGAAGATGCTGTCTTCCACCTGTCAGTGCTTCTGCCACAAATGGGTGTTTCAGGCTCCAAAGAAATGCCTTGGACCGTCTTCAGCATACAGAAGGCCTGGCTTATTATCATCTGCTTTGTAAAATGGGACTGGTGTTTCTGAGCTCTGTGATAACCATGCTGTCAAGCAAACAGATCTAGAGTTACTGCATGGAGTAACCCTGAAATATGAACTTGATTGTTGTGCTTTACAGCTACAGAAATGAAAACAAACCGAAAGGAAGGGAAGGGAAGGGAAGGGAAGGGAAGGGAAGGGAAAAGGATAAACAAAAGTAAAGANAAGGAAAGGAAAGGAAAGGAAAGGAAAGGAAAGGAAAGGAAAGGAAAGGAAAGGAAAGGAAAGGAAAGGAAAGGAAAGGAAAGGAAAGGAAAGGAAAGGAAAGGAAAGGAAAGGAAAGGAAAGGAAAGGAAAGGAAAGGAAAGGAAAGGAAAGGAAAGGAAAGGAAAGGAAAGGAAAGGAAAGGAAAGGAAAGGAAAGGAAAGGAAAGGAAAGGAAAGGAAAGGAAAGGAAAGGAAAGGAAAGATCTATTTCAGAAAGTCCATATGTGGGTTAGAAGCCAAAACCTTCCTTTATTTGTATGAATACAAGCCAGCTGCAGCGGGGAAAGTGAAAGGCAAAACCGATCTTAAATGTTTAGATTTACTGCTAATTTGAACATTTAAGCATAACGTTCTTTGTGATGCTTGCAGACAAAACCCCAGTTGTGCTACCAGCTCTGCGGCACTTCCGCTGCCCCTGCCACTCTTCCTGCTCCTCGTCGGAGCTGTATCTCACAGTCACGTCAGGGAAGGGTCTGCCTTGGGCTGTTCTGCCCTCTCTCGCCACATCGCTGCCTATGGAAGAGCAGCAGGCAGGACAAGGAACGCATCGTAGATTCATAGGCTCACACTGATGTTTCATGAGCTGCAGAGAAAGGACCGCTTGCAAAAAAATCAAACCGGCTCCAAGTTTTTGATTTATACTGTATTCTCAGGGCCTCTTTGTCAAGCAGCTAGTGCTTTGTGCCAGTCGCTATTACAGAAGAGCTTTCTTTGATAGGCAGCGTGAATGGACACTACCCAGCTTATCTTTAAACAAAGTCCCTCCCCACAGCTCACATGGGCTGGCAGGGGATGAGAGAGAGAGAAAAGGTTGGGCTTTGTTGTTTTTTGTTTTGTTTTGTTTTTTAGGCTGGACTAGGAAAGCATATTTGGTGGAGCCTACATTATCTGTGCAAAAACACAACAGATGAATTCTATTAATGGATGTAACATGTGGCTGGGTTCAAGCTAGAGTGTCATTTGAACATAGAAGTCAAAGCCAATTTATTGTAACATATTTTTCTTTTCAAAATATTTTAAGAAAGACAAAAAAGTTTGCGCAACAACTTGGCAAGCAGGTCTGTTGAGAGGAGGTATTTTCTATCTTGCAGCTAACATAAGGGCTGAAAAATGTGGCAATGCCGAGCAATCCTGGATTCCTTCTGGAACTGAAGGAAAGTGTGCAGGATATAATTGTGTAAGAGCCCAATAAATTTTCAAGGGTGGGTTTGTAACACTGCCTTGGGGGCTGCAGGTGGCTCCAGAAGAACGTCATGGTTTTTATTTCATTGAGACGCCAAATACTTTTATCTAGCTAGCTATGCACTCGTGTGGCCCCATCTAAAAGCCACAGAATTATTTTAAAATAGAAATAACCATAACAATCATTGTGTTTCTTCCATGCCAGATGGTATAAAGATAAGTTGGATTAGTTTGCAGTATGCATGTTATTGTGTATGAGGCGGTGCATTTGTGTGCCGAACACATTAAGCAAAAGCTAAGACACAGAAATGAGCTTTCCTGGCGTTTTCAATGCGATCAGCATTGGTGCTCCGCGGTCTTCAGGGCATGGGTAGGCTGCCTGACCAGTCCTTACTTCACTGTTGGTCGGTCCTTATCTCCCTGGATGCCATGGGAGGCAATGGCCATGGAGCAGAGCTTCACCTAGGTGGTGACCAGGCCCTGGGACTGCACCTCGTGACTGAGACGTGGCTAACCGTGGAGCATCAGGCTGCTGGTGTCATGGATGCCTGTGCTGTGGGCAAATACACTGCTGGGTGATGGGTTATACGGCAGTCAGCAGTAGGTTCCTATAGTGAACTGCAACAAAGCAGAGTCAGAAAACTGATGTTTCTCTTAACTGTTGTGACCTCTCCAGTCTCTCCTATTTTCTTGCAGCTGCTTTGCTAAGGAATACCTGACTATCGAGTGATAGTCAACATATGCTGAATATTTTTATGGGCTAACACGCTTTTGTGCGCAGACTGAGAAAGCTCTTTCCTAAATTTGGTGAAAGTCCAAGTACTAGACACTGGTGGAGCAAGTAGACAGAAAACATATTGTGCCAAGAGAAACCATGGGTAAAAGAAAACGAGGAGCATATTGTCATCCCCTGTCTGTTCTCATCCTGGATGTTCACGGTCTGGAGTTCCCTAGTGCCTTCCCCATTGCCTCCTGAGATGACTTTTTGCCATCCCTTCCTCATGAAGCTGCGTATGGGGAGGAGGAAGCTCTTCTAGATCCATAGCAAAGACCAGGGAGACCCTAAAGCTCTCTTCAAAGTCCTGTCCAGTTACACGTGTGTTTTACAAAGCAAAGTGATAACCTCTAAGGCTATTTATTTAATCCTGCGCTAATGGGAGACAATGAGCAATCTCTCAGAGACTGCTCCTGTGAGAGAGGTGAAGGGACAAATGAAAACAGCACCACTCCCACCACTGCAAAGTCACAGCTTGCGACTTCTGTATTTTCTAACAATAGATGTCACTTCTAGCAATGAGTCTCTTCTAGCAGTGAGTCTCTAAATAATTCTTGCTGCTGCTCACCAGATGGTAGGAACCAGCAGATGCAGAGTTTGTTCCCTTGTGGTCAAACAGACTGCCATGCGGCCCAATGGAAGTTTCCTGAAAGATCCCCAGGACGGCTCAGTTACTTCTGTTAACGTTTCCCAAGCTCCTGGTACAATATTGAGGTTTTCCACTGGAACCTCCTGGCAAGTTTTCAAAGTCTTCCATGAGCGATAAAGTTACCCCATCCCTTTCTTATTTTGTCAAAGCCTTTGTATCAGTCACTTGTCCTGAGAGTCTGTGGGCTGTGTCCTGTACTTGAGCAAATTGTATAAAAAGGATTATTTCCTTTTCTTGATGCTTGTTATTATTTTCATCCTTCACGAGCCATTTCTTCTGTTTCAGGATCAACACTCTGTGGTAGGCCAGGGAGCTGGCCCCACTCCAAACTCCAGTTCTTGCTCAAATCCAAACACTGGAAGTGGTTACATGAACTCATCCCAGCAATCAATGTTGAATCAGCAACTGATGGAAAAGAAACAGGCTCTGCAACGGCAAATGATGGAGCAAAAACAACTCCTTCTGCAGCAGCAGATGTTGGCAGAAGCTGTAAGTTTTCCAATTCCTTATTTTACAGGGAAAAGATTTTCATGGAAACAATAGAAAAGAAAGCTAAGACGGGGAAAGAAAGCCCATGAGGCTTTGAGGTCATTTTGGCAAAGCCTAGACCTTCTAGAGCGTACCTCATAATTTTCAGCACCTTACTAAGCCCTTTTGAAACCTACTTCAGTTTATACGAAACAACTCAAGTATCTGAGCTACTGTGGTTTCATTATAAGAAAAGTCTAAGCATATGCTTAATTCAAGGCATATGAATATTTTCAGTGGTTTTCCTTGTCAGATAAGCTAAGGTGCACTGCTACACTGCTTTGACCACAGAGGAAAGCTGACTTCCAGGCTCTGCAACCCAGGCAGCACAGTATAAAGTGCCTGTGTGTAAACAAGGATTGGGTACGTTGATTTTAGTGTTCAACACAAATTTGTGTGATTGGCTGGGATTGTCCATGAGTCCTCCTTTCTCCATTTCTCTTTATGCATTTCCAGATATTTGTAGCCAGTTCTCTCTCTCTTGGTATCTGAGAGAGCAGTTGGGAGTTTCTTGTCATTTTCTGAGGCGTGGGGGATATGTGCAGTCTTGTTGGGAGTTATAAATGCTAGACCCACTATTTTTGTTCCACTAAACTAGCATTGCCATTGATATCACACAAACTGAGTCAGCTGAAGGTGCTTCATGACCCATCATGCACAGCCAGTGCAGTGGGACATCCCAGCTGCCCAGAGCAGTAGCACATGCCCTGTGCACACTCAACTTCACCATTCCTTAGTAGTTCTGCTTGCCAAAGCACGGAGAAGAAAGAAGTGCTAGAACAGGAGTTGAGCTTGTCATGTCCTTGGGGCACACAAAAAGCAACACTGGTGCCCTGCAGCAACTAGGGAAAGGCTGCAGTTAGGGTGCTGGAGAAAGATGGAGCTGACACAGCCATCTGCTTTGCTTCCCCCGGACTGCAATGACAGCAGACCCCCAGCCTATGGCTTATGTAGGACAGCCTACAGGGCAGACCCCTTCATGCTGGCCTGGCATTTTGAATCCAAAACTTTCTTTTCCCTATAAAAACATAGATTCAGAAATACTAGCATACTTAGTGAATGCTGTTGAATAATTAAAGAACACAGAAATGGAAAAACATCCATGGTTTTGTGTGGATGTTTTCAAAACAAAAATGATTCAGATTTTTATAGATATGTCTTTGTTTACCAACGTATTTCCATTCCAAAAATACGATTTAAAAAGCTTGAGTTTGAAATTAAGGACTTCATTTGTCCTATAAGGGAAATATTTGTTGGCTTTTTAATTTATGCAGAAAAGAACTGAAGTGTCAAGTCAGCTCTGTGCTGCAGTTTTCTGTCAGAATGTTTATCAGAATGAAAATTTAATTGGTCATATGGCTCTTCTTAAAAATAAGTAAAAGCTAAACAGAAATTAAAATAACTCTACAGAATGAGATTTTTTGATCAGCTTGCATTTGCTTTTGTATTGTGGACACAGAAGTACACACAAAGCCTAGCTGCAGTTTTTGCAGGTATTGCAGGGATTTCCTGGAAGTTAACTTGCCTTTCTTCTTCACAAGGGTTCAGGCAGATTGGTATGTTGAAACGAGCCCTGTAAATCTTAATCAGACACCTCACTCCTAGAATGAGTTAAGGAAATGCCTAAATACCACAAGAAAGGCTCTTCTCTCAGTGTTGTCAAGTGCCCCTGGCAGAAGAAAAACAAGATTTTTCACAAGAAAGTCCACTTGTGTACTGTTTCAGGCACCTGAATAACTCTGATCGGCTTCAGGCACCCGCCAGACCTGATGCTCTTCCACACTGATGGGCCACTTTGCCATTCAGGCAACTCCAAGCTCCTTAAGACAATTATAGCCGCAGGTTACACCTGCTGCTGGCCTGCTGGCCACCCTCGGCCACTCCCCAGAAATGTCCTTTCCCTTTGTGCCCAGACTGGGGTGCACCAGGGGGAGAGCATGAGGAGCCTTTAAGTTGGTTTTCCCAACAACTTTTGGGTGGAAACTGCCCCAGATTAGCTAACTTCAGCCCTCCAAGCATGAAGCACAGGCACATTGGTGAGCACGTTGCAGAGAAGTGGGTGAAGCCTGCCCAGTAAGCATGACTCCAGGAGGCACATGTACACCAGCAATGACTTACTCATGACTGAGGTGGTCAAACTCACGTTTTCCTGCCATGGAGCCACATATCACAGAATCAGAGAATCACAGAATCACAGAATGGTTGATGTTGGAAGGGACCTCTGGAGGCCATCTGCTCCAACCCCCTGCTCAAGCAGGGCCACCTACAGCAGGTTGCCCAGGACCAGGTCCAGGTGGCTTTTCAAGAGGAGGGAGACTCCACAGCCTCTCCGGGCAAGCTCCGCCAGTGCTCCCTCACCTGCACAGCACAGAAGAGTTTCCTGATGTTCAGATGGAACCTGCTGTGTTCCATTTTGTGCCCATTGCCTCTTATCCTGGCACTGGGCACCACTGAGAAGAGCCTGGCTCTGTCCTCTGTGCACCCTCCCTTCAGATATTTACAGACATTGATGAGATCCCCCCTGAGCCTCTTCTTCTCCAGGCTGAACAATCCCAGCTCTCTCAGCCTCTCCTCGTAGACGAGGCGCTCCAGTCCCTTCATCATCTTGGTGGCCCTAAATCCATGTCTGTCTTGTACTGAGGAGCCCAGAGTTGGACACAGGACTCCAGGTGCGGCCTCACCAAGAAGTCATTGGGCAGTAACACTCTGGAGACACCAAATCAGAGCATCAGGGTCCGTGAACAGGGACAGCTTCACCCCATGCTGATGCTGATGAGAGATTTGTTGCTGACTCCAGTGCCCATACTTTCCAGGTCCTTATGAAGACAGGGCAATTAGATTTCAATTCAAGGACTGGAGTTTCTAACTTCCCTTCACCAGACATGTGTCGCTGCAGGCCCAAAATAAAAAATCTCCCCTACTACTTGGCTGTTTCAGATTTCTTTCCCCACTGCCCTTTCCCCAGTGCTTGCAGTACCACTGCAAGAGGTAAGACAGTGCCATGTATGTGTATGCACAGGGCAGTGGTGGGTGGTACGAACAACCACCCGCCCAGCACAGTCCTTGCTAAACCCTGGCCATGTCTTCTGCCAGCATCCCTGGTGAGGAGAGACATGAGGGAGGACAAAGCAATGATTGATGTTGATTTTTGTGGCAGCTCCTCCAGTGCAGGAGGAAGGAGAGAAGCAGGGATGGGACAAAGCATGTTGAATGGCAAGCTGAAATCCTCTTTGCCAGCTGTGCACACTGACAGGTCAGCCTGGGTGAAATGGGCTGATGAGTACTGACGCAGCCAAGGGCCAGGTGTAGACCTTGCAGGTCTGGAACTTGCTTGATCCCCAGCTGCATCCCAGCTGTGTGTTTGGGTTAGACCTGCATGTTTGCTCTGCCTCTGTGCTCTCTGTCTTTCTCTGCAAGCAAACCCAGCTGCACAGACAGGAAGGGAGCCATGAGGAACCATCAGCCCCTCTGTCTGATTAGCGTGGTGGGCAGGATGGTGCAGACATCAGAGGACATTTTGTACTGCAGTGCATGGCCAATGTTCTCAGAGGCTAAGCAGCTCTCTGATTTTAAGAAAAGTTAGACCAGACTCAAACACAAGACAACCAGCAGAAAGCTTTCCATAGAGACTTCAGTGGGTGATGGCACAAGTTAGCAGATCCCACTGAAATCCTCTCCTGTGGACCAGACAGGGTGAAAGGAAGGAACACTTTAGCTTGTACCTACTGAGAAAAGAAAGAGGCAGGTAAAAAACAGAGCCAGGAAAACATAAAGAAAAGCAAATTAATCAATTTCTTTTCTCATCCTCTAGGAGAAAATCACTCCACAGGATCAGCTGAACAGACACTTGACACGACCACCACCGGATTATAAAGACCAAAGAAGGAACATGGTCAACATGCAACAAGCAAACCAATATCCTGGTAAGTGCCCATGTGCTAAATGAAACCATTTCCTTCCTTCCAGTTGTAAGACCATCCAGAAGAGCCAGGCATGCGCTGATAACAGGGGTCTGATTTTCTAGGTATCCACTTAGATTAGTGCAGTGAGTGGTGGCTGCTGCTCTCCTGTGCTGTTTGCTGTACTGACCCTGCTGCTGAGGTGGATGGTCTGGAGAAGCGGATGGTGGGTCCTCCAGGCTGACACTGCATCTCTCAGGCACGGGGAAGGAGAGGGTGGTAGCCCTCCCTTTAGCACTGCCTGGAGCAGGTGTGCACCCAAATACTTGACACAAAGGTGTCTTTGTGAATGTGCAGGCTCGCTCCATCCAGATATTTCTCACATGTACATGGTACATCTTGCTTCAGAGATTGAGATGAGAGACATCCCTCCCTTCAGATGGTACCCCATGTACACAGCATGAGGACCCTTATACTGATTTTTATGTATTTCCTATGATACCATCACAGGCAACCAGAGCAACCATTTGAACTTTTGGTCCATTTTTCAATATGCCATGCTCGTGGCCTCAGTGCTGCTTTACAAGCTGCATTTCAACAGAGCAGTCAAACAGTAGGGTAAAAGCCCCTGCTTTCAGCCACAGCTGCCCAGGGCAGAAAACTCCCAACACTTCAGGACAGGTCCTTTGTTTCAGCTCCTGAGCCCTCACCTCTTTGGAGAGCCTAGTTTGGGAGCACAGGACTGCCTGCTTGGCTTTTCTTGCTGTTCACCTTGCTGGTTAGCTGCAGGCTGCTCTGAGTGCAAAAGCAGAGTAAGGAAAAAATGCTGGGGAGAGAGAGGAGGTCTGGGGAATGCAGCAGATGGGATCAAAGGATGTTCTTTACCTTGCAAAGTGCCTGTGTATTTAAGTATAAAGGGATCCTTTGCCTTCTAATGATCTTTGCACACAACACACTGAGGGAAAAGAGATGTTTTGGTTTGTTTTTCCATAAATGTTGGCTCTGCAAATTCAGCAGGGATCTGAGCCTTTCCTTCCTACCTGTCCTTTTTCACCTTGCTACGTTTTTAATGGGTTCCCAAATGCAGCTGGCTCCTACGCCAGCCCTTCGCCCAAGCTGCTGGCCACAGCACCAAGGGCCCAGGTACGCGTGCTCAGGCCATGTTCGGGCACTGCTTTGCTGTTTGCACATCCCAGCAGTGACAAGCTTGCTGCAGTCTGGAAAATCCTGCTTTCTGATGGGTCTGAGCATTTCCCATCTTCAGTAAATTTGCACAAGCATCACTGATGCCAGCGTAACAACCCGCAGTGAGGAGAATGCCACAGGGCACAGCAAGCCTCGTTTGTTGGCTTGGTTCCTCCTGTGCTGTTAAAACAAATGCTTTGACAACGCTGGCAGTTTACTGGGGAATCCTGTGATTTGATGTGTTGTTGTTTAAAGGCTCATTCCTGGAATCAAATGATTAACTGAGATTCTTGGCTTTTACTTAAAAACAGTACATTTCAAGCCCAAGAGAGAAAATGGAAATGACTGCAGTCACATCTGTGAAAGGCTCCAAAATAAGTAGATCGCCATTGTTATGTTGGTCTCCTTGTTCTAAATCTGATGGAGTCTTTGCCAGCCTCATGGTATTTGGAGTCGCATCTCCTGGATTTGCAACATGTGGGATTGGCAGCACTTGCTCGTTCAAATCTCAAGTCCCCACTGAGTAAGCCTAGGGAGGAGAGCAGCTTTTCGGGTGAGCCTGGGAGAAAGGGCTGTGCTGGGAGCTCACAGCAGAGCTACCAGATGGGATGATTAGGAAACTCTTGCATAAGGGAGCACCAGCAGGGAATCTGTTCCCTTTTTCTGGGAATAGCTTTGCTCAGGTCATGGAAGAACTAAAAACAAAGTTAACTAAAATACCATAAGGGCCTGGAGACACATGGTTAAGTGTTTTATTCCTCTGTGCTTTTCCCTGTAGTGCCGTGTCAGAGCAATAAACCCTATGATGCTAGCAGGTGAATTGGGCAGTAAAGGCGTTTCGCAGAATCGCCGCAGCCTGGGGTGTCCAGCTGCTGTACACAGCGCTGCTGGGGAAGAAACGTCTTCCCATCTGGAAGAAATCAGGATGGAAAATATTTGTGTTAAAAATAAAAGGATAAAAATAGCAATACAAAGAAAGAGGAAACGTTGTCTTTTGCACAACGTGTACAACCCGTGTCCCGACAGCTCGTGCTCTTTAAAGTGCGTGGCATTTGCACAAGGAGCGTGATGCTAGCCCTTGGGGCTGCTCCACAGCTGGCAGGGTCACCCTGGGAGGGCCTCATCCCAGCAGCAAGTGAAGTGACCCCTCAAACTTGTTGCAGCTGTTTCAGTTCTGCTGCAGGGAGAGGACTGGCTCTCCCCACATGCTGTTCCAGGTCTTTGGAAATGCCACTGATTTCTGTGCCATTCCTCCACCTCACTACCAGGCTAAGGGAGCAAAGGATGAGGTCCTCGATCTCTATCACCCCTACAAAAAGGTGTCACGGTATTTCAAAAAAGCAGAGAGCAACATAGAACCCACTAGCAAAGCCAAAGACAAGGCTAATTTTGAGGTGGTCTGCTTAGCACTGTTTTTCTCCTCTTCACTTGAAGAGCTCAGTTCAGTTAGGTGGCTCCCCAGGAGCAGCCTAGCACATGGGGGAGAATCCGATGGTGGGCTCCTTGGGGCATCTCCTGTCCCAGGGGCTGCCCAGCTCTGGAACTGAACTGAGATTTCAGATCGGTTAGGACAGTCTGATTAGATTATTTATAAATACGCATCTCCTGCTTGGAGCCAGTTCGTGAAGAGCTTGCCTTCCAGGATAAAGGTGAGCTTCTCAGTTTAGGTACCTATGTTAACATTGACTTGGAATAAGCAACTCTGGTTGTGGAGTCACACTCAGTGTTCATAATGAATTGGGAGGAGATTATTTTCAAGTACTTAAGGAAAAAAGGAATGCTTTGCATCCATTACTAAACAGAAACAGCACACGTAAAAATAATGCAGAAACAGCAGAAATATATAATAATTTTTTGTTCAGTTCCATTCTGAGGGAACTGAATATCATTATGGTGGAATTTCAACAGGAACAGTATATTAAACAGCTGTTACTAAACATAGACTTTTTAAATATGTATGTGCATGATTTGTGTTCAACAGTTTTAAAAAAGCTAGTTGAGAGGTTCTCCAAATTCTTAATGTCACTTTTTATTTAGTCTTGAATCTCCAAGGAGGAAAGCTAAAGCTATGACAAAAATTAAGAGTAAGGAGGTAACTGATGCCGTCGTGACCTAATGCAGAGCTCAACAACATACTGGGGAGCTAATATAGCCTATATAATAAAGAATTTAGGAAGGGAATATAATTGATGTCAGGCAACATGGGTTTAAGTAAAAGACATCTTTTCAAACTAGCATGGTATTTTTTTCAATGAAACCACAACTTTGGTTGATAGAGGTAATAGTTGTTCAGGCAGTGTACTTTAAAGCATCTGACTTGGTACTGCATCTTTTGACTAAGAAACCAGACTGATACAAAATTAACACGACACATAAGGAAATGTCTGATAGTTCTCCAAATATCACTGCAAAAGGGCTGTGCGATTACAACTGAAAGGACACAGTCTGAGGTGATGCTGAACAAGAAAAAAAGAGCTTGCTTTACATCCATGTTGGAGTTGTGCAAGAGCCATTAAATACTGTGGGTAGCTGTGATGTACAGCCTCGAAATCAAATGTTGAAAACTGGCAAGTTCTGAAAAGAGCTAAGAATGACTGAAGGACTGGAAAACATGCCACACATTGAGACTGATGGCTTTGGAGAATGCTGCAGACATAGTCACAATCTTTAAGCACCTGCACAGTGAGAAGGGCTTGATGATGGACCAACTGATACAAATAATCAAACAGACTAATACGTAATAAGATTTGATGATGAAGTTGAAGTTAGTCAAATTCAGCCTGGGTTTGTTTCATGTAAGAAGAATCGAACCAAGGCAGTGTGCCTTGTCCAGCAATTGCCACTAGCTGCTGTATAGAAAATAGCAAAGCTCCAGCTCTATATGTAGTTAAACCTCCTCCGTCCCTCTGGGAGAGGCTCATGGAATTACTGAAATGTGAAGATAACATGGTGGCAAGCCCCATTTGACACCTTTTCCCACACTTTGGGAGCCAACAGCTTTTAGCTCATACAGTGCCATGTGGCAAAGAATTCCTCAGCTGACCCACACATTGTGTGAAGAAATATCTCCTTTTGTTTGCCTTGAACTTGACTTCTGGCTGCACTTCTTGTAGGGCTTGTGCTGGAAGAGAAAGTAGCAAAGAAATTTAAGCTGTGAGCAGATGATCATGTGCAGAGGGGGATTCTGCACAGTGTCATCTACATCTTGATCTAGATCTACATCTACATCTAGAAACTGTTTGGTCTTCTTCAATCAGACAGTGGGGTCTGGGATTAATTCAGACCCTTGCACTGCGTAAGCAACCAGCCTAGATTACATGAATGACTTATTGTCATAGACACTATGTAGCTGCAAATCTGCCATACCAGTGAGCTTGTGTTGAGGTTTGGTGGCTGAAGAGAAGAGAAACCTCTCTTCTTGTGATTCATTGGTAGACATGAGGTGCAGGAAGATCCTCCTCTAGGCAGCACTGGCCACAAAGGGTAGATAATTGATACTGCCAACTCATAACGTACAGCTTGCTGATGCACAAAAGGGGATGTTCATGTGCAGAAAATGCCTGCACATCATGTTATCATGCGTGGCTCCTGCGTGGGCAAGCCAGCTTCTGCGGGGCAAATGGCCATAGTATGGGTGGGAATAGAGCTTGGAGGGGACACATGGGTGGCAGTCGCCAGGCACAGCACCGAGCCGTGGCCTCGTGCCTGCTCGGTCACCATGCAGGGCGTCAAGCAGGTCACAGACTGGGTTGAGCTGCTCTCCTGGCACCTGCCTGGGACAGAGGCTCTGCGTGCTGCAGATGGGTGAGATGTGGTCCTGGCTGGATAGAGGAGGGAAAAATGAGCCTCACCTCACTTAGATGGGCTTTGTCTGCATTTCTATTAAAATAAGTCAGAAAAATGTTCTCTTCTGCCCAGTCATTCTGTCTGTCCTTCCTTACTCCAATATTTCTCTTGACCCAATGAGCACAATTTCTGGCTTATCTGATGTCCTCTGAAAGGATGGAAAGACCACTAATGGCTTCATATAAACCAAACCACCCTTTAGGTGACAGACATCTTTAAGGCCTTGAGCAAGTACATACAAGTCCTCTTCAGAGCAAAGTATCTTATTCAAGAAATTCTGAATTTTTAACTTGTCAGTATTTGAGTGACACCATGCATCAATGCTCTCATGTTTGTTTTAACACTTTTGTTTTCTCTTTTCCAGGTGGCTCACCGGCTGTGAGTATGAGCTCCAGCATGTCCTTATCAAACCCAATTTCAACACATAGCATCATACCCCAGAGCTCCAGCCTCATGTCCACCCCTGCTGGGACCCGAATGCCTTCTGTTCCTGCCGCTCGGAGTATGGGCTGCTATGGGAACCTTCCTTGCAACCAACCAAGCGCATACACCGTGACTTCAGGAATGAACCAAATGCAGCCACACAGAAACCAAACTCAAGTCCTGCCCAGTCAGAATAACCCCATGATGTCTCGACAGCAAACCATGACGCAGGGAAACAACGTGGCTGCTTTTGGGACTGGGTCCGTGGTCAACTCGCAGCAAGTAAGACCAGGTTTGAGCCACGGAGCTACAGGTATCCCCGTACAAAGACCAGCCAACGTGATGATCACAGCTACTGCCACTGCTCAGAACTGGGCCCCGCAAGAAGCTGCTGTGAAGCAGCAGGACGCACTGAAACCCACAGGGGTCCGTTTCCCTACAGGCACTCCATATCCTAACCAGTCTTTGCAACGCAACATGGGCAACCATCATTTTCCTCAGCGTGCATTGGCACCTCCTAATCAGTTAGCAGCGGGAGTCCAAATGAGGCCTCCTCTAAACCAAATGCACCAGACTCTAAATGGACAATCTGCTGGTTCGCTACGAGGTCTAAGCATAAGACCTAACCAGCTAAGAGGACAGACTGTGCCTACCTTGAATCAGCCAGGAACAAGTATGACACCTCCATCATCTCTGCCATCTACCAGTTTCACATCTACCAACCAAAACTCTCGGGCTTACCAAGGAGGTGACCACGGTAATGACCTAGCGTTTGACTTTCTGAACCAGCAGGGTGACAGTATAGGACCTGCGCTCAACAGTGACTCAGACTTTATAGATTCTTTACTGAAAACGGAACCTGGTAACGATGACTGGATGAAAGACATCAACCTTGATGAAATTTTGGGGAACCACTCATAAGTGACAGTACTAAGGCTGAAACAGATGAAGAAGCAGAAAGGACATTAGCTTTTTCTTTAGATGCCAACAATCTGCTTTATTAATTTACACTCCAGTAACTGGGCTGTCCTTTAAAATACCGTATAGGGCGATTGCCCTGTTTGAAGAGTTGCTCTAGGAACAACACTGATGTCTCCCCTGATCAAACGATAACGTAAGTGATATTCATGCCTGCCACAAAGGAGTGAGAACACGTGAAGGGTCTGTTCGCCACACTGGTGCCCAGCGCGTTGCAAACACATCAGTTCTTCTTATGGGTGCTTTGTGGCAAAACATGTTTGGCTCCCCACACACGCAAGCCCTGGACAGTGGTATGGGTTGTGAAGCATCATTCCTCTGAGCGCAAGTAACAGCCCAAGTGGTCTGGAGCTCTTCAGTCATCATCTACGCAGCCCTTAACTACCTTGGGACTACTTAGCCCTGACAGGATCAGGCCCCGTGTAAATCTCATTACCTTACAGAAACTGTTTCCTTCTACATAGTTCACATTTGTGTTTCCGATGATTTTGTTTTAAACCCTCTATGTTTTGTACCACATAGAAGGGTAAGTGGTCCCGTCCAAGGAAAGAAGGAAACAGAGCGTGTGACAGACAACAGTGCGTAACTCAGTGTGCTCTGGTTTTTTGTTTCTCCCTTTCGCCAGCACTTGCAGCCAGTAGCAGAGGAGGCTGCCTTCCTGTCAGCAGCACAGCCATTTGGGGCATTGAGGGAAACATGAGATGAACTATGCCAAAGCTCAGGAGCCTCACTTTGCCACCTTGCCCTACCCCAGGAACATCAGTGACTTAATGGACAAATTAAATGAGAAAGGTGCTCGCGATTTGACCCTCAGAGGCTACTTTCCCAGTCCAGCTTAGAGGAGGGCAAATACATGACGTGGCTCAGCTAAGCCACAGCAACTATCCTCATTGTCATCTTATCCCATGGCGTGTGTCAGGTAGTTCAGCCCAGTCCTCTTCTACAGAACAGGTTTATCCCTGCAGAAATGCCAGTGCCTCTGTCTGGGGCACTCTGCTGTTTTGATTGCACAGCATTTTGGCTCCATCCCACTTTCCATAGCTCTCCTTTTCCCTCTGAGAGGAGTTGAAAGAGGTCCAATGATGGCCCAAGTCACCACAGCCTCCTTCAGCAGAGCATGAGTGTGCTGCCCCTGAAACCAGCACGTGTGACACATCAGTCGTAACCACCTGGGTTACTTGCAGTATTCACTCAGCCACATCTATACTTGTAAATGAAACAGTTTGGGGGAACATTTCTGGGCACTGAACTCAATCATCTGTTTTGGATGGCCCAGCTAATGTTGCCTTGAGCAATTTCTGTGTATCACTAGGGAGTTAACCAGGGCCATAGAGAGTTTGCAGCCACCTTGCCTGGGAGGCTAACAGAACAGAGTAGTAGGGATATGGGCTGTACCACACTGTTTGACCATGCTGCTAGAGAGTAGTCTTGACCATGTTAAATTTTCTTCTATAGACTTGGTCAGTAAGGACATCAGAAGGAGGTCCTATGTCACTATAACGCAGCTCCGCCGTGAGTCTGACAGGAGGATTCATAGATGGGAACAGATCTTGCAATTCAAATGAAAATGCTGTTCTTTAAAATGATGTGGTGAGACGTGTTTCACAGCCTCCTCTGAATTAGCTAAAACTAGATGTGGCAAAGGAATACAATGCCTACATTCACATGCCTCAGCGCCAAGAGGCACTGCTCTACCCCATGCAAGTGCTTTATTCATCCTTGTTAGTGGCAGTGGGATGAGTAGACTATCTGACAATAGCCTCTGCACTTATCTGACCTATTTCTCAAGAGAGGTTTTAATAAGGCTTTTCTAGTCATTTCACCCTGTCATTTCACGTGGGCACAATTTTTTGTGCTGTTTCAAGAAGCACGGTCACACACATAAGCGCCAGCACCGCCAGGAAAGGTGTAATGTGGGCATTTAGTTAGACTTACCAGTTGAAGCAGGCTGGTCCACGCATTCCCAGACATGTTGCTCATAAGAGGGATGAGAAACCGTGCTGAAGAGTCCCTTCTGCCCCAGCTAGTGATTGTTGCACAGCCCTGCATTGCATAACGTGGTGGCTCAGCTGCCCAGAAAGCTCCCTTTTCTCCTGAGTTTTGACTGGGGTGTGTGCAGTCCCTTTGATATGCCAGTACAAATTTTTCCGAGTCTTTAAACAGCTTTTCAGCGCAGGCCACTGGTGACGCACCTAAGTTTGGGATGATACAGATGCAGTCTAACAAACGAGTCCCCTGTAAACTGTGCAAAACTAGACTGAAGCAGTAGCTGCAGGAGGTTAACGTGGAAGGAACATCAGCTCATCCGTCTTGTGCACAGGCACACCATCCATGAGCAGGTCAGCAGTGACTGCCAAAGCTCTTGTATGAACAAACTGCGATGCTACTAAAGCTGAGACTGAGTTAGTCTCATCATGAGCAATGAGCACTGTAGTCTGGTAACATCAACTACTCTCACATGCCATTGAGAAAGCCACCACTGGTTTCTGTACTAAGACCAGATTGTTTTCCAGATCCTCAAATGATGTAAAAAAATTGTTCAGCTGAGGAGCTGGTCCCAAGACTTCAAGCTATCATCCAGTGCTGGATTCAATGCTGAGCTTTGTCCCTGTGGCTTCAGCCTACAGTGGAGAAGACACTGGGCTGTAAGGGCCATCCCTGGGATCAAAATGTCGTTCTGTCTTAAGTAAATTCAGCAAGGTAGAGGCCATTTGCAGATTTGTAAAGCTATGCCTGATGCATTTGAAGTATGAGCTTGTGAAAGACTTGCAACCAAAACTTGAATCCAATATCATTTCTTCAGAACACCTGTGTCTGAACAGTTAGCATCTTTATTTCTCTTTCTTTGCAATGGCTAAGTGCACTACCCTTATAGTCTATTTTTCATCATTGACCAGGCACTCTTCGCAGTATTGGGTTGTAAATATAAAGAATTATTTGTTTTGTAAACTTTTGTAAAAAAAAAAAAAAAAACCACAAAAAGTAATAATATTTTGGTAGGAATAATAAAATCATATTATTTGGGTTATATTTATACATATGTGAAATAAATATACTATCAAAAGGTTGTATTTTATACAAAAAGTCAATGGTTACCTTTTGTATTCTATATACAAAGTTTTGTATGATATGATTGTTTATTTTTATCTGCAGACTTCAACTTTGGATTTTGGGGGAGGGCAGAATGGGATCATGGTTAAATAGCTGGGCCTGAGCCCAAGCTCACTGAAACCAATGGAGTCTTTCCATTGCCTTCACAGGGCTTTGAATCAAGCCTTTAAATCAGCTTCAGATATATTTGAAATCTGAAGCTCTCTGGAAACCTCAACATGAAAACATTCCAGGTTTCAAATTTTTTCCCTGAAAAAGGCTTTTATTATTATTATTGTTGTTGTTGTTGTAACTCTTGGGAGGCAGGTGGGACCTATGTAACTGTCATGTCCTTGTTGCATGTATGTCTGCTTTATATTTTCCCCATATTATAAACCAGTGTTCTCTATACAGACTGAAGAGAAAAGTTGCTGTACAGAAATGTTTGTGTTTATGCATTTTTACATGTGGCTGTATATACCTCCTAGTACTATGCAGTGACACTTATTTGACTCCATTTATTTTTCACCTAAACATGAATAGTATGTTTTTCAGTAGCTATCAAAACTCTGCCAAGTAAATCAATCAAAATTATCCCAAGTGTCTCTTTTCTTAATGCGAATTTTAAAATTAATGTCTGTTTATTCAACTGCTCATTCGTCTGAGTAAATTAAAATTACAGTGCTATTTTAGGAGGGGGTGAGGAAAATGTGCATCTGGCAGCTTCTGAGAGCTCACTCTGCCTCTTAGCAAGGGAGCTGGGATTTTTTTCTACTGACTGGAGCAATGGTTTCATTACCAGCAAGGGTTAACAAATAACACATGGGTATTTTTGCTGCTGGAGAATCAGCTGGTGTAGTCTTGCAGCACAGCAATTTGCGTATATGCTCCTAAGCCCTGCTGTAGCAATGAGCTTGCAAGTATTTATAAACCCAGACAATTCATGACATGGTCCAACATTTTAATAACCCTCTTCAAGCCAAGAATGTGAAACCTAACATGTGCATCACCTGAGACAAACCTGAAAAACAGCCGAGGAAGTGGTTTCTCATTCCTCGAGAGGCTTTCCTCATTAGCCGGACTCCGTCTCCAAGTGGATGGAGATGACGCAGGAAGCTGCTGGGGAGGGACAGGGGAGGGACGCTGGCATTTCCCCTGTGCCACGCAGTGCAGGCTGCCCACGCTGCCCTGTCCCGCATCTGCTGCGGCTCTCTCCTTGCTTCAACATCTCCAGTGCAGGTAGCAGCCAGTGAGCGGGGAGCCTGGGCTCCCCTCACACTCGAGAGTGGAAAATAGGACACAGTGCTGCTCATCTGAGAGCATGCCTGAAATAGGTCAAGAGACTCATGCCCTAAAGGTGCCTCTTTGTCTACCCCAGCTGTAAAGGCAGCCAGAAAATTGCTTCAGACACCTACCCTGGAGGCACATCTGCTTGGATGAAGCCTCCCTAGAGAAAGTAGCAGCAGCAGGACAGACGGAGGGAAGCAGTCTCCTATTTACGTTGTTTGGTGTAGGGTGGTTTCCAGCCAGCTGGGCTGCCCAGCACGCTGGTGATGCTCGCTGGGCAGAGAGCAGCTGCACCTCGTCCCTTGTGCCCAGCCTAATCTGTTAATGAGGACAGGGCCGGTGGGATGGGGGAGCCTCAGGCAGGGCTGCTGCTTGGCTGAAAAAGCTGTATCTGTATTCTTAAGCTGAAAAACAGCCAGGGGCCCCTCCCAGGCCCTGGAGCATGGTTGTACCACCAGCCTCTGAGGGGCCCTGGTAGTGCCTAGGTGCAGCAGGTCCCACGCGGGTCCCATGTCCACCACCAGGACCCATTCCCACTGTGGATGCAGTCTCCGTCTTCTGAGGGATAAGAGGGTGTGATAACACGGACATGAGACACCCTGCGCCACGTGGCCTCAGAGCCAGAGAATGTCCCTAGATGCGTTTCATGTGCCCGGGGAGATGCGGCAAGCGAGACCACGTGGAGGGGCTGGGAGACACGGATGGCAGTGAATGTTTTCTCCGCCTGGCCAGATGCACGACAGCGGGAACTGCACCAGATCTGGGCGAGGGCTGACCTTTCCCACTGCATCGGAATCCCTTGGCGGGACGCTCTACCAGCTCGGAGGAGCGGCACGGCCAAGAGCGCTGCTCCCTCCCACGGCAGCACAGCGGCCCCGCAGCTGCAGGAGCGTGGGCAGGCGCGGGAAGGATTCTGCCACGGGAAAAGCTTACACCACGGGAAAAGTTTACATCACCCCAGTTTTT
Source organism: Chauna torquata (assembly GCA_013399475.1). NCBI lineage: Eukaryota > Metazoa > Chordata > Aves > Anseriformes > Anhimidae > Chauna > Chauna torquata. Next base: position 152,433 of record VXAL01016016.1, on the reverse strand, counting down.
AAATTAGGCATTGTGGGTCATGCAGACTGCTTTGACAGCAGCTCTCTAATAGGGATCCAAATCATTTCTCAACTATATATCTATATAAAACATAAAAACTATTTTTTTCTTCCAGCCCATGAGATCATTGCACACCAGCTCAGCCACGAATTACTGCATTAAAAAGCTTGGTTTTTGCTGTAATTATTCAGCCTTTTCTGTGCTGAAGAGCACACACAGCTCCTGTTGAGCATGTGTTGATGTTTGCATCGCCGCTGCATGATTACAAGGCTGGATTCGCTTCTTCCTCGTCCTCAGGACCAGTAGCGGCAGAGCCAGGCGGGGGCTCCTGGCGCTGCATGGCTAACGGCCGAGTGCTTCGCTGGCGTGTGACTGTGCAGCCCTCGCTCCCCAGACATGGCGTGCATTCCTCTGCATGGCTTGAGACAACAAAGATGCACTATCTGCGTTTTTGGAGGGCTGCCTGCGATGTTTTTATTCTGGCTGACTGGTCTGCCTTGTTCTACAGACAGAGTAACTCTGTTTTATTCTATGTGCCCACGAGCATTAGGAAAATCCTGTGGTACCGTTCAGCTTTTGGGTGAAATGCTGAGTGTAGGGGCATCCATGAAGCTCATGCTAACGTTAGCAAAATCTATCCCTCAGTATCAATTTGACGTGAAGGAAAAGGCTCCCAGTCATACTGAAGGTCAATGAACATCACGTAAGGGCAGAATTTGCCCTTGATACAGTTATGTTGGCATGATATGGTGAAAATAAAACCAGGAAATCTATTCAAATTGCCTTTTGTGCTGACTTGATCTCTAAGTACAACAGGGAAGTTTAACTCCAGATGCAAAACTATTCCACAGCTAATATTCTGCTAAATTAGTGCTTGAAGCACCCTAAGCCCAGGGTATGAGTTGACTGAGAAATTCTTATCAGGAATTATTACATTATTATTTGAGGATCTGATTTTGAAAGCTCCTTCTCGTAGGAGTAGCCCATAGGGTTTGTTCCATATGCTGATCTCATGACAAATGACTGGGCATACAAGCGAGTCAGGTTAATATATGAATCTAATTCATATATGAATGTAATTTCCATCAACGAAAAGCATCTTTCTCTTGGGAAGGCATATTTGAGCAAGTTGGCTGCGTCTCCTAAAATTTATTTTAAAAGGAATTTGATAAATTTTCCAAAAACATAGTTTTTAAAAGAGAAATGTATCCAAATGCACCTGGTGTAGTATTCTGATTCATCAAACTTACCAGTAAATTTTAGGTAAATAGTGAGGAATGTCTAAGAACACAGGCATTGGCCAAAACACCCCTTTGTGAATCTGCACATGAACTTTGCCAATGATGGTCCAGTGCTTTTTTGAGTTCCTTTTGTTCATAAGGGCCATGACTTTTTTCCATGTTACTCATCTTCCAGCAAGACTTCTACCTGGCACAATGTCAGTCCTCACAGCACTGTGCTCTGTACCAAATTCTAACTGGTGTAAAGAAACGTGTTGTCCTCTCTCCTGTGGCTTCTTCAATGTGAACATGTTAGCCTTGATCTGTTGGATGACCAAGCTCACAGAATGGGTATAGCAGAGAGAAGACCTACATGTGGGATCCCAAAAGGCTGATCAAAGCTGTAGGGCTATGTGGCATCCTCATTCATGTGTGAGCAGCAAGTTAACTGCATTAGTACAGCTAAAGTTAGGATTTCATGCATAACACTCCCTCAAAGCCAACCTTTCCCTTCATTTAAGAAAGATATCCACTAATCAAAGGAGTTTCCCCATAATTATATCGCATCTTTATATCATAATGTGCCACAATGGTCTTGTGGAACTCACTATGGCAAAACCAACACATGCTAATCTTATTCATTAACTTTCCTCCCAGCCCCAAAGACTTAGTCTAGTCTGTTTTACAATATAATCTGCTAGCTTCTTATATACAGATACCAACAGACCATCTGTTTATACCAGGGAGTTTAAAATCTTCTTGTAGAAAATGTCTGGAGTGTTTCAGAGGGTTACAAGGAGAAGCTTCCAAATGCTGACAAGATAGTGAATAAGAAGCAAATTGTTAAAAAAAAAAAAAAAAAAGGAAAAAAAAAAAGACATCCTGGAGAACGTCATTACTTTCTCAACATTGAATACAGTCTTTCTGCAAGTGACTAAAGTACACAAAACAGTACAAAACCCCAGAAATTTCCTTTTATCATTTTTTAAAGCCTCAGTAGTGGTCTATTTTGGTTTTCTTTTTCATTTTTCTTTTCTTTTTTTTTTTTAAATGAAATGATGTTCTTTTAACACACTTTGCTATGCCTCCAAAACCTTTTGCTATTAGATCGGTTTTAGCTTTCAGCGAGAGCAAGCAATAAAGAAAAAACTCCCGATGGCCACCAACACCGTGACACAGCGTAGCTGTGCATGCAGACAGAAGGTTAGCTCCAGAAATTCTATGTTATATTAAGCTAGCCAAGCTTTCATCGGGTAATGCCTACACTAGGCTTTATGGCCTTTGATAAAAGGCAAGATTTTTGAGAAGGAGCCCAAAGTCAGGCTTCTGTGCCACGCTGATCAAAAGGGTGGTGTCTGGCTCTCAGTTTTCTGCCTCACAGCTGCTTGCAGAATAGGGGCACTTCGGTAACAAGATACACTCCAGACAAAAGTAAGCAATGCAAATAATCAGAAATCTAGAAAATGTATCGGAAAGAACTGAGGTTGTTTAGCCTAAATAAGAGAAGGTTTGACTGAGGATAGGATGAAGAGTCCTTGGATAGACGAATCATTGCTGTCAGGGGAAAAAAAGTTATGCATTTCCATATTGATATGTACAGACCGAGAAATAGCGGGTTGAGAATAGATGCTAGGTGGAAGCTTTTAACAGGAAGGATAATACTAGGATGGACTGTCTGAGGAGGGCACGGAGTCTGAAGGTCTTTAAGATCCAGTTAGGCACCTGTCAGAAATGATACCAGTACGGGTTACCCTGCCTTTGGCCAGTCGAGTGGACTAAATGTCTTCTTGGGTCCTCACAGAAAGACAGTACAACTATAGAAAACAAATGGGAAGTTTTCATGTTGAGGAGGAAACGGAAAAGGATCGGTAAATGCAGTTTTGTGGGGCTCATGTCAACGAATACTCACAAATTCACATAAACATCACTGTCCAATCCTGTAATGCAGTTACTTGAATCCCTCTCTGCTCCCACAAAAACACTGCAGGAAGCCTGAGACACATTTGTCCCAATGGTCTTGCCTGTTCCATCAGTCTTTTTCCTGGACGGTGAAGTTAAGGAAATCTTCCATTTGAGCCCCTTTCCTGTAGAGAAAGGTTTTTTATTCTGTGCTTGCCCTTTTGTGCTAAAGTTACCAAGGCACACTGGCTAATCGTTGGAATGATCAGAAGGTCATCGAGATACCCAAATCCAGCCCTGAGCATGTCTAAGTTGATGTCTTTGTTCACTTCACAAAACCAAACAAGAATAGTTAGTATGCGGATTAGATATCTGCAATTCAATCCAGATGATCGCTTTCTTATGGAAAAACATCCCTCTCCATACCACCCAGCAAGACAGCCACCATGGCATGAAGTACCATGGGCTTCTGTTCCGCCCCAGTTGAAGCTGCAGACTTTAAAGGCAGAGTTAGAAGAAGACGTACAGCTGCTAAAGCAGACAGGCTTACAAATGCGTGAACGCCATGTGCTCATAAGGATATTTAAAGGATTAGGGGAGAATTAAGTGTTTGTCTGTCTTTGTCGTTCAGCACAGCTTCAAAGCTGGAAGATGATACTAAAGAAGATATTTCCCCTTTTTAAATACTGGAAGGGGACTCCCAGAACAATAGCTGGAAGATGCAGACACGATCTAACAGATTTATACACAAATATGCTGGACAATTCTTATCAGATGGGTGAAGAACATACTATTCAGCAGTATAAAATGCTGATACAAAGTTAACAATTTAAAATACCAGTGAATAAACCCCAGCACGGACAAAACCAGCCAGCTCAAAATTCCTCCCTGGGAAAGAGAAGGCAAGCATCCTGGCTGGTGATTTCAATTTATCCTGACACACTGGGTTGTGGATTAATGGGCCAGCAGAAAAGTGACACTTGCCGTGGCCTCTCTTCGGAGCAATTCTCTTGGGCAGGATGGGGTGGGCAGCTGGGGGTGGGCAGCAGCTCAGCTGCTACTGTTAAGTCCTCCTTCTGTCTAGAATCAGAGCTCCTGAACTCCAACGTGGTGAACAGGCTTCACCACTGCTTTCTCTATAATCTTGTAGGAAAAAGAAAATAAAGGAAAAAAGAAAATATATATGTTTCTCAGACAGAAATATAGCTGGTGAGGTTCTCAGGTCAGCAAGTGCTGTCTGAGGTGAAGACTCAGTTAAGGATTCAAGTAAATTCAGTGCCTTAGCTTGCAAAGGGAGGAATGGAGAGTGTCTAAAGGAAAACAGATATCTTTCTCAGATAGGTTATGACATCAAATTAGATTTTTACTGAACTGAGAAACTTGCAGCTCCAGGAATAGGGCTAAAGTGGTCTTAAGATACCACGGCATGTTCCTGATCCTGAGCTATTCTGCATAGATTAGAGCACTCTGGGGACCTGGGGTCAATCGTGGCACAGACCCAACAGGAACTGCCCTCCGGACACCACGGCTTTGCCCAGGCCAGCCCCTGTGCTGTGGCTGCACTCTTGTGCTGGGCCTTTGTCTCCAGCAGCATCTTCTCAAAACACCGGGGCCAGTGCTTCTGAAAGCATCTTTAGAAGGCAGACCGATGGCTGTTTTCTGCATGAGAGAACCTCACTTCCAGCTGAATTTGGGGCTTTCATGGATTCTTTTTCACTGCTCTTATTCTTTTATTCTTTATAGAAGAAGCAGAGAAAAGCTCGCTCATTATATCTGTCTCCTCTCCTGCTCCAGCCTTTCTGTCTGAAAGGTGTTATCACTGAAACAGTTATTTTGAATGACTAGAAATTGATATTATCCTTGGAGAAAAAAGGAAAATTCTCTGCAACAGCAAATATTCATTCTGACCAAAGGCAGTCCAGATTCCCTAAGCTGCCCGTCACCTAGCACAGCTGCATTACTTGTGACTTCACAGGCCCAACGGTGAAGAAAATAAATGTCTTCATCTTCACTGCAGCCATAGGATAAGTTTAAGTTGTGTTAGGTTTTGTGTTAGGTTTAATCGGAGTGGGAACGTGCTCTACAGAATATTATCCAAGCATTTTTACAGCAGGCACTGAACTAGTAGATATTCAGGTTATTGAGCAAGATATTCATACAGCCAAATGCTTTAAATCTTGTCCATGAAGAAATGCTTGAGTGGAACAAGGACATTTCTCTCTTTCCTTCTTTCTAAACCTGAATGAATCTCTCTTACTGGGGACGCTGGTCCATCCTACATTAAGATTACTTAACGCTTTCCTTGTCCAAGGATTCTCGTGAGCTTTTCTCCAGCAAGGGATCACACCTCCATTTTTTGGAAGCAGGTATTTGATATTCGGTGTGGGCAATGCCCTCAGGGCAAAGGAGTATCTTTGCCCTGGGAAATTCCACTCTGCTTCGGCTGAGACATTTAATGTTAAACCTCTGTTCTTTCACTTTTCTCAATTTCCGCACACTGGAAAAAATGCTGGCAACATGCCCGAACGACTGAAGCATCTGAGGGAGTCGTGAGGCACACTCTGGCAGTTCATGCTCGGGCTCATTCTGGATTCCTGCTGGTTTCAGGCACTGCCAACCCCACAAGCACCTCTGCTCTCTGCAGTTGCTTTTGTAGCAGAGCTGGCCAAAGCAAACGTGTCCCAGCTGAAGCATCAGACTCCAAACCGTCTCAGCTCACGAACCATCAGAGCTTGTCTATCAGCATGCTGAGGATGGGCTGAACCTGTTGGCAGAGCAGCAACAGATATTGCCTGGAGACAGTGCTGATCCGCCACAGCAGCTGCAGCCGGGAGACAGAGGACTGCGCTTCATGTCGCAGCCCGGTCCCAGCACCCTGAGGCCCCAGCGATGGATGGAGGGGAACAGGACAGGAACTGGAATTGGTAAGAAAGGTTGCCTTAGGCTTCTTTCTTCTCCCTCCCCAGTAATGCCACCAGATCCAGCGCTAAAACTGACTTCTCATGCTTCCTCCTCCTCATCAGGGGCAGGAATTGCCCAGCTCTCAAGGCTGAGAACTGAGGGCTATCATCTTCTACTCATAAACCCCCCAGCAGCAGCACACATCCCTCTCAATCTCTCAGACAAACTGCAGGGGCACCAGGCCCTGGCCTTTCAAGGGCAGTAACGAGGACGCTGGAGCCAAACAGATGCAGCAATCCTTTTCAAACATCGCAGACCCCAAACACACAGACACGCACAGAGGAATGAGGGTATCAGGACCGCTGAAGTCTCTGAGCTACAGCACTGAACGCTCAGGGGTCACTCACTGCAGATGACAGTAAGGTGACTTATTACGCCCACATAAGATAATTAATGCTCAGTTTTGGCATTCTGAAATTACAGGAGTTTAGGTATCAGCACTGCATCAGAGTCTGGCTCTTCAGGGTGCAAGTAGTTGACATCCAAATGGTGGAATATGGCCAGAAACGGCATATTTGGAGTTGCTCGTGAAACCTGAATTGAGCTAATGCTTACATGCAGGCATTAAAATGATTTTTAGTTACACAGTCCTATCCTGCTTTTTTTCCTTTTGAACCTTCACTACATCCAGAGCACAGATGGGATGGCTGAACAGGATCCATTCAGGTTACACGGGGAAATTCAAACCAAGCATTTCCTAGCTTTTGGTACACATGGCATTGTAGCCTAAATATTTCTTTCATGCTTTCATTTGTTGAATGCAACATAGATTTGACTACAGAACATGTGGCAAGATAGGGACAAGCTGGCTGCTGCTTCCACGATCTAAAGCCAGCTTCAAGAGCCAGGAAGTGGTGCTCATGTCTATGAGAACGGTAACAGCAACTGGTCCTTTCAGCTCATGCCAAAATTTTATCATTCCACATGCAACACCTTGTTCCCAGAGGCTCATCATTATGAGTTTGCCAGAAGCTTTAGACAGTTGCACACAAAAGCCTCCCCCTTCCACCCCCCCAAAAAACCTTCCTCCAAAGCTCCTTGTGTCACTTTAGTAAGGACTTACCATAATTACAAGACCCAGCCCAGCCTTGTCATTAACAAAGGAAACAACACACGACAAGGACAATTAAGAACACCCTGTGCTGGTCAGAGTTTCCTGCGCAAATAGGAAGAGTCTGAGACTGCCTGTAGGCCACCGCACCCTCATTTTTATTTTGGGGGATACCGTAGATCAGCATGTCTGCTACAAAGGGAGACCCACCAGGCAGGTATTTTCAGGGCAGGAAGGGACGGGTATGTCGTGCACATCTGGAGGCACAGGGGTGTTGGACAAGACACAGCTTGGTGGCACTGTGCCAGAGGCTAGGTAGGGCACAGCGAGCCTAACCTGGTGCAGACCCCTAGCCTGGCTCGCCCGCTGGTGATTCTGAAAAGGCAATGTGGGTGTCTTGAGGACAGCAGATTGAAGCAGTCTCTCCACCCCAGTCAGTAAGCTAACAATTAGGCAGTGTGATTAAACCAGGCTCCAGCACTTAAATTTGCCCCTTGTGCTTGTTATTTGGCAGTATCAACAACCCTGTGATCTGCCATCTCCAAATACAGTACCACAGAAATGCAAATAACCTGCCGCCCTCCTTGTAACCAGTGGCTTAACGTGTCCTCACTACCTTCCTGAATGTCTTCCACAGCTCACCCACTGCAGATAGGTTAGCAACACAGAGCAGACGTTCAAACACCTCTCAAATACTTCACTTTTATTGCACTCACGGTTAAGCCTGCAACTTGCCAGCCCTTTCATCACTAGAGCTGAACACCCTATTGCTTCTGAAAGAAAGTCAGGTAACTGTATGAGCCTTCCATGTGGAAATTTGAGACATCAAGGTAAATAAAAGGAAGTAATTCCTACTTCAGTTTATATTCTAGATGTGTCCTTCTTGCTTTTAATATCATCTCCAGATCTTACCATCATCATTTTTACTGTGTTTTATTAAAACAGTAACACTAATGCACATTTTCCTTAATAGGAAGAGAAACATAAATGAGATAAAATCAAGTATTCTTAACTATTTCCCTAATAGTAGTTACTAAATACACCAGTTGTAGACTAAGATCTCACTTTGAGAAATCTGTGCACGTACACAACATAAAGACAGTACTATTTCAGACAACGTAGACATAAAGTTATCTGTATTTAAAACGACTGTTTGCTTGAAAATTGGTGTATATATCAGGATTGTAAAATACAGTAAAGATTTGTGATCCAGGAGGTACAGAGACTCTCACCCTGCATACGAACACCCATTATTGTTAATCTTAATGAGACTGCTCTATGCAAATGCTGTGATCTCAGAAAATCACTCTCCTAATGGTTGATAATATTAAAAAAAATGTTGCCTAAATGTCCTTCTGTCCTGCCTGATCACCCTACAAGTTCTGGAAATGCACTTATTTCCAGCAGTGGTGGTTTAACGAGTGCCAGAACTTTCAAATTTAACTCCTGTGAGTTATTCTTACTTAGTGTTTGCCAGACTGGAGACCATTACGCAGATGGCAAGGAGCTGCTGAAGTGTTGCAGTCTAAACCTGTAGACAGCCAGACAGCTGCTGTGATGTATTTAGTCCTTCAGGAAGAAAGATACAATACCATTTTATTCAAAGTGACATTAAAAATTGATCTCCTAAAACTACACTATGTTTTGCAGCGTGTAATGGAGGCCCTGTCCTGAGAGCCCCAGGGATGCAGCACACAGCTGGTGAGACAGCCTTGTGCTCTCGAAAACAGGGTGTCTGCACCTCCAGACTTCACAGTCTGTGATAGCACTGAAGTACTTACCTCATCAGCCTCGGACTGGTATTGCTTAGCCACAAGCAAATGCATGCCACAGTATGTTGCAATAAATCAGTGTCTGCAGCTGCCATTAAAAATTAAAAGCATAAGGCAATTAAAAGGCGGGTGAAATGCCTGACTCCAGGCAGTGGTCTGTACACACTGAGCACACGTTGGAATGGATCCTGACATACTCATTAGCCCGTCTGATATGTGATGCCTCGCTGTTCCACGAGCAGCAACTAGCTGGTGGTGGGACTGAGGACAAAAAAGCACTCCACAGGCAGAGCAGCAAGCAGGATAAATATTCGGCCTGTCAGCAGTGCTCTGTAAACAGGTAGCAAGCTATAGCTTGCAGAATTAGGCTCAGTTTGAGTCCAGAGCTCCACAGCTGTAATGCCCTGTACCAGTATGTGCACAACTGCATAAAAAAGGCAATCAAGTGACATAAAAAAAGTGTTAGAGGCCAAGTGATCATTAGCTTCTGCTTCTATCGGACGTGTGGGTTGCAAGGCAAAAGCACTCTCCAGTGGTCCAGGTGTCATCACAGCCAGCAAAGAGCCACACCACGGGTGAACAATGGTAACCGCTCCGATCCGGATAACCTCAAGTACAGTAATCTTGGAGACATGGTGACAACTGAAGTGTAGCCGTAGGTCCCTCTCTGGGTTTTGAGTAGTTTCCAGTTTTGACGGCACAGGCATCATGCATCAGCAGGACCGAATCTGTGCATGTGCCCCATGACCATCTTGTAACAGATGTTCTTGCAACCACAAGCAGCTCTAACTCCAAATCATAGCCACAGCACGTTGTTCTTCATCAGCCTCTCTGTGTGTGCCAAAGCTCTCGCTGTTTCTGACCTCATACTTTATCAGCTGACGGAGCTTGACAAAAGGAACACATGCCACCTCCAACGTGATTTGGTGATCATACATCACAGTGGGATCTAGCCAGTGACAATCTGCCCTGCCCAAGGCACTGAGAATCTTTTATCAGCTGCCCACTGCCCTTAAGCTGTACATCAAGGAGACAAGAAAACATAATAAATCTGAGAGCCGTTTTAATGAATCAAAGGGAGAGACAAGGGTGTCTCTGGTTGTGTGGTTTTCAGAACAATTATGGGATTGAGTCATGCTGCAGATTTGTTGGACCCACTGATGTGGACTACTAGAGAAGAAGGCACAGTGTGTGAAGCTGCTATTGCCATGAATTATTTAATGTGTTGGCTAACAGGGCACAGGCAGGGATACAGGAATGCATGAGTAACGTGTGGAAAATATGGGAGATCCACAGAGCTCCAGTAAGGACAGCGAGTTTTAGGATGGATATGACATTAACATTGGGGTTGGAGTGAAGAGGACAAGGGCACCATTTTCAGAAGGGATGAGGGCAGCCATCCCTCATTATTTACAGGACTTTCAAATAACTGTTGGGTTGTGTGATGGGGAAGACGGGGAGGGAGGGCAACGTCTGATGAGCTGTACCATGTAAGGGCAGCTTATGACAAAGATTGCAGCAGGAAAGTATGCTTTCTTAGAATTGTTTTGAGCACATGGTCCTGCCTCATGATGCACCCTCTGACCAGCGTAGAAGCACGATTCCTTCTCTGCTCTGGCACCCGATGCCCCAGCTACACTTAGTCAAGGAGTCACAGGCCGTGACCAAGCATTCCCACAAGACACCTATGAGCAGGGAGGCAGAGTCAGGCTGTGGCAGGATGCTGGGCAGTGTGACTGTCCCTAGCTTTGGGAGCACTGTGCTCACAGCGTGAGACACGAGAGGCTTGTGTTTGGCTGTGCAGCAGCAAAACCAGGGAGTTCCAGGGATGGGATATCTGTAACATCTGGCACATTCATCTATCATATACCAGATGTATGCACTACACATACACACAGAGCTAGAAAGCCCCTTAACAGACACGTAGTTTAAATACAGTGGATGCAAACGCTATCTCCCTTTCACACTTGAAGGACCAAGCCAAAAGTTTTACTTCCCCTCACTTAGTCATGTTTTACATGGTACATAAAATTATCCCTTTTCCTCTGTATTCACTAGAGCTTTGACAGCCTCTAAACACCTAAGAAAGAGAGGTTATATAATTACGCTTCTTACATGTTATAAACAAAAGTTAGAACCAGGTACAATTTTAGAAAGTATTGGAGGACTTTATCGGAGGACAGTATATGTCTGCATGTCCTTTACTTGGGAAGTATCTTTCACACCTTTGCTTCAAGAAACTTCTCTGTCATACTTTAAGGATATCATTTACCTCAGCTGTGTCAGTGACATGTCTTTAAAGACGAATACAGATAACTTTATTACTTATCCTTGATGTTAATTTTTCTTTACTGTTTCCTGTGTTCAAATCACAAAGTGATGGTGCACTCCCTCATAAAAACAAAAACAAAACCCAATGATACTTTTAAGATAATGGTAATAAAAGGGACATGGCAAATGAAAGTAGGTTAACATACTGAAATACGCTTATTTTGTATCAGTTATAAAACAGGCTTGTGAATTGTCCTTAATTGGTTTTGGTTATGTCAGGGTCTTTAGTTAATTCTCCATCACTTGTAAGAGCCCTGAGGTAACTCACTTCACAGACAGAAAATTCTGACTGACTTTGAAAATGTGGTATTGCTGAGCAAAAAGACTCACTGAGCAGACTAGTAGTTTGTTTCAGCAGCAGGAGAGATCCAGGAGGTGATTAGCTTTGTTCTCATTTACAAAGCACCAGTGGGAATTTCTAAAGGGTTTCACAGGCCCTGGGGATAAGGCCAAGAACAAAACAGGGCAGTGAAAAGCAAATAGAGCACTTCATCAATAAACTACTTAGAGATGCCACATCAATGGCAAATTAGGAAGAAAGGAAGGCACTCTAATACTTTCACAGAGCAAAGGGGGCTTATATATTGTTTTTATTCCTACTTGACTTTTTTAAACAACTGCACCGCTATCAAACTACGTTGAGCAGTGGGACAGAGGCAACAGCAACTCACCACAAGGCTACCGGTCTGATAGGACTTGAGAGCGAGACATGCACAGCTCCATACTACTTCTACAACACCCGCCTCTCCTAAGGGTTACCACCTTCAGGAACTCGGTCCTGAGAGAGACTGGGAAGAGACTGCAGCAGTGGGAAAAGGCTACCAGGAGCTATGTGACTGCTTACCAAAGATGCAGATCTACTGCTGCTACAGCATCCCCTGCCAGCCCATCTCCAACGAGATGCAGCGGTCACTCCAGAAGACATGGTCTGCCTGCCCAAACATAGGTGAGGATGGAAAGCTGAAGAGAAAGGGGGCGGAAGGAGACAGTATTGCATTTTCCATTAGCAAATGGTACTTCTGAAAGGTTTCTTGCCTCCAATTAGGGGAAAAAAAATCAACATTTTGAAAACTTTTACAGTCAGACCAATATCAGCAAAAGTCTATCAATCTTTTCATTTTCATAATGTCGAAGTATTTTGTTTGGATTTTAACACTGCAGTAAAACATTAGCAATTAATTTTAAAAACAAAAATCTCACTTCTAAAGAGAAAACAGTTTGCACTTTAGAAAAGCCTACACAAGCTCAGTTTTCTAGGCTAAAAAAAAAAAACTAGACAAACTCATTCGCCAAACTACAACTTTTTTTTAGAACATTAAGTAAAAAAAATACAGTGACAAGTTGCTTTGACAAAGCTGTGTTTTCAAGTTTAAACCAGCTTCCAAACCATCCCACATCAAGCTTGCTCAACAGCAGCTGAAAGACACTAGAGGAAAGAGGAAGGGAGGAAATTTCGAGCAGCTTAACGCTGTCTCAGGCGGGGCTGCTGCAACCCCGCCTCAACATCCTGCTCGTGCTCACCGGCTTGTGAGTGACTCAAGGTGCTCTGGAGTTATACCCCAGTGACAGGAACAAAACAGGAAACAACAGGAGGGGATACATCAGCTAACTTACTCTTTGGAGAGCAGATGGATGATGTTTGAGTAACCACTTTACAGCCATAGAACATTCAGATTTTTAGTGTTTCAAATAGGGACGTCCACGTGGAGTGATGTTCATGACATTGGGTGTTCTCTTTCCTCTATTAACAGGCAGCACTGACAAGCAGGCTTTGGTGGAAACCCACCTGCCGACTAACAGGTCCCCAGTGTTTTGGTTTCTTGTCTGCCTCGCAGGATTCGTGTCAAAACAGCTGTGCATTCAGAAGACATCCTCGCTGTGGGTGAGGGAAGCGTCTGCTGCAATTCCCTAGTCTTCGTAAACAACGTTAAGAGCTCTTCTCTTGCTCAGCAAATTGCTTCAAGGAAATGAACATTGCCCTTCCTGCAGAACTACCTGCCTGTTGACAGCAATCTCTGGCTGTAAAGCTTCCCGGGCACTAACCGTGACATCTGTACACAAGCTGTCGGCCTGATAACCTCTTCCTCCGTGCACGCACAGCAGATCCGCTCCGGCACCCTGTGGGGTCACGTAATTCGGACCTGGTGTCCTGCACAGCTCCAACCCCATCAGCTTCAGAGGGGACCCTTGAGCAGATAGGGGCGATTAAAATCGTTGGGAGCACAACTGGTTTTTATTACATGGACAAGCCTTGCGCAACAGGGGGTCTTAGCTGCGCCTCCAGCAAGCTAGCGCAACAGAAATGGTAAGGTCGCTTTAGGTGGGTGCTGGAGACAAAATCTCCGTGCTTTCAGGAGGGACTTTCGTGTCCAGATGCAGCGGGGAACGCCCACATTGCCCAGTTTTGGCGAGGTTACGAAGGGAGGATCCTCGCCCTCCCCGAGACGGACAAACATACCGACTGCCTCGCAGCCCCGCTGCCGGGCCGCGAAGCCTCCGTGCACCCCTCCCCGGACCGCCCCAGGCCCTCCCCCCCACGGCGGCCGCGGCCCTCGGGGCGGAACGGGCGGGCCAGCCCCGGGAGCGCGCCCGTGCCGCCGCCTCAGCCCCCTGCACTCGGTGACTGGTGTTTGGCAGCGCCCGGGCCCGAGTTTCCTTCTACGGAGGGGGGGTCTGCGCGGAGGGGAGGCCGGGCACTAAGCCCCTCTCCGCCTCCCTCAGCCGGCCGAGCTCGGCGCGGCGCGGGGACGGTGCCGCACGGCGCCTCCGGCCCTTCCCCCGCGGCCTCGCCCTCGCCCAGCCTCCCTGGATCACCGGGCTGAGGGGAGGCGAGTGCGGGGAGGCTGCGGCGAAG
>VXAL01016016.1:108846-138139 GCA_013399475.1 Chauna torquata | reverse complement strand
CGCCGCGGCTGGGCTCGGCGAGCTCAGGGGGCCCTCCTCCTGTCCGGAGCCATCGCGGGGCTGGGTGGGGAGAGGATAAAGGCTCGGCGGGGAAGATCGAGGGCATGGAGCTGGTGCCATTTTCTCCCATTTTCTGCGGAGGCTCGGGGATCCCCCGGCGCGGGGTGCCCCGGGGGTGTTGGGGCGGCAGCTTGGCCGGGTTCTTTTACAAGCACGGAGGTATATGTACTCGGCTGCCACCCCACCAGCGTTTAGATAAATGCTCTCTAAATAATCAAAGCTACGTTTCTATGGTGCGTGCAGTGGATTTAGGAGATTAGCAGAGGTGAGTGCTTGCTGGAAGCACAGGAAGGACGCCAGGAGCATCCTGCAGTGCTGGTCCCCCAAGGTGTGCTCGCTGCCTGCCTGTGTGATGGCCTACCCGAGCTGGGCCTTATTCTGTATTTTCAGTAACAAATTTCCTGGATTATGCTGAACGTTTGTAATTTTGTCCCCTCACAGCTTTTCGAGACCTTGAATTTACAGTCTTAATGAGCTTTTAATGCTGCGTGAGTAATTTCCAAGGTCTTTAAGTCACAGAAACTGGAAAGAGGCTTCCTGTGCCTCTCGCAGGCTATTGGAGCGGTTTGAATTTCGTGACTCAGCAGCACATCTTGCTCAGGCTGTGAGTTTGCTGTAGGAGAGCGAGGCAGGGTAGGAGTGACGGGAGTGGGATGCTGGTGTGGGAGCCCTGGGCTTTGTGGCTGCACCAGGGAGGGAGAGCGACCTGGTGGCTGAAGGGGGTTGTGCCCCATCCTGGCTGCCCTCTCTGTGCCTGGGTTGTGGGCTCACAGGGTAACTTGGGCTGAAGGGACCTCAGGGTCCCTCAGTCCTGCTCATAGCGGGGACAATGCTGAGGTCAGATCCGGCTGCTTGGGGCTTTTATCCAATCTGGTCTTGGAAACCTCCAGGAATAGAGACTGTACGTCCTCTCTGGGCAGTCCGTATCCTTGATACCTTCCACATAAGCACTGCAGGGTACTTGTAGGTCCTTCCAAAGTCCTGTCTGCTCCAGGCTGACCAAACCTGGCTCCCCCAGCCTCTCCTTACAGGGCGAGTGCTCCAGCCCCAACCATCTCAGTGACCTCTCCTGAGCTGCCTCTAGTTCATTGGTCTCTTTTTTGTACCGGGGGGCTAAAAACTGGATGCCCAGAAGCACTCCAGTGAGTGCTGAGGAGAGGGGGTGATTCCTTCCCTGGATCTCCTGGCTCTGTTCCATCAGCCCACGGTGATGTTGGCCTTAGCTACCAGGTCACCCCATGGGCCCATGCTCAGCTTTGTTGCCCCCAAGGCAGGCAGTGCCCAGTTTGCACCTGGGGTTCTTCCTTCTTGAGTCCTTCATGACTCCTCATCCTCATTTTGCCCTCCTTCATCAAATTGTTCTGTTCTCTGTATCAGTTTCCTTGTGCAGTTTACCCGTGCCCTGCCGGATACCTAGAGGCCTCTTTTCCCCTTTTCCTCATGTCCTCAGTATACTCCTCTTTTTCCCTCTGCATCAACTTGGGCAACTTGGACCCATCTGAAGGTCAGTGACTGTAAGAGACGCTGGGGCCTAAGGTTGTGGAGAGAAAGTCTATCCTGGAAGAGCGTCTCTCAGCAGTATGCCCTGCACAGATGGAATCATTGGGAAATCGAGATGATAAGTCTGTTTCTACTGAGCATGCACAAGACTGTCCTCCAAGTCCTGAAAGGGCCTAAACTTGAACAGATTTCGTGGGGTATTAAAAAGCTTATCCAAAAACTTTCAGAATTTCAAGTCTCTGCTCCAATATCTGGAAGAAAGCCAGCCAAATTTTTTGACGTGTTCCCAACAAAATATCTTTTTCTCTAGCTGGGTATCAGAAATGGATCTTTTTCATGTGCAGTTATTAATTAAAGAAAGCTCATCTTGAGTTGGGATATGCTGTGAAGCAGTTTAGTTGAAATGGTTAAGATTAGTGCAAAATTATAGGAAAGTAAAATGAAGTTCTTGTAATGAGATGCCTGGTGGCCTTCAGAATGTTTATTACCAGCTTTGTCGACAAATCTAGTGATACTTGTACACAAATAATAAATTTTCCTATGAACTGGACTGGAGATGCCTTGCTTAATTTAATTTTTTTATATTTTTTCATTAAATCTGCAGTGCACTCTGATTTTATGCACCAGAACAATCCCTCTGAAGCTAATACATTGAAACGTATTTGTATGCACATATTTATTTTCATTTCTTTGTTATGGTGGTCTAATAGGTAGAGCAACTTTGATTTTTTAACCTATGACTATAGCGGTCTGAGACGTTTGCAATGTGTGTTTTTTTTTTTTTAAGGAGCACAGTGATTTGTGAGGGTGCTGTCTTCAGTTTTTGTAATGCCTTTTATTTAAAAGGAGCAACAACAACAACAAATGAGTAGAAAGGCACTCATCCCATATTCACAATTACCTAGCAATGGGAAGCGTTATTGAGTTGTGTTTGACTGAATTGTTTTATCCAAGATTTATAATACTTGGAAAGGCGCTAGTATCAAATATATCTAGCAATATGTTCTTTGAACTCTTTCAGCTCGAGCTCAGAAGTTAAGTGCGTTTCATATTTCTAGAGATTCTTAAGATCTAACACCTCAGGAAGGCATGTCTGATGGAGTTCACTTATATGTAAGGTTGCTCGCATGAATAAGTGGCTTAAAAACATATTAGTATGTTCATTTGTCTTTTAATAGTGCAAATGGGATGTGCCAGTAATGGCATTTGATATTTTAGTTGACCTGAGTAATGTGCAGTATCCGTGCTCCTTGAGTAAGATATGGGAATAACCAAATAAATGTTACCTACTTTCTGTCCCAACTATAAAAATATTCAAAAAAATGTTTGAGGCTCACAGTATAGCTGTTTGTGCATTGTAGAAAACCCCCAGCTCTGTGTGGAAATACTGAGTTTGTTTCAAATGAGCAGGTCATGGCTAATTTGCACAGCTGCCCTCATGGTTGTGCTGATACAGCTATTCTGCTTCTCAAGTTTGAGCTGTCTCACCTCGTGCTAGCTTTGGGTGGCAAAGCACTGGGTTCTGCAGCTCTCCGTGGTTTCCAAAGGACAATGTTTAGGATGGGCTTTCCCCTTGGATCCTGTTCTCGTGGAAGACCGGTGAGACTATGAGCCAACTACTCGTAAAGAGCTGCAGTGGTATTGAATTAGCAGCTTGCAAGGGACGGTTGTGTGTGCCTAGTTGGGCCAGGAACAACCCCTGAGACAGAAAGGAGCAAGGTAAAACACTGATTCTAATGTTATCTTTGATGAGCTACAGCATGGCTATGTCCAGAAGAGCAAGCTTTACTCGATGTTAACGGACTTCTTATATATCTTTAAAATGGCCTGGGGATCCTAGGTGAGTGATAAATACCTTTCGTCTGTGCTAGGTAATCAGACTTCTTTGGAAAGACCTCTCTTAAAATGAATTTTTATGTAGAGTTGTGTTTTTTGTTTTGAATTTGAAGCTGCATATGGACCCTCTGACCTTTGGAATTCAAAGTAACAGCCAGCAAAATTCTGCCATGATCTTTCCTTCTGTGAAAGAAAAGCCAGATATAGCCATGTGTGACTTTAACAAAGTATGTGACTTTAACAAAAAGGTGATGTCAAACTTTAGATATGTAATTTACTTTTCATTAAAGGGGATTAGGCATTTCGTTTGTGCAGTCGGTGTGATTATGTGCCTTAGTCTCTGAATGAACATCTCTCTTTGTGTTTCTATAAAATGTTCTCTGAAAAGCATATTACAGCCCTGTCTGAACAATAGTCAAATAAAATAGCTAAGAATCTTTCTGCTAGATCTGCTGAAGGTAAGTTTGTACTGCCTGTGCAAAAGCGTGGAGGTGATCGTACTGGAAGGAAACTGGTACAGGAGATGTCAGTGATATTTCAACCTCAGTATAAAATGAGAGAAAGAGATAAGGCAGCGGGCAGATGTTTCCTGCCGGCATAACTGTAGCAATGTTTGGTGGTACCACTTTCTGGTTGCTTGTTACCACCTCTCTGCTGGTGGTTATCATCCACAGAGGTCTGTAGACACAGTGGATCCTATGCACCGCACTTCTACTGAAGCATATGAAAATAATCATGCTCCTTGTCCTTACGTTTGCAGGGATAACTCTGAGAACAAACTCTGTGTAAATCAGTGCAGCAAGGTCTGTTGAAGCAATAGCTCCATGAGGTATGAACTTCCCTGTTCATCTCAAATAAGGTCCTGTCAATACCTGGTCTGATTTAAGGCTGTGTTGAAGGAATTCTTTCCCCTCAGATGAGAGTGATGCTGGAAGGAGTTGGGTCTGTAAGCTGTTGGCTGAGGAGGGCTCGCTAGCACCACATTGCTACCAGATGTGTGAGATCTGCTGATTGAGTTGTTTTGTGATGAGTCATTGAAGTTAGAGTTTGAGAAGGAAGATATTTTGCCAGTTCTGGTGTTCAGTGAAATGTGAGTAGCTGTCTTTTTCTTCCTGAAGTTTGAGAGCACTTCTTGCATTTGATTTCTTGTATATATGAAGAAGGATTTCTCAAGAGTTGTTGCCATTGAAGACAAGTATGTTGTTGGCCGAGTGTTGATAATGAACTGGTTTTTTTTGTATCTGAGAAACTTAACAGTATGCGTAGAACCAATTAGCAGCTCCAGGAAGGCTCATTATCACTCACATATTAAAATTAATGATAATTTATAACACTTACTTGCAACTAAGGTCTGTTCTGAGATAGTTTTTTCAAGTACTGTATACTGTGAAGATCAAGAGTCATTTTGCCTGCGTGACTTGCAAAATGAAGAGAATCTATTGTTAGAGTCTGAAGATTTGGGGCAGAAAGTCATGAAAATAAAGCTCTGAAGTCTTTTGAGTGAATGTTATTTTTTGCAATGCACTTGTGAAGAGAAACTATTACCTTTGAAGAATATGGGAATTGTTTTTAAGTAGCAGTGTTTGGCGTCCTTGTTTCAGCTCCTGCCTCCCGGCATGTGAGACCTTCAGCCTTAGTTTTCCTCTGTCAGGCGCATGCAAATTTCTTTGTCTAGACTCTAAACATTCAATAAAAGTGCACATGTTTGTTTTCTAAGTATGTTCTCCATTTGAGAATACAAGATACTATTGACATTCACGTGTTTCTTGTATGATAATTGTTATATTACTGTTTAGAGGCCTCACAGGAATTTGAGGTGTCATAGCTCTAGCTGCTGTACAAATGTTGAAGGAGGTGATTTCTGTGCTGAAGAGCCAGGGACCAGCTATTGAAACATGCTGAAGCCAGAACTACTCTATTTTTGCTAGTGCCTGGTGGGTAATTTTACTAAGCTCTTGGACGTGCAGTAGAGTGCTGGGGCTCCTTGCTGAGAGATTGGGCGAAGAGTGAGGGTCTAAGGATGAGATGAAAAACTGCTGTGGAGAGATGAGGCAAGAGCTGACAGCTGGTGACGAGTAAAGCTAGGCTCAGAACACGACTCTCTTGGGTCCTGTCAAGCACTGCCTTTTCTGAAGAGAGATGGTGTTGTTGTGTTGACTAATAGTCCGTTTGCTAGACGGTTTTAAGTCTTACGCGTAGTTCCTTAACTACAGGCTATTTACGGCAGAGACACAATTACAGAACCTGAATTTTAAGACTTAGGGTGACCTGATGATGTCAAATTACACAATTCCTATCTGTTACATGATTGTCCTCCTGCTATGACTTCAGTTACAGGTTAACACAGATCTTGAACTGTTTTGTTACCTATTTCTGATATTTTAATGGTCACTTTTCCTTCCTTTGCTAATTCTTTTATCACTCTTGTACAAAGGTAAGAACTGCATTTGGAAAGGTCATAACACCTCTTGAATGGTTTAGCAGAATCAATAGTCTACAGCTTCTTTTTCGTGACTGTTTTCCTGATGACCTGCTTTAGTGTTACTGTTTCTTCAGTGCTGAGGGTATCAGGTGGTATAAAAAGAGACCCGATCCATACCCCAAAGAGCTTATGTTACCAGCAGACTTACTTGAGGGGGGGAAAAAACAGCAAGTGTACATTAGAAATGTGTCAGAAGTCTTCCAGAGGTCACTCTGATAAAGTGTTGTATACAAGGTGTAGTTGCAAAAGGAGACATGAGAAAAGCGATCTTGTCACTTGTCCACGGAAAGCCCATTCCACTGTAAAGAAGAGGGTGACAGGAAGGTAATGGAGTGCTTCGTTTGTAGAGGTGTTTGGGATAACCCAGTGAAGGGAGTGTGCAGAAGAGACACAGTCACAGTAATTACCCCAAGTCTTCATTTTTAACTAAAAAACATCTGGCTCTTTTATAGCCCCAGTAACTAGGAGCTAATTGAAGAAAATTTCCATGAAAGACAACAACAGAAAATCAGTGGAACCTTTCAAAAACAAATACTGTTTTTCCTTTTCCTACCATCTGTAGTTTCTTTTGCCAGACAATGTTCTCACTCAGTAATTTTCCAGTGATTTCAAGGTAGCTTTTTTCCTTGATTCTCTCTTGCCTCTCTGCTCCATGAATTCTTTTCCATTGCTTTCTAAGCCCTGATGTGTTTGATGAAGAGAAAAAGCATTAGCAGTCTTCTAGTTTTCTGCAAAGTGATTCTAGGCATTTTGCTAGCTATGCACATAGGCATTTTGCTAGCTATGCACAAATACTCCCACTTGACAGATCTAGCTTTTCTGTAGTCTTCTGGCTATGGCTCCAGTGTCACTAATGTTAGATCACCCAGAGGTTCAGATATGATCTGGATCAGGTGTGGGTGGGTGTGTGATCATGTTTCTGCTATTAGTTAGAGAACACAAGTTTATGGTGTTTTTTCTTTATTTTGGCAAAACAGGCAACACCTGGTTAGAATTAAAAAAAAAAATCTGGATTAATTTACCGTGATGTAGAGAGCCTATGTGTCAGTACAAAGTGTTACGCTCAAAATCTTGTTCATGGGTAAAAAGGCAGCACATCTTTATACAGCCAAGAATTTATTGTTAGGGTAACTGAAATCCTGCAAGTCTAATCATTATTAGTCCAGATGCAATTTTTACAGAAAAAGAATAATAATGCAGTTAAAACTGTCATACATGCAGTTGTTAGTTTCTTCCCCTCTTCCTAGTGTTAGGCTCACCCCTCCCCTGCTCCTCAGGGTCCCAAGGCTGATGGTTTTATTCTGGTGGCAGGGGTTCTTACAGAGAGCTGTCAGCATCTGGAGTCCTTTGCTGGGAGGAATGAGGTTCATGTTTATGGTTTCTTCTTTCCTTTCTGTGGGATTCACCTGTGATCATTTTGATATGTTTGGGAATACAACGTAACACCTTTCTTTCTTCATTGGTCTGCAGTTCCATGTTACATCTGTTTTTTACTGTATCTGGTTGCTTTTACAGATACTAGATACTCTTTCTTTGTTCTGTTATCCCTAAAACCAGTTTTGTCCATCTCCAGGTCTGCATTTCTTTAACTGACCATTGGTGAGTTGTTTATAGCCATGGGGTCTCCATGCCACGCCTGTGCCCCATCCCTTATCGTCCTTTGCTTGTACTCCTCTGTGCCACATCTTGCATCTTCACTTCTCCAGGCCTCTGCTATCATGCTAGGCTGTTGTGTTTCTCTATACATCACTATGTTAGTTGTAAATATTTCATTCTACATAGAATAACTGCTTACTGCTGCTATCAATACAGAACTGTGGTTGTACCATACACAGATAACAAAAATAAAACAAATTAGATATAGACACTTGGCCAATTAGAGAAATTGCTGTAAAGACTAAACCAAGTAAAACAAAGCTGCAGGCAGGCCAAGAGAAGTTCAGGCAGAACAAGCCTAACAAGCCTCAGTCCTGAGCCCTGGAAAACTCGCTGCAAAGCTTACAGCCTATTACAAGCCATGGCAACACTGTATTACAGGGCTAAATGCTTTAAATGTTAACCCAACTATATTTTTTGAACAAAAATTTAACTGGTGGAGCGAGTATACATCCGAAATTTCTTGATGTATCTTACATTGCTTGGTGTTTCACGAGCAAATTGTTTTTGTGTTTTTTTCTTTTTCCCCTGGCACAAAAGGCGCTGATACCTGAATTACTGAACTCCTGAACCACAGCCTCTTTCACACGTCCTGCCTTTCCTGAGAATAAAGCATTCCTGCTGTTTTTATTACTGTGTTAAGAAATCCCACTGTTGATTTCGGTTGGTACCACTGCTACGAGATGGTGGCCTTCTCAAAGAGAAGGACTGTGTGGAAAGGTGGTAGGACTAACCTCATCAGCTGATCCATCTAAAGCTGCAAGCGGATGAGCTGGAGCCTGGGACTGAGTTGGTTACGTGTGTGATTGTAGGGGCTGTGCAGCTGCTGTGGAGATGCTGGGAAGTGACTGAAACCTGTGCTACCAGAGATGCGCTGCTGAAGAGCGACTGTTGAAATCAGTTGTCAGAGTAGAGGTTGGTTTAACCAGCAGTTGGGATACCTTTAGCAAGTAAAAACTGATCAGCATCTCATCTGTGAGCAGAACATCTTTGGTGAAGAGATGAAAAGTGTGGGATCTTCTGCTTCCGTTTCACCCAAGCTGGCTTCTGGAGTAGGTTTCTCTTGAAAATTTAGGCTATATCCCTCAATTTAGGAACGAACATCCCATTTCTACACTGAAAATGAGCTCCCACACCTCTTGAGAGAGTTGTTACCAAGCCTTTTTGCTCAGAGGTTAAGGATGCTACCAGAATGGTCACTGAATGCAAGGGTGAGAAGAAGAATGGGGTGGCACTGTTTGTGGGTGTCCTCAGGATTTGTGCTGGCAGAGCAGTCTTGGCCCTTCGCTTGTTAGAAATTGCTGGGGTACAGCTTCTGCTGGTCACTGCCACCTGTAGCACCATGGGGGGATATCTGTCACCTTTGTTTATTTAAGACACGTTCTAATTCTGGACTCTACCTTCTGCTTCCACCTTGCTTAAAGAACAGTAAAGGCATCCTGGATGACAGTTGTATCAGAGAGGTCTGCAGTGAGATGAGACACATCTCTGCTCGTCTCTGGGTTTCTTTTTGTAGGCAATGGGGAGGAGTGAATCGTCTTGGTTTCTCCCCAGCGACAGTAAGGAGAGCCTACAGTGAGTAGTTCAGATGCAAACACCTACACAGGACTCCCTTCCCATCTTGCATCAGGGACAAAAAGAGTATTGAGTTTGGCTTGTTCTCCACTGCAAAAAAGGAAAGAGACATTTCATAACTCATGAACTCCTCTTTTTCACACGTTAACTAAATCTCTTGGCAACTGAGAAGAGAGCAGAGATTTGTAGCCTGGTTTCCTAAGCCACGTTCTGTCATGCATGGGTGTGCATCTGTTTGCTTTGTCCACTAGTAGTTTTTGAAACCTTTGGACAACTTCAACCGTGTTTGACAGAGCA
Source organism: Chauna torquata (assembly GCA_013399475.1). Taxonomy (NCBI): domain Eukaryota; kingdom Metazoa; phylum Chordata; class Aves; order Anseriformes; family Anhimidae; genus Chauna; species Chauna torquata. The sequence goes on along the minus strand of VXAL01016016.1, from coordinate 128,733 downwards.
GTAAAAGTAGTAACTCATGACAAGTTTTGCATTTAAACCGTTGGAGATGGGAAGGGTGTGCACATCAGCTTTTCCATTGAGGAAAACGCTGGTTCCTTTTTTAACATAATACCTAGATGAGAAAGATGTCATGAACGTGTGCAGATTCTCTTGGACAAGACTTCTCTCAAGCTGGAGAATTACATAATCTCTCTCATTTCTGCATTTCCTTCTTTTCTTGTGCTTTCTCTAGTGTCTGCAAAAGGCTGTGTTCAACTGAGAACAAAAGGAAATACTAACTTCTCTGCCACATGACGCTCATCTTCTGGAAACCAGGTTAGGATCTAGTTCAGATTGCCATATCTCTGTGTGAAGTAGGTATCCAAAACCTCCCTACCCTCGGCAGAGTCATAGAATCATTTAGGTTGGAAAAGACCTCTAAGATCATCAAATCCAACCATTAACCTAGCACTGCCAAGTCTACCACTAAACCATGTCCCTAAGCACCACATCTACTTGTCTTTTGAACTCCTCTAGGGATGGTGACTCAGCCACGTCCCTGGGCAGCCTGTTCCAATACTTCACAACCCTTTCAGTGAAGACATTTTTCATAATCTCCAACCTAAACCTCCCCTGGTGCAACCTGAGGCCATTTCCTCTTGTCTTCTCAGTTGGTGCTTGGGAGAAGAGACCGACCCCCACCTCGCTACAGCCTCCTTTCAGGTAGTTGTATAGAGCGATAAGGTCTCCCCTGAGCCTCCTTTTCTCCAGGCTAAACAATCCCAGATCCCTCAGCCGCTCCTCTTAAGACTTGTTCTCCAGACCCTTCACCAGCTTCGTTGCCCTTCTTTGGACATGCTCCAGCACCTCGAAGTCCTTCTTGTAGTGAGGGGCCCAAAACTGAACACAGTATTCAAGGTGCAGCCTCACCAGAGCTGAGTACAGAGGGACAGTCACTTCCCCAGTCCTGCTGGCCACACTCTTGTGGAGTCAATACACTCCACAAGTAATTCAGGTGAGCAAAGATAAGTGTCCACTCTGACAGAGCAGAAATGTATTCTAGGCTCCGTTGACTGGACTTCCATCGACTAAGTGGGAGCGTCGACACTGCTGGTATGTACCAGCAGGAGCTGAACCTGTCCAAACTTCATTGTTCCTACTCCTTATTGAGTTATTTAGATTTTTGCAAACACTGATTTCTTCTTGAGGCAAGCAGAAGTGTCAGGAGGAAGTGGCTGTGGCTAGCGGGTGGTGGTAGAAGATAAGCCCACATTTCAGATGCGTGGGAACCGATGTACAGAAAATCTTCAGATGAGCTTGTAAGCTTTGTATGTCTCATTTCAACGTAAGCTACGAGACCTTTGTTTTCAACACATACCCTACCTACGAGTAGCCAGTGGGGTAAGTACACAGAGCCCTTTGGCAAATTTGGGCTATAACAGGAGTCGATGGCTGCTGAGCACTTTGGAAACTGGGCTTTGTATTAGACAATAAATGGGGTTGAGTTCTTGGGAAACGTGGATGCGGGTGTGAGTGTTGAACCTGGAGACTCTGAAGGACCGAAGTCTTCCGAGTTGCTGGGCTCTCTTTAAGTTGTTACAAGATACAGGTGCTCAACATTTATGAAAACCTCCTGTTGTGTTATAGTTTGAATTTCTGGAAATAAACTCCCCAGATTATTGAGCACGATAGTATTTTAGCTTCATGACTCCACTAGGGACCAACTTCGTGCAGGGGCTGTGCTGCCGACAGAACATCGTTGTTCCAAATCCTTTTTTGAGCCGAGTCTGACAGAGCACACTGCTGCACAGTGTCTGTGAAAGCACAGCAAAACTGAGGCAGCGTAACACCTTGACAGGTGATACGTGACTCTTCACATTGGCTGTATTTGTATATTCTTTCCTCTTCCTTTTGATTATTCCCAGTACAGAACAACTCATGTCATTGATGAGTAAATAGCTGGTATTTTTAATTCCTGTCGGTGTTTGGTTTATTCAGGTGAGGGAATTTTGTGATACATGCTTGAAAGAAAATCAGAACATTTAACAATACATGTTACTTTCTTACTCGGGTGTTTTTTAAACAGGGAAATAGAAAAGAATCTAAGGAAAAATTGAGACAGCACATAAATTGTGGGAAGTATACATATATTTGGTTAAACCATACATAACTGGGTCTTAGCATGTAACTAGAAATTAAGGTGTTACTAGAATACAAGTAGTAAAGGAGAAGTTATTATACTTGTCTTTTTACCCAGATTTCCTTCCTGTCCCAAGGTCAGTACCTCCTAGTACATGTAGTATTTCGATTTTCTTTTCTTGATCAAGTTAATAGGTTTCTGTTTTTAAAAAAAAAAGAAAGAAAAAAAAGCAACCACAAAACAGCAAGCTTTTAAAACAAACAAAATATTTATTTATAATGTTTTGTTATATGAGGTCATATGTTGCTCTCTGTTTTTCTGTTTTTCCTTTGCTGTCAAACTCTAGAGTTATTGCAAATTAGCATGGGACTGTTTGAATGTGCATCAAAAATGATCATTTTTTTCTTGCATGTTTTACTCTGTCTTAATATACAGTAAAGGAAGGAGGTAGCTTACATGGTAAATACTGTAAACAGCAAGAGTGGTTTTGAACTGTATTTAGGATTTCCATAATGTCTTTTGTCTGTATTCAGAGTACTCATGGAGGAAGTTGGATGCTGCCAGCCCTCTTTCTCCTGGCAGGAGTAGCCAAGGTGCGGTGGTAAATCTGAGGTTGCTCTGATGGGGGAGGTAGCAACACCGCTCAGGTCTCTTACTTCTCTGCACAAAATGTCTTGAGCCCTGGAACTGGCTTCTTCCACTGGTAGAGCTAAGAGACGCAGATGGTCTTGTAGCACCAGGAAACGCTTGGATTCGGATTCCCAAGTTGCCTTTTTGCTAGCAGCAGTCGTGCTGCATCAAGAGACTGTTGCTGTGGTCTGCCCAGGCTGTGCTTGGGCTGTTCAAGAGGGAAAGCTCAAGAGGGAAAGCTGTTCAAGTCGGGACAAGTGCTGGTTAGTCCTTGCCCCGAGAGACTGCTGCTGGTCATCCCGTGGATGTGTCGGTGATCTCCCTGATGGCCTTCTGTCTGTCGCTGCAGCGTTTCTTCAGACACGTGAAGCCTGAGTTACTAGAGCTTCTCTCCCTTGACCATGTTTTCGTGACCCAGAAGTACTGTTTTCCTGGGGGGTTCTTCACTATGAGTTCAGTCCTGCCCTCCACAACATCTTAGATTTGAAAACAAAGCCTCTAGCTCCTTCTGAACAACCACAAATGATCCCCCAAAATAGAGCAAAACCTACTGTGTAGGAAAGCACAGAAATGAGCGGGTGGGAGCACTGTTCTAGCAAGCAACGTTGTTGCGTTGGTGGTAAGCAGGGCTGCATTTTGAACCCCTATTCACCCTGTAGTCTTAATTCATTTTAAGTGCGAGGGGTCTGTCCTGGAAATTGGAAACCCAAAAAGCAGAGACCCAGACGTGCACAAAACAGAGGCGAAACAGAGGTAAAATGTCAGTTCCAGCAGAAGTCTAAGAACTCCTTGAAAAAATACATTTTTTTCCTTCTATTTCCTTCCTTGTAGCTGAGTACATCAGCCTGGAGCTTGTTGGAACAAAAGGAGCGTTAGGTTTCTTCTTGTGAATACAGATCGTTTCGTAGTTTTCTTCCACGTGCTGATGGGGATGTATTGGTTCAGGCCTCTGATGCTGCTGTTCTTCATGTTTTTTACCTTCTGGGTTGTTTGACTCATGGAAGCATGATGCTGTGGGCTGCTTGCTGTTATGAATTATGTGCTCCATGTTGGTTTGTCTTTGGGTGTTGGCTTTCTATTCTTGGAATCTTGCAAATATTTTAGACAATCAGCCTATTGTTTAGCAAGTGCTCTACACACACTGTAGACCTTTTGTGAATTTCTGTTAAAAAATAATAAAAGAATGACTAATGGAGCACGACCAGTGCTTGTGACACTGTAGTCCATTGTGTAACTATTGAGAGCAGAATTTGCATTCCTAGAAAAGCTTGTTCACGGTCAAAATATAGGACATTCTCTTTATGGCTCATGGGAAAACATGTACTATATATTCAGCTCAGGATGCTACTTAAAAGGATCAACTTTTAGAAAATGACATTTTCTTTCCTTGGAACTTGAAGTCAGACTGAGACGGGTTTGCTTGGCAACAGAAGTGAGTCTTTTTCATTCGGGCAAGTGGCGTGGGGGGCTGGTTTAGGTCTGTCACACACATGCACAATGATTTGTTTGCTGAAATGGCTTCTTTTTAAGATGTTTTTAAGCTCTGACATTGCCAACTGTTTTGAATGGCGAGGGTACGTTATTACATTATATAACTGTCTGTCTCTTCTGAATGCCAGAGGAAGCCTGGCAGTTGGTTCTCTTCTTTCCGTCAAGAGCATATTTGTTTGTGGCTTTCTTCCGCCTCTGAGATTGTTACAGGTCAAGCAGAGGTTAAAGTGGGATATTTAAATGTTCAGAAAAATTGTGAGTTCCATGTAGTTCTTAAATGTAGCAGTGTGTATCCTGCATGTGTGAAAAACAAGGTCCTGTGTGTTCTGGGAGTGTAGGGGTGCATCTTCTATGTGCTATAGATTTGTACTAAAAGAAACTGAGTACAATAAGCCTGTTTCGATTTTCTGTTTCGCTGTGAAGAATTAAGATTGAGTCCCTGCTCACTGGAGATGCTACTCCTTTGTCTGTCCACGTAAGTTCTTCAGGAGAGGGGTTGCCAGTTGTTACAGGCACATACAGTGCCGAGCACAGCAGGATTCCTGTCCTGGGATAGACTGGGCGTAAAGACTCTCAAACTTAATTTACAGCTGCAGAGTTTGTTACGGCCCCGTGGCGGAGCAGATGCCAGCGCAGAACGCCCGGCTCCTGCTGCGAGGCCCCGGTTCGGTCAGACAGCAGCCGTGCTGTAAGCGCTTTCCTGGAGAAGGGTGTGCAGGGGACTTGTGACTACCCTAAGGAATGTATGTAGCAATAAGGACTGCGGGGGCTGCTTAGCCTTGCCCACACCCACAAAGAGCTGCTGGAAATGGGAGAGCCTGATGTGGGCAACAGCTGGATTTCCCAGGCCAGTTTAGGCAGTACTAGCTAGGACAAAGTGATATTCATGGGAAACAAGCACTGGTTTGTCTCCTGCTGCTCTGATATGACCCAAAAGATTTTCGGTATTTCTCTTTCCTTCTGTGAAAGAAAGAGGAGTGTTGAAAGTATTGAAGAGGGTGAGTTGTCAGCTTGAATTTGGGAAGTGAGCAGGGAGTGCTCACTACCTCTGCGTAATTATGCTTTTAAGAAAAGTGCCCAAGTACTGCAGGTGCTCCTGTTCGTGGCCCTGCTGTAAATTTGAACCTGTTGGATCCTGTTCTCTTGGCATCCGAAGCTTCCAAATTAAATTGTGTTTGCCACTAGTCAACATTAATTTGCAGTTTCCACCTTGATTATTTTTTAGGAATGTACATAATGAGAAACTTTTACAAAAACAGGAAGAAAGGAAATGGAAATTTGCACTCTGCAGTGCTTTTCTCATTTATGACCTTTGCAGCTCAAACTGTATCGCACAGTGGTGCATTTTATCACCTGTTTTCCATGTCATTTCAGTGACTATTGAAACAAAACATACAGTTTGATAGAGAAGAAATGGTGTGAGCAGCTGATGCCAATTAGCATCCGAATAACTGGCACACCTTTGCAAGCAAAGGAGCAGCTACTTGTAGTGTCAGGGAAGGAGTATTCATAAAGAAGGCATTGGAGAGACGACTTTAACATCTTTGCATGCATTTTGGTTACGTTATTTGTCAGAGTGAGCCAGGTTAGCATTTTCAGATGTTGGTGCCAAAAAAAAAAAAAAAAAATTGTCCTAAAGCCCTATGCATGTGCTGTAAATAAAAATGGCATATTTTCCAGAGATGTATTTCCATCCTGTCTCATCAGGTTTTCTGAGAGTTCTGGAGTTCAGGGTGTTAAACGCACATAGGTTCCCAGTCATGGATTTAGGATAGAAACTTTATGCACCTGTATGTTTTCAAAGTCTGAAAAAATAGCGGGTAGTTTTTCGGAGAGCTGCTACGCAGTCCGTTTCTGCACAGCATTGTTCCTTACCTTTAGGAAAGCATGTGTTTATATTTGTTTTCTGATGTTCCTGCTGAACAGAAAGAGGCAAGCCTCCTAAGACGCTTTCTTGGAGATGGTGATTCTCAGCAATTACAAGGAGGGATGGTTCACCTGGATCATCTCTCATAGTAATGCCGTGACCTTTGTCTAATATTTTGCCAGAAGTTGTTGTGAAGTTTTATACGATCAGTGAAATTGGTCATCACAAATTTCTTCTTGGATCCCATGACCAAAGAGAAGAGGCTGTATGGCGTGCTTTGTCCTTAGGCCTGGCTTTCACCAAAAGCTCTTCCTAGAGATCTTCTAGGACTCTAATTCTTCGGGTTGCTCTTGGACCCTCATGTGGTCGAATCACCATCTCCAGAAGCTGTATTTGTGCTTTCTTCTTCTGTGGAAAGCTGTTGCTCATCTACTCCAGGAAAGCAGCAACCTCATATTCAGACTCCTTAAATAACAGCTAGCAATTAAATAGCAACAAGTTTTTGTTCCTTTTCCTTAGCCTTTTTATACACCATGTTATTTGAACCAAAAGGGTCAGAGGGTAGAGATTGCCTTGAATGGCTCTGGCAGATGCTGTTTGATGATACTTTTTGAAGTGGCCTAAGACTTTACCACTGCCTTCCTCCCGGATATTTCCCGTGTGCCTTCACAGAGTAACAGGATAAGTTTGCGTGTCTCAGACACTTCTATTTGCAGTTTCTTTACATCTTTGTTGACAGTTTAAGCTAAGCATGCTGGCATTCCTTCAATTCTGCTACAGAGACAGTAATACCTTTCAATTGCCTGAACAAGAATCACCAGAGGGCATCTGTCTGAGTCTGAATTATGTTTGAAAACCACCTGGCGTGTTGTGGGGTAGTCCTAATAATAACAATGAACACTTTATCAAGAGTTGAGTCATTATGCTTGGTTTCCATTGTACTTCTCATATTAATTACGTATATATATTCCATATAGCCAAGGGGTTAATGCTACATGCAGATTCTGTATGAGACTATTGTGCCGACAGATCTCATTTGGACTTGTTTATCATTCAAAATCTGGCCATAAAAATACATTTAAATAATAATAATAATTACTAAGATGAAAGACATGTATCAGTGTTAATTGCATCGTAAACCTGTTTTCTGCTTCTGCTTGGGGAGAGAGGAAGGAGAAATGGGAATAGCAGTAACAGGAGCAAGGTACTTTCCCTGAAGGTGCTTCTGAACTGTTGTAGGGGTCTTTTTTGGCACTTAACGTTGGCATCAGGATGGGTGCCATGGGGCTGCCTGGACCTGCAGCAGGGGCAGAGAAATGCTCCTGGAGGTCCTTGGTCTTCACAGGTCTGTTCTGGAGCATCTGCACTCTGTTTCTTTCCTGTAGGAAAAGCTCAAAGTATTTTGTGAACCTGAATAAATGCTGTTTCCTAGAACCTTACGATTCTAGGATCAGGGATGATGGTTGTTTTTACACACGTATCAGGTTGTGTTGAGCCAGACTTGCAGCTAGTAGTGATTAGCATGGCTCCGGTGATTTTTAACCCTTGCTGAAATCTGGCCACACATACTTGTGTTCTCAAATGTTTGTAACCGAACCCAGCAGTCAGTCACACCTGACCGTCGTGCTCTTGCTGTCACGCAGATTTGCCCTGTGTTGCCTTAACTGGTGAAAGTCAGGTGGTTGGGGTATTTCTCTGTGAGAATATAGCATCCTATATCCTAAGGTGGAGTCCTTAGCAATTTAGACTAACATCAGAATTACCCCCATCACGCTGCCAAAAACACTGTAGGAGACAGCTTTAACTTTGTGTTGGAAAAAGCTTGGTTAATGTGGAGAAACTGTGGCAGAAGCAGGATTTGCCCAGGGTGATGCAGAAGGGCTGGTGGCAGAGCGTGGAGGGAGCTCTGGTCCCCTCGCCCTGGGTTTGCGTATCAGCCCCCGGACCCTCTCCTTCCCCTTCCCAAGGACATGTTAAGCTGCATGGCTTGAGGATCTTTCTTTTTGCATTGGCGGCAGGGGAGAACTCTGGATTGACTAAACCACTGAAGTTAATAAACTTCTCATGTACATGCGGGGGACATCAGGTTAATTAGTTTGCTAAGCAGTGGAACTGGAGCTGTGCAACTGCCTGAACGCGGCAGGAGGGAGGGAGTCGCAAGGCAGCGGTGGTTCAGTTCTCCGCTCCTTCCTTCCATCACAGCTCCGTGTGAGTGAGTGATGAGGAGCACGGAGGCAGCCAGCCAAACGTATGCAACCTCTGCATACTGTGCGGAGCTGTGTAACATGAGTGGTGGTGTTCATGTCTGCACAGGCAGTGCTTTCCAAAAGCTGTCCCTGATGTCACGGGGAGCTTCACTGGTGGCTTCTGCAGGGGCAGAGGGATGCTGGTGCTGGGAGCCTTTGAAAATTCCCTTCTAAAATGCAAATGTTTTCCTTCATTAAAACCCACTTGAAGCCAGGCGTGATCAACAAACACAAAACACTTTCACAGCTCACAAACACTGTGGATTATGGTTCTCTCTTTTTTTTTTTTTTTTCCCCACTGGACAAAGCAGAAACAGTTTGCCCCTCAGCATGCCAAAGTAAAATTAACTAACAATTTCTTAAAAATCTTTGGTCTGTTATGATTAGATAACCACTGCTTATGTATTAGGTAAAGGCTGGGAATGTATGAGGGCAGACAAGTTGTGTAAGCAGAAAAAATGGTGAATTTTTAATCCTGTTGTTAGTGCTTTCCTCCTTGGAGCAGTTAAGAGCAGGCTAGACAGGTCACAAGAATTGCTTGGGTGTAGCTTGTCCTAGTTTGGGGGCAGAGGGAGAGACTAATACTCCCCATGAAAGGCCTTTCCAGCTCCTTTTTCTGTCACTAAAGGTCATGAAATTCTGGATGCAAATATTTCTATTAATATGTTACTGTGCTCAGTGAGTTAGTGGTGGTCACTTGGTGAGTAAGCTATTCTGTGCAGAGCAAATGAAGGGCAGGCGTGTGGGCTGGGTTAGCTGCTGGTATGTCCCTTCCTTAGTTAGTTACACCTGTGCTAAATGACTTGTAAACTCTAAGCGGTGTCACTGACCTTTAAAATGCATTTAAATATACAGAATGCTGGGCTGGTGGAGGTTTCTGCTGAAGCTCTGGCTCCCCCGGCTGGAGATGGCAGAGGAAAAGGCACAGTGGGGACCGAGGGAGAGGAGTCAGAGCTGCTCCCAGGGGCCAGAGGCTCCTACAGCATCTGCTGACTCTTAGTTGATACCTGTAAGTGCCATCTTTGTATACATTGCTGGACAATAAATTGGTGCTGCTTTGTGGACTGATTATATTGTGTGATTTTTTTTAACATGATTTAAAAAATCAAATTAATTGAACAGTTGCAAGCATCAGGGTGAATGCTTGGAAAATGAAGACTGAATGTGCAGAAACCAGGCTGAAATGAGTTTCAAGGGAACGCATCCAGGGGTCTGAGCTGGTTTAAGTAAAGCAACGTAACGATGTGGTTTAGGGCTAAGCCTAATTTAGCATGCCTGCAGGCTGCTGTGAGCAGAAGTGTTCTCAGCCTTCCTCATCATCTCCAGATACGGATTCCCTCCTTCTCCTGTACACCGCCTCTGATTTATATGACCCCGTAATGAATCCAATCAGCCCTGTTATCTGATAGAAGACTTTCTTCATGTTTAGTAATCGTTTGCTGCCCCGGCAGATCAGCAAATCAAACTGCGCATCCTGGTGATGCTCGCCCAGCACCATGGGAATGGCAGTGGTGTGCAGCCTGGGTCGAGAAGAGGAAGAAGAGAGGGAATGTGGCCGGTCCGTTCAGTGCAGTTATATCAGTTTGGTTGTAATGTGAAACTGTGTGCTAATTCTGTGTACGTGGGAGGCCCTGCAGTCTGTAAGAACAGGGGGCTTTGCTGATTTGGTTCTGATTACTGTAGTGTGAGATTTATTTTCTGTCTGGGACAGATTCTGCAGCTGATACAGTGGGAGCAGCATTGTGTGCACAAGTGACACTGTCCCTCCGAAACGCAGCGTTGCTGGGAAACTCAAGAGTTAAGTGAACTGGAAAGCTGAGCAATTAGCTGTTGAACCATTTACAATAAATGCATCCAGTGGAATTGTGCTATGCAATTGGCACAACAGTATCATTTATTTGAAATGATTTTTTTACTGTTCCCCAAACTTCCATTTCTAAGTTTCTACTTCATAGGATTAAAAAGTTGTCAATACTCTTTAATCCGTGGAGAGAAAGGAGTGACTCCCAGCAAGAGCCCAATTTTACCATAGTACCTCATGTTTTTAACACTGCACGTGTAATACTTTGCCAAACTTTGAAGAACAGAAATGAAACCAGAACATTTTGGCCTTTCAGTGGTTGTTTACCAGCAGTTAAGCAGCAAAACAATTTTCAGACAATTAACAGATCTCCAGGCCCTTTGGAAGCTCAGATAAAGCTATTTGAAGGTTGTCAGATGTCTAATTAATACAACTAGTAACAGTAATACTCCTACAGGTATTCTGCCATGGCCAGGGCTAGGCTTGCAGCTCGGTAGCTGCTCCTTAAGGGTGTCTTTACACCCAGGTGAAACCTTTATAGGGTCACTAAGAGTGTGGGAATGAATTGGTCCAGGTAGCATTTTTTGCTGTTGGAACGTTGTACCGCAGAGGCTCTTTCTTTACAGTCGTGGGGTTTTAAAGGCATTATTATCAAATGCTAATTTCAAGCAATTACGGTTGTAGGAGAGCTTGCAGCACAAAAATGCCATAAAATAAGCTTAATTGCTTACAGCTGTCCTAGAAAAACTGTATAGAAAAAGATGATTGCTGTTTTGCTTTGTTTTTTAGCAAATCACACTTTGTATCACTGGAGAGGTATGCTGGGAGAGTCTTCTTAATTCTCCAGGGGGTTATACTTACACCTGAAAGAGGAAAGTTATGTGTGATGGAAAGAGTTTTTATTCTGAATTTATTCCACTGCTGTAAAGCTGCGGTTGGAGTTGTGCTGGCATGTGTTCAGGATCCTGTCTGTTTTCATCCAGTTGCAGCGCACTAATTTCTCCCATCTGAAAGCTTGAAATTGAGGCCCTTAGTTTCAGTGATTTAGGATTTGATCAAGTTTGCGATTGTGATAATGTTGGCTCGGTCTGAGCTGAGATTTCATAAAGAATTGTGTGTGCTTTGGTAATCCGTAGCAACAGAAGGTAAAACAGGTTCTCTTAAACCACTGCTGAGGACGAAATAGCAGAGAATGGGAAGGGTGGAAACTTGGGAAAATTGCCTGGTATGACTGCAAGCGAGCGGCCGTGTTTGTAGGCTTTTGAGTAGTCTTGAGCATGGTTTGATACTGTGGTGTTTCTCTTTACAGTGCTTCCACCTCTCAGTCGGACCATTCTGCCCATACCAAATCTGCTTCTGCTGTATCATCAGACTCGGTCTCCACCTCAGCAGACAACTTTTCCCCAGATTTAAGGGTATGTATGCTTTGTCTTAAAAAAAATAAAAAAAAAAAAAATACATATCTTGTGGCCTCCTTCAGTGTCCATTTCTTGCTCCTCTGAGTTTGGATATGGTAAAATGATTTCAGCTTTCAGGCTAATGCCAAATTTTATGTAGCCAAAGGATGAATGGTCCCAAAGTCAAACAAGTGAAATAGAAATTGAACTTTAATCTCTACCATATTATTTCCTTCTTTATAAAGTTGTTTAATCGTTTAATCTTCAAAAAGCTGACTTTGTGACCCACATTTGGAGATGAATTTTCAAAGGAATTCTATTTTTTTTTAAGTGCTTTAAGTAAGTGAAGATCCTCAACCAGCCAGTTATATATCCTTTTCTGTTTTTTTTTTTTGTCTGGTGTGTATCTGTGAGATGTTCTCTCTTGAAAACTCCTGCTTGCTTGTAAACACCGAGTCCTTGGAAGTATCTTCTTTCAGAGAAAGATTGTTATCTTCAAACTGATAAAATAGTCTTCTGTTACAACAAATTGCTCTCACATAAAAAGTTCCAAACAAGGCTCTTTTAAGTCTGTTATTGATTTGTTAATGTCAAATCCAAAGTTCCAGTTTACAGTCAGAAGAGTTTTGAAAACTATCTGTACATTTCTCTTATGAAACCAAGGGGTTTGCTAATATTGCTTAGCTTTGCAAAAAAACTGAGTATATATACTCCTCTGAGTATAAAACTGGTGGTATTGGTACATTCTAGTAACGACTTCTGGCATTTCTCAGCTGTGGTCAAGTAGCTCTGTAAAATCTAAACACAATAAAAATGTATAAAAACTCTAAATGCAAAACTCATTCCTTTCTCTGACAACCATGATAACTTTTTGTCCCGTGAATTGTCTCAGTAGTTCATAATTAACAGAAAGTCCGCCTGTTCATAGGTGGCAAGAAAGTGAATGTTTCTTTTTCAAGGAGTCTTATTAGCTAGCATTAGCCTATGATTTGAAAATGAATCAGTAGTTTGTGTAAACGTTAGTTTGCATCTTTTACCTATGGATACAAAAAGTAGTCTTCATAACGTGCCTGGGTGAAGTTGTATGTAATAGGTCTGAAGTTTTTCCCCTGTGAAGTTGAGGTGTTCAGTTTCTTCGACACACAGAAAACATAGATTTTAGGCTGAGGCTAAGTGATTCGTTGATATGGAAATATATAAGATTGCAAGCACTGCTGCAGCTGTAAATGTGTATATAATGTCATAAATAAATTTTAGACTGACTTTTTTTTTTAACTGCTTAATTTTGCGTAAGTGGGTTTCTTTTTTCAGTTCTGGTGCAAAACTGAACTGCTGTTTTGCAATTTTTGTTACTTTTGGGGATTACCTTTACAAATAGAGAACTAAGCAATATTTATTTTCTAGATTCAAGGCTGTCCTCACTTCCTGGTGGTTAAGGTGGCTCAACACATTTTCCTTGTAACTCTGGTTGTGTCTTGTGTCTCCTTCCCTCCTTTTGTCACCTTGTCTGCATGAAATGTATGCTCTTTGGGGCAGGGGTTCCTCATGCCATGTGTTTGTCTGGTTCCCCATCCAACAGGGCCCCCATAACCACTAGCAATCAAAAATGACGTTTGCAGAGGAATGTTCACTTAGCTACTTGGCTGCGTGATACATTTTTCAGGCAGAAGATGCATATTGCTGGAGATCATTAAAAACCACTACTTCCTTGCTGTGCCACAGTTTGTATAATTTGCAGAATGATTTCTTCACAGCCTGCCTCTTTTTTTCTTTTTTTTTTTTTTTTTTTTTTTTTTAAATTATTAACCTAAATTGCTGCCATGGTTTGAACAAATGCTGCTCCCCTTTCATTTTAGAGTAGTGTTTAAGGAGAGATGGTGAAAGCAGAGAATTATTTATGTAGAGTAAAGGCATTTCAAACCAAGTATGAGCACATGCCTCTGCTGGCAAAACACTTCTGCTGTTAACCTGCACCAGTTCTGTTGGGCCTGAATTCAGCATCACCTGCAGTGTTGCACCTAAAGCTCCTGCAGAGGTGGTGTAAGCGGCTGCGATGCACTCGTGTGTAAGCATAAAGCTGGTTCTTGCATTTACACTTGAGTGACTGCTTGTTGATGCTAAGCAGGCCTGCAGAAAATTGATTCCCATGGCCCTACTTCTAGCGGGGTATAGTGAGAAAAGTACAGTTTCCATTAGTACAGGTTGCCTTTCTCTTCTACAGGAATTCCAGCAATAACCATTTCTTTCTTCATGGCTGGTGCTGGAGAACAAGCCTGGGAGGGTGTGATGGAGATCTGTCCCCTTCCTGTGGACAGCCTCTTGTGCTGGTATCGCCAGTGTGACTGCAGTCCCACAGCCCGTCCTCAAATCGATCACTGTCAGTGCTAGTGCATTTGTTTGTTCTGGGCTTGGTCTTGGAGCCCGGTGCTAGCTCCTCGGTGAGATGGCTTGGGAATGGAAGATTTGTTCTGCGTGGTGATCAGCTAAAACCGATTTATTTGAGCTCTCGAGACAAGGAGAACAGACGTATTCTCTCTGGGCTCATCGTCCTTTGTCCAATTTTCTCTGAATTAAGATCCGTCATGTGACAGTTCTTCAGCTTTTTTTAAGTCGGTTCACTGAGAGGTTTTTCAAGGTCCTGATTTTTCTTACTATTTTCTTTGACCTTTCTGAGATGTGGCTTTGCCTTTGATATTGCAGATGAGGTCACAGCATTGATACAGCAGCATGAGTGTGCTTGGCACGCTGGGCCATTCCTTGCACACCTGTGCACCTTGTGCCATTCTGATGGGCACAAGACAGCATGAACTCCCAAGTCTTAATATGTACTGAGATATGAGCTAAGCACCTCATTTTTCTAAGGACAAGAAGTTTGTCCCACATTGTTCCTGGAAAAATGAAGAGAATAAGCACTGAAGTGGGAACTAACACATTTTGTGGTACCTCTGTGGTATGGGAGACAAGTGCCTGGGCTACACGATGTTCTCACAGGAAAGGGTTGCATCAGTTAGCTTTAAGAGGCTGAAAATAAGCATTTCAAGATTTTGAAGTGGATCTGCCAATTGTGGGGGTTATGCTCTTGATGTGTATTTAAATTTTCCCTGCTAGAATGAATTGCTGCATAGATCCGTCATCACTCCTACCTCTACTTGGTCTCTGCCTCTGCGTGTGCATCAACTCAAATTTAGGAATTAAATTTCTGTGGTGATGGAAAAACACTTTGTGATAGCTACAATTAGCACTCTCTTTTTCTGTGGGGAATTTTTAGCAGAATAGTAGGCGTCCATCAGGGGGAGGGAACGAGGGGAAGGACCCACATCATTTCTTGCAGTCTGTGCCTGCAGATTTCTTTTGGAGTGCAATTAACACTCTGTGTGTGTGCGTGCATGTGTGTAATGAGGTAAATGAGACAACCACTGGGGACTCCTGCTGAATGCATGTGCAGTATTTTTCCTAAATCTTTCTCTGAAGTATTTCGTAATAACTGTTACTTTCTTTTTTTTAAATGTATATTGAGCATTTCAATATCTGGAGCTAAGATTAAACTGCCTTTCCAGTACAATTTATAGAATTTTCACTTCATAAACTAACTCTAAATAACTTTTCGCTGCTTCAGTTGGCTATATTTAAAAAAAAAAAAGGGGGGAGAAAACCCCAAAATAAACACAACTCAAAAGAATACCACCCCCCACCCCCTGAAAAAGCAAACAAACAAACCAAAGCACTATTAGACTCTAGTCCCCTACTGCCCCATCTCTTTCTGATCTCAAATCTGAAGCTGTTTAGAATTGATTTAGGGAATGCACTTTTTGAGGGATTTTTTAGCAAATACATTGCCGTATGTTTTAACAGAAGTTATAGATCAGGCAAGAACAGAATTGAGTAGTAGTAACTGGAAATGAAAATGAGGTGGAAATTCATAGATACTTTGTAATTTGGGATGAGATTTTTAAAAACACCTGAGAGCCTCTGTTGCCAAAGGGATTGCCAAAGGTGCAGAAGTATCTCTTACAGATCTGGGAACATGGTGATTATTAAAGTACAATGAGATTCTTGCTCCAAAGTCCTATAGGTGGTATTTTTTCCTATGTGTATGCGCAGATAAGACTGTGCAATTTATAGTACTTCTCTTAAGTGTTGTTGCTAATGCTCTAGCTTATCAGTTGGGACTTCAGTTTTGAGTTGGCTGTTGATTCCTAGGATAATGCCTAAAGTTTACCATGTTCAAAGCTTTGGAGTAGCTCTCATTAAAAGGGTTGTATCCCTTCCATCTGCAGTTGGGAAGCAGTGCATGCGGCAAGCAGAGTTTGCTGCCACTTTCTTTAAGAAGAATACCTTTGCCTGAAAGTTAAAGGTTGATTTTGTTTAGTTTTGGGTTGTATACAGCAACAGACTGAACCAGAGTTTGGAAATTCATAATGTTGGCTTTATGTTGCTTCTAGTCTGTTCTGTGGATAGAGGAACATCTGTTGGCAAGTCTCCAGCACGGCAGACCCATGTCACCTGCTTAGTTGCGCAGCCTTCAGAAAAGGTGGTTCTAGTCTTTGTTCTTGCCATTGCTGTTTGTGACCACTAAACCATTCTTCCCTTTGTGGACAACACTAAGGTCCACAATTCCTGATATTCCTCTGAGGTCCAGCAAAATATTGTACAAGCACATCTCCCATTCTCCATGGTTGTTTGCTTCATCCGCGGTAACAATTTTCTCCTTGAATCAGTGGATTTGCAATGAATTTATATATATGATGCAAGAACATTTTCATGGCATCCCCAGGACTCGAGGGTTAGGAAAGGGAGGAAATGCACAGTTGCTTGCATAACCTTCATTTGTTATCTGTTGAGTGTATTTCTGAAGACTTTAGACAAGCCCATGTGGTTTATTTTGTAAGATACATAACTCTTGCATGACAGAAGGTATACGAAGTAGTTTTCTCCTTCCAAGACAGTAAATGGATGCCATCGCTGTCTTCTGTAGGTTTCCAGAATGAAATTCTTTTGAGCAAGTCTACGTTCAAGCTAGCTAACCACAATTCCTTTGTAGTCAGTGGAAAGAAGGGCGTCGTTTACAGTGTGATTTATCTTGGCTTTAAGGAAATGAGAGTGTTGTGCAGGTAAGCTATAGAAGCCCTTGCTGCAGGATGCTGTGAACGCTATTTGAGGGGCAGCAACTAATTGTTCATAGTAGATCCCTGCTTTGCTCCAGTTAAAAGTGTAGTTTTGTCTCATTTGAAAACTGTCTCTGTTTCTCCTCCAATTATGAAAAGAGTTCAGGACAACTTGTCCAGATGTAGACTTCTAAAATTCAAGTAAATAGTGTGCCTCGGGCCATGTTGGGTAGGATTAACTGAAATGCCAGTCACTGACTTTGCCACCTTTGTGTTACTTTATTCTAGGTTTAATGCAAAGTGGCTTAGGCAGCTGTAAGTAGAACATGTATATTGTTAGTAGAAAAACATATTGAGGAAAGATGTGATTTTTTTCACCCCCCATCCTTTGCTGTAAATCACTAAAACTAGCCTCAGTGAGCTTTTCCGTTGCTATCTGCCTGCCAACGCAGGAAGTGTGTCAGGCTTTGGTTATGTGTAACACATGTTCAACAAGAGCTGGGTTTAGAGAGAGGCATAACTTTAAGCTTTAAGCATTCGTTATGTTTTTTACTTTTGCTTTTAAGGGACTTTTTGGATAGTGAATGATGCTAGTTTAGAAGCACTAAATCATGGGAAAAAGCTCTGCCTAAGCACCTTCAGGGTAGTTCAAGGTGCTGTCCTGCCAGTTGGTTCCATCCCTTGCTTAGCAGAGCACTCCTGTTTCAGACTGGCCCTTGACTCTTTGCGTGGGGCTGCCCGTAAGAAGACTAGTTCCTACCAAATGCAAAGATGTCTCTTGTGATGTGAGCTATCCTTCCCAGTGCACTGGACTGTGACTACTATTAAATTACAGACCATATTGCAGAAGCCACCAGATGGTGAAGATAATTGACCTGTGGTCACAAAAGACTTGGCTAGATGCAAACTGGTGATGCAGCAGTGAGTTTAAATAAACAGTTCATCTTTTTACTGTCACTCTGTGAAGACTTGACCATATGTGTTTCTCTGTGTCACCACTTTGGGCTCCGTTATATTCTCACACAGAGGCACACCTCACGTTTCTGTGGGTGTACGGGAGTAGAAGCTTCCTGGGCAGAAATAGCCCTTACTTTATCTGCATGTGGTGTTCCCACAGGTCCCTTTGCACGCATGGCTGAACTCGGGGCCAAATCTAAGAACGGCTGAAACTTCACAGTATCAAAGGGATTGAGTCGAGGGACTTAGAGTGTCTGAGAAGTAGGAAAATCTTATGGGGAACAATTTTAACTGTGTTGAAGTTCTGATTTTTGGCTATAGTAGTTGCATGCGTGTGTCTGTGGGAAACGCGCGTCCTTTCTTCTCTGGAGCGTTAGCTGACGAACAGGCACAAAGGACTGCTTCTGGAGGATGAATGATGCTCTTGTCCATGAGCATGGTCATTCCAGGACAGCCCAGTGAGCGACTGGAATTTAGCCCCTGCTGTTAAATTGTTTTTCTAAGACTCCAGCTTCCAGGACAGTAAATGCTATATATTTCATGAGAATTACAATCTTTTTCTTTTTAATCTGCTGTAAGAGATGGAAAATCTTGGTCCCCTCCCCCCCCACCTCTAGCCTAAGTCCCTTTCTGCACCTCCCCCTGTCAAGGAGACAGAAACACTGAGTAGCCAAACTCTGGGTTGCAAAATATTGATTTCATGCAAATTAGATGGGGGAAAAGCCAGATGCAGTCAGTTTTCTGTCTCCTTTACACGGAAATAATACTCTCTTAGTGCTCGTCTAGTTAAAGGAGAGCAAAGACAGCAATTGTTGCTAATTTTTATTATATAGACGTACCTGAATGTTTGAATATGAAGTAATGTGCAGTGAAGGAAATCTCTGGAAGCGTTTATGATTGCCATCTATTAGGAATGGAAAACTAAGGAGAAGAAGCAAGTGGCCTTCAGATGTTCCTCAGTAATATTTTCAGCTCCACCTAAACAACTACTGTGTTTCTACTATCTCCAAAGTGCAAGAATTCTCCTTTGGCTGGTTAAAACTGGGTAAGAGGTGGTTATTTATTTATTTTTTTCTTGTAGTTTTAGTTTTGTAGATTGAAGCACGAATCAGGCAGGAATGAACAAGCATGGTATTTAAAAGGAGCAGGTAGTTTTGTGACTGCATGTAGCTGCTGCCAAGATTTGATTTTTCTATAGATATTTTTGCATTGAATGAAAGATCTTCCTTCACCTATGTGTGATTGTTTATTGGTTTGATATTATTTATATCTTGATTCCTTATCTTACATACCACTAATCTTCTAATTGAAATTCTTGGTAACACTTTTCTATGACTTATTTTGGCTGGCAGAATTTATGACTCTTGTTGGTCAGAGCCTTTTTCTGTTACTTCTTCAAACTGATGGTATGAACTTCACTGAAGTATTTTAAGGCTTTCCTTGAAAATTTTCATCTATTTTCCCTTATCAGCTGTTTGCTAAACAAAACAGTAGAAAGAAAAAGAGGAGTAGGGCTTGTGTGCTGTCCAAAGTTTTTGAGCAACCAATGGAGAACAGAACTGTTGTCTTTCAAGAACCCTTGGCACTGAGGAAGGTACTGCATTAAAAAATGTTGGACTTGTTTGAATAGATGATATCGGCAACCCTCTATGCCAGGGACCGTTGCTGTCTTGAGTCAATGACGACTTTCTGTTGGAGCCTAATAAGAGAATTGTCTTGAGGCACCAAGCCATACAAACCTGAATAGACAAGCCAGCCGTGGTTGAGTGAGTAGCCCTCAATAATGAGTTCCTTTGAGCTTCTAAGCTTTGCCATGTATTTGTGCAGCGAGGGACCGCCAGCTTCACCAACCCAAAGAGACTGTTCTTTATTGCTAGAAGCTCTGAGTGGAGAGGTTCATTGTGGAAAAAACCCCGAGGAAATACGGCAAGGAGGCTGCTTCCTCATCCAGAGGAGTTCCTTTATTACCCTGCTATCTGTATGTTTTTTTTTTTTTTATTGTAATGCAGTAGTCTTCAGCTTCTCTTTAAAGATTTTTCAAGGCAGTGGGAAGTAAGCAAGTGGATTTCTCAAGCCTTTTTATACTTTCTCAAAACATACACGGTAGGTAGAGATCACAAGTTGTGATTTGGTTTTTGGACTAGGAAAGCATAGCTGAAAGGCAGTTGCATATGTTGTATGTGATTATTGTCTTCTAGAGTAGTGTAATGGTGTGTTGTCAGAACACTTTATTGATAACTTAAATGCCACGTGTTTTTTTTTTTTTTTTTTTTT
>VXAL01016016.1:55291-108831 GCA_013399475.1 Chauna torquata | reverse complement strand
TTTTTTTAACCAAGCTAGGAATCCTTCTTTGGTTATGTGTTCTCTTAGGAGCTGAATGAGTTTGATGTGGTCTTGAATGGTATGTTTGATTATCTTTGTACTATTCTGAAGTGATCCATGTGCCCATGGTGTTTTGTTTTTTCCTCTTTTCAACTTCTAATATCCCAGAAGAATAAGACACAAAGCATTTCCCTGCAATTAATATCTTGCTGGTCTGAATGTCTAACAGTTTTCCAATGCATCTGCTCATAATCCTCAGAGAGGTCCCTGTCTTCGGTCATGCAGAGATACTGCTGTTCTTTCTGCTGTGGTATTCTTAATGATTCAAAAATAATCAACAAAGTCCATTTACTTGCTCAATTTATGTTTTATGTACTACGTATCCTTCTGGAAATGTAATAAATCTTTTCAAAGTACACTTGAAATAGCCATAAGTGAAAATCTCTTCAAAGCAGTATAATATTTGCAGCCTAGAGGAGGATTTATCATGTAAGCACAGCTACTGTTTTACTGCTCTCCTAATTGAGCATTAGGAAGACAAGCATCTTGGCAGCAAAATGCTAGAAAAAACATGCCCTCAAAATTTGCCCCTTCTCTGCTGTAAGAAATGTTTCATTTAGAGAGGAAATCGATGTACCAATGAAAAATTATCCTAAGCAAGCATGTGGGTCTTGATTCTGCACATATTTGTGTCAATTCTGCAGCTTTTGTTAACATCAGCTGGACAGAATTAGGCCTCCATGTGTTTTCTGAGGTGAATGGAAAGAGCTTCTGCATCTGTTTTGTTTCAGAGGTTTTCACACCATCACTCGGGTGACGGTACATCCTGATACACCTACCGTGGCGGCACTGTCCTTTGTTGATTGACATGCATGGCAACAGCCATGAAAGAGGAAAGGGATGGGGGGTGACAATTCAGGGGAAGCAGTAGGTGAACGTGGTCTCAGAGACCCAAAAGGCAGTTAGACGAAGAAAGGCATTGGTTACTTTGATTTACTACTTTGTACTACTTTGATTTACAACAAAAGATTAAAAAATAAAAAATGAAGTTTGCAAAAATAATCCTACGGCTAAGCCTTTGCAGACAGACCGACTTCCCTTCTGCGGTCCTCTGAGACAGGAGAAAGGAGCGAGCTCTAACCCAAAAGCTGTCGCTGGTAACTCAGCTAACAAGCCCTGTGCTGTGAGCTTTGGAGTCATGCCTGTTTTAATGAAGTTCATGAAATTTTTGGATCTGAGCATGCTCACCTCTTGCTGCCTCTCTGCACACAGTAAGTTTGGACTGCTCTGGAAAGTACAGGTTGACTACTCTGACGTATCTGTCATATGTCCAGGAGTCGGGGCACTGCCACACTGGGCACAGGGAGACACCTGAGCTGGGTTTCACCCTACCGGATTCAGATGTCTGCATCAGAATTACTTACCCTGGTTCTCAGTCATCCTAAAGGTGAATCTTCCAGGTCTCCTTCTTTCCACTGACTGTACAGAGAGCCTGTGGTGACTAGCTCAGATGTAGATCTCTAGTTTTAGATGAAATAGGTATTCTTGCAGTGTGCTGGCTTCCCTGCCTGCGGAGTGGTGAGAGTGCTGATTCAGGAGGGCACTAGTCATGTATCAGTCCTTGAGAGAAAGGCATTCAAAAAAAAAAAAAGAAAAAAAGGAAGGCTTAGATTTGGTAGCTACTAGCAGATTCCCAGGTAGTCCATTAAAATGTGAAGTATCAGACAAATGTTTTCCTATAGGAGATAAAACCTTTCACTTTGTTATTGAGTTTCAAAACCACAGTGTTTCACCCATAATTTGAAAACAACTTATTTTTAAAATCTGCTACTTCTGTGTGTATATTCTCACACACACACAAATGCCTGTCCCCCAGTGTATATCCTGCCTGGTGCTGCTGACCAGCGCACGATGGTGAGACAGACGTGCCAAACCTGTGAGTTCAGGGGCTGCAGATGCAAACGCTTTTTTGTGCGTGTGCATATAATGTTTGTCTGTGTGTACAGGTTATATATGTTTATGTCAAGGGACCAGTTAAAAGACCAGTTTCCTGCTGTAGGAAACAGAACAGAACAGTGTGTTGCTGGAACAGAAGCAGCTCCAAGCCTGGAGAGCTTGGCTTTTGAATAGACAGAGCAGACATGGTTTTGGGGAAAGGAATAATGCAGGAGCAAGGTGGTCACAGGGTCGGCTTGGATGTGTCGTGCCAGCACGGTGGCTTTATACATAACAAATCTATTCAAAATGTGCAAAATCATTTGGAGTGTGTAGGAGGTTACCAAGGAGAGATTAACTCAGAGGGGGAAAAAAATCACAACAAGTTTTGATGGTTGTGCTTTTTAATTTTGTCTAAAACAGAAAAGATTCTTTTTGTTCGTTTTGGTTGTGATTCAGAATAGAAGAATATGCGGAACTGGGGAGAAACTGTTACACGGCGATTTGGTAGCGCAGACCTGTAGTCTCCCCTTACATTGCGTAAAGGCAAAAACCCACTTTTGTCTGTGTTTGGGTTTCAGGACTCAAGTATTCAGGAGAAAGTTGAAGAAAATAATTAGAAAATGGGTAGGAGAGGCCTCAGGTACCCTCTAAGCACACCTCTGTGTCCTACGGCCGTTGGTTTGCTACCTGGAAGCTTGCGCTGTGGATATTGGTGTCCAGGGCCAAAGTTTCTGTCCGGAATCATAGAATGGTTTGGGATGGAAGGGACCTTAATGATCCTCTCGTCCAACCCCCGTGCCATGGGCAGGGACATTTTTCACAAGATCATGTTGCTCAAAGCCCCATCGAGTCCTGGCTGCTCTCCCTCCCTCCCCCTGACTTTACACCCTTCCAGTCTGCTGCCCAAGTTACTCGTGTAGTCACACCCCAAGCCAGTCCTGTCAAAATGGTCCAGGTTATGGAAAAATATAGATTAAAAAAGCCATTAAGCTAACCCAGGCATTTTGTCTGAACTAGATATGGGAACAATTATGTGAGCCGCTGTGCTGGCAGATTTGATAGGAGGAGGTAATCCTGGCTCAGCCTCAGCCAGAGCAGGATGTGTGTTGTCATCCTGGCTGTGCAGCTCAGCTGGTAGGTAAAAGCCCGCAGGAAATACAAGAGGAAAATATATCAGTTGTTTTGTTTGCAGGCAAAAGAAAACCCTGGATACAGAGTTTCGTGCACCCTCTCGGGTATCATGTCCTGGAACAGTGTCCGGTGATGCTCAGGCCTGAGACACTGTGCTGAGATTTATGGTACAAGGCTAACTCTGTACCTCCCTGAGCTGGCTGTAGCCGTGTGGGATTAGCTGTGTGCATGAGTCGTGCAGGAACATGAATCAGGAGAGGGATTTTTTGGAGCAGCGTGCTGGCTGCTGTGTTAGGAAGCAGTGCGAGCACATGGTTGGAGAGGCTTGGCAGAACCGCACTATCCTGAATCGCAGTACGAGGAGATGAGGGATGAGGCAAGGAGCGGTCTTACCTCCTTAGCAGGATCTGAAGCTCTTTCCCTGACCCCATCCATGCGAGCAAAGGAAGCGATCACTTTGTTGCTGAGATCTGGAGGTTGTGTCAACAGTAAAGGGTTTTCCTGGCTTTGGCACTCTAAGTGGGAGGGTACGAGAGAGCTCTGCTCCTTCAGCTGTGGGTAAGTGGGATGGAGCTAACGCAAGATGGGATCCTGGAGTACGCAAAGCAGTTGTTAAATGTAGCAAGTGTGGGTTTGTTCTGCCAGGTCTCTGCTTGAGAGGAGAACAAAGGTAGGTGGTGGCATGAAGTCCTCACACCCTCCCTGAGCTGAGGCAGGAGTGGTTGAGGAGCTGAGGTGCATGCCCACTATCATGGAGAGCTGCTGATGGGTGTAATGGGTAAATAACGCTACTTGGTAAAAGAAGACAGAAATAAAGGTTATTCTGGTGTGTAACTAAACTCTTCATTCTCCCAGAGATTCAGTTACCAAGCATAGCATTTTTGTGGGGAAAAGACACCTGAGGACCTTGTTTAGCTTAGAGGCAAGGCAAACTGGTCTACAGATTTTTGGTGCTTGGATTGGTTTCTAACAGAAGTTAGTGATGGTTGTGACAGATACAGCCAGTGTGTGGCTCTGCATCAAAGTGGTCCTACTCCTAGGTAATGCTGGTTCTGCCCAGCTCTGGCTACAGTCTTCATTTGCGGATCTCAAAGCACTCTTTGTTTTTGTTCCCATTGAAAGTTTAAAGCCCTGAGGCTCAAAGAGGTGAAACGTTTCAGTTACAGATGTGTGTAACTGCCTCAGTAGCGTTAGCGCGTCGGTAGCCAGCCTGCCTGTCCGGCCACGGCCCCTTTGCCTCAGTGGCATCCCTGGGCTCCCCTGCCTGCATCCTTGCCTCACTGTAGCCCTTCATTTTGTTTTGCAAGATTTGCAGAGGGCTAAAATTACACTTTCTTTAGGGTCCTGGTGCATTATTTTTAGTCTTGAAAATAGGCTAAAGTACATAAAAAGATTTTTCTGTCAGTTTGACGAACCATTGGGCCGGGGGGGACAGTAAGATGAGGGAGGCTTTCATATCATTTCCTGAGTCATAAGGGGCAGAGGGTCCCTCTAGGGAGCTAGTATCCTCCCAGAGCTACACATCACCACTTCGTTGTCCCCTCCTGTTCTCTACCCTTGATCTGTTTCCAAAACCTCTCATTCCTTATCCACCTGCTTTTCTTTCCTCCTGTAACTCTGCCCCAGATGTCTTCTCCTACGCCCGCTGCCTGCATTGTCAGCTGCACACAGATTGCATTTCTCCAAATCAATTTTAAGGAGCCGTTGGTGGAGGTGGATTTCAGCAAAATGCCTACTGTTCGTTTCCAGGTTTCTACCAGGACGGGTTTCAAGTGTTCACATTCCAACTAGGAGGCTTGCTCAAGGTCTAGAGCTAGCCAGCTGCTGCAAAGACCAGCACAACAGAGATGTGTTTGGGCTGGGCTTTCTGGCTGCGTCTGTCACAGCCTCTTGGAAAGGGTGGATGTTATCCGTGGGTGTTGTGCACGCGCTGAGTCTGCAGCCATCAGGATGGCAGTCCGTGCAGTGTTACCTGAGGTGGGTCCTGTGGCTGAGGTCAGTTGGAGGACGGTCAAAACGATAACGTGGTCCTTAACTCTGTGCACAAAAGGGGAAAAAAAAAAAAAAAAAGGAAATAAAAAAGAAAAGGCTGTCGACCCTTAAATGCTGTGCTTGCAGGAGATCATCTGTCCGCTGCCCTGTGTTGAAGGGAATGCAGATTTGGATCACTAATCCCTTCCTCTGACCCTGGGGACTCCACATTTCAAAGAGTGTGAGTGAGCAGCTGGATTTTATTAGACTTAGAAGAGCCAGTTTTTAAACTGAAAAGGCTTTCAACTTTGTCTTTAACAGAGTGGTGTGGACACAGAGATCTTTGTCTTGCCTCTTTGTCCTTTCCTCCCCCACTTTCAGTGCACTGTTTAAAACCCACCTGAGCACTGCCCACCATGGCAGCTCTTTGTCATACTGAATGCTTTCTGTGCATCTTACCTCATACTTATTTTGGCTTAAGATACAGCCCAGCCCTCCAAATGTTTACTGCTGGACGTGCTGCCGCTGACATCTGCAGGAGAGCAGCGAGTCCAGCTGTTGGCCCAAGCCATCCAACAGCAGCTGCTGCCCGTTTGGGTACAGACCTTCTAAAAGAAGTTGCGTATTGTGTCCTGAACGCAAAGCGTATTTTTCACTAATGTCCTTCCAAGATAAAAGGCTGCAAAGACAACCACCACTTAAGGACTAATTAGCTAGAAGCATCCGTGTCGTTTGGCATAATCCAAATAACTTCTGGATTTCAAACACCTAATTTCAAGGCTGTTATTCAAGCGCAAAAATTGACACAGGAGTTGAGACTTGGTCTACATCGCAGGCTTTTGATGGGGAGGCCGTCACTCAGCGCTTTGATGGGGTGTGTGATCTTTGGCCAACACAGCTGTGCTGACGAGAAGTCCCCAGCATAGGCTTCAGCTAGTTATACCAGCAAAGCCTTTTTTTTTTTGCTGGTACTGCTGATGGGGGTGTAGGGGGAGAAGCTCTTCTGCAAGTTCAGTGCTGCCAGTGTGAGCTCTGTCAGCGCTGACCTCCCTTTATCCGTCCCGTATACACCAGTCTGGCCGCACTGGCAGCCTCCCAGGTAAGAGCTGACTTAAGTGGGTGCGTTCCTTAATTTCTCCAGCTGGGAGGTTCCTATTAGGAAGTCAGGACCGTGCTTGTTCTTTTTTTTTTTTTAAATTGTATTTTTTAGTCATTTGAATACATTTTTTTTTAAAACGTACGTCTTGTTCTCCAGAAGGCTTTGATCTTGGTAATCTTTTCATCTATACGTCAGTCCGACGTGTGAAAATGCTGGAACGTGCTTTTATTGTGGCACGGGATTTCTTTGGGTTTTGTTCTAGTTTCTCTGCATAGTTTAGAGAATTTTTCTTCCCTGAGGCCCTCCCTCTGGCTTGATCCTACATGAAAGTTGACCGCAGATGTGTGAGGTTGTAAGTGCCACTTTAGGCCACGTCTTTGAATTTTCTTTGCAGGGATTTCCTGATACCAAATTAAACCAATTCTTTCTCCTTCCTCACATGAAGATAAAGACAGCATTCTGGCCAGGTCTTCACATTTTTGTGAGCAGACATGAATGCTTTCTGCCTATCTCCACCAGAAGGATGCATGCCAACTTTAAATCCAAAGTGTTGTGGTTGCTGCAGCACGAGGCAGAGTCTGGACTAATTTACCTGCTCTTCTCTGCCTGTGTTATGAGGTTGAGCAACTGGGTGCTGCTGTGATTGTGGTTGTTTGGCTGGTTCAGGGCATGGGCATTATGATTCAGATCCATCTGGTATTGGTCACTTACGTGTGCTCTTCTCACCTACTTCTTACCGTAGGTTTAGACATCAGGTTACACTTTCATAGTTAGGGACGTGCTTTCTTAAAATGTCCATCTGCTTGTGCTATGCTGTTCCAGTGAAAACCCTTGTGTTAATGCAGTTACGTCTGTGAGAAGTAGTGCCCTGTGGTTAACTTCCACCCAAGGGAAGGTGGAGGAGGGGTCATTTGGCAGACCACCCCCTCTCCCCCCCACCAAATAGTGAACCTTATGAGCTTTTTACAAGTAATTCCTACTGAGCCATATCAAGATCTTTGCAGTTATTGGACCGTCATTGAGGACATCGATGTGATTAGGTGTCTCTTGTCACTCTCCTTAGTGTAAACTAGAAATTGCTCTACATAATAGTTGATAGCATCGTGATAATAGTTGGTCACTTTAACTGATCCCTTTGGTTCTGTGTGTAACTGTGTGGACACAGTTTAGCTTGTGATGATGTATAGTTTGAGGAGGAGAGGGCTGGAGCGTGAGGGACAGCCACCTGATGAGTGTGCTGACAGAGCACACAGCCTGCTGGAGCAGCTTCTGCGTGGCCCAGTGGCATGCTCGGAGACTGCAGGGCTGTGCCAGGGTCTCTCATGTGCTTTGTGTTGACCTTTCAAAGGCTGAGACACAAGGCAGTACCTCAGGATCTTTGAATATTTGTTGTTCTTGACACTGTTGACCTGTTGCAGGTAGGTGTAAAATTCTCCCTTTATGAAAAGGTAATGAATTTCTTTTTCTACTTCTTTTATGTAGGTCCTGAGGGAGACCAATAAATTGGCTGAAATGGAAGAACCACCTTTGCTACCAGGAGAAACCATTAAAGACATGGGTAAGTGAGGAGTGAATTTCCAATTGCTTGCTTGACCAAATAGATATCCGTAGAACAGAATACCTTGGCAGTCGTTGACCAACAATAGTAAATTGTTTTGAGACCCATGATCGGGTTGTTTCGTTAATGAAGTTGTTGTGCATCATGTGAACCAAGGTAACTGTATGTTTCCTCTTAGCATGGAGCAAATGCAAGGCAATTCAGTCTGGCTTAGCATGAGTGATGAGAGGTTGTATGGCTTTGCATTTGCTGCTCCCTGAGAAGACACAGGCAGGCTGTGTCAAGTTCTGCTTGCCACAGAGTAACTTGTTAGGTTGAGATAGTATGCCTATGTGACAATCACAACCTGCAGGATTGGGTGCAGTGCTATTGCAGAGAAGTAGAGAAGCTGTGGTATGGAAATGGGGCTTTTTTTTTTTTTATGCAGACTTCCTGACATGAAACAGGTTTGCTGATGCACTCCGCATTCTGAAAGTCTGAGTAAACCTCTTGATTAGTTTTGTGGGGGGGGAAAAAAAAAAAAGAAAAATTATTTCAGCCAGCCCAATAATCTAGGATAAGATTGGCCATATAAAAGACAAGAATTCCTTAAGCGGGGCAATTAATAAATCTTGGTTTCCAGTATGTTTCTCCCGTATCGATTCTTATATCTAGCAAAGACTGAGCTTCTTAGACATTCCCTTAGTAGTAGCACTAGTACAACCTTTCTCTCATACTTGGCATCCATTCTCCCAGTGAAGGAATTTAGTGCCTTGGAGAACCCTGTTTATCAGGTAAACACTGCTGAAATCATACAACTATGGTAGGGTTAAAGTCAAACAGCTGGACATATATATACCCATGTGTGTAGGTATGTGTGTACATGTGCAGTGTAATTAAATAAAATTGTTTCCTTAGGAAACCAAGCTAATGAAATGTAAACATGAAAGGCGGTGTGGCTTGTAAGACCACTTATAAGACCAGTGGTTGAGATCATGCCTAGGATTCCATACCTGGAAGACATTTTTCTAGCACCGTTTCCCTTTGCTGAGAATTCCTGTTCTTTTTCAGATGTGTGCACACTTCTCTTGTTAGTAGATTTTTTCTTTCTTTTTTTTTTTTTTTAGAACATTTTGAAACTGCATTTTCAATAATGAAAACTATAGTGGAAAATCCAGGCAAGGTGCCCTTGTCCTTATTATGTGTTTCATGAGTCTGCTTTCAAGCCTCTGTCAATCTACTCTTTGGGGAAAAAAAAAAGTGATTAGTAGTGGGTCAGTAATGAAACATTGGTTTAATTAGAGCTGAAGCATTTTGTGTTTAATAGCCCTTCCAATAGAGGCATTTCAATTTAAATAAATAAATATGCTAGCAACTTCATTACTTATTTATATTTTAAACCAAAGATTCCATGCTACCTGTTTTGCTCCAGGCTAGTCATTCCTCATCCCTTTTCCCCTGAACTTTCTAGCTGAGGCTCTGAAGGCAACCAGAGCTGGTTCTGGCTGATGTTACCACTGCGCTGCAGACCCTGCCTGCCTGCTGTTGATTTTTAAGGATTCCTCTCCACGTCTGAATCTAGAGAGTCAGAGAGAACTATGTAGAAGCAGAGCTGACGTGAGGATGAAATGAGTGCTCTAGAGTAAGGCAGTCTCCCTCCTTCCCTCCCTCCCTTCCTCACTCCAGGCTGAATCTGATGGGATAAAGGTGGAGGAAATTTGGGTCCTCATCCTGACACCCCAGCAGCCTCGTGCCTCTTGTGTGTGGTGGCTGTCACCTGGCTGGGAGGCGAGCTTTCCTACTGATTTCACGCAGCCCTTGCAAAATGGGTTCCCCAGGGCTTCGAGGCTTATTAAAGTGGTCCAGGGATTTTGTTTTCTTTTCCAAATTTCATGGGTCTAGCAGCTATACTCAGTGGGTCTCCTTCTGAAAGGATGTCTGTGTGTTTGAGGAGTATTGCTGCTTGTCGGTAATGGCATCAGCCGTGGCCACGGCACAGCCAGCCAACTGTTCGGTGACAGAAGGTGTGATGGGTCACTGGTGGGCAGTGGGGGGAGGGAACAACTTGAATGTTAGCATTTTTAATTGATATAAAACAGAAAGGCAGTTAGGGGAGGTGTTTGCTGTGGAAAACCAGCAGTGCCTCTTGCCGTTTGCTGGCATAAGCGAGAAACGTTTGAGGGCTTTTATGAAGGGGACTGTTTTGAGTCACCGTCACTCAGGTTCAAAATAATTGAATTGTTGCAGAGTAACTTGATCACTGGCTTAAGACTTAAAATCACTGGCAATTGGGTGCTATCCAGATTTTTGGCTGCTGGAAGTCACTGTAGCTCCACTGGTTTCAATCAGGGCCATTAGCAGGGACTGCATCCTGGGGCTGACTCTGTATGTAGGGGTGTGCAAGAGGTCCTAAGCATCCTAAAAGCCATCTGTAGGAGAACTGTCTTCTCCTGCTCTTGATGGCAAAAAATAGATTGCTGGCAATCATTAGTTTTTCATGCAGATTGTTGTCAGCTTCCAATATATGCATTCAGGCAGGAATTGTCTCCTCGTCTCATGCACGGTTGTTGTGGTTTAGCCCCAGCAGGCAGCTAAGTGCCACACAGCCGCTCGCTCACCCTCCCCAGGTGGGATGGGGAGAGAATCAGAAAGGTGAAAGTGTGAGAACTCATGGGCTGAGATAAAGACAGTTTACTGGGTAAAGCAAAAGCAGCGCGCGCGCAAGCAAAGCAAAACAAGGAATTCTTTCGCTACTTCCCATGGGCAGGCAGGCAGGTGTTCAGCCACTTCCAGGAAGCAGGGCTCATCACGCGTAATGGTTTCTTGGGAAGACAAACGCCATCACTCTCCACGCCCCCCCTTCCTCCTTCTTTACCCCAGCTTTTATGGCTGAGCATGACGTCACATGGTGTGGAATATCTCTTTGGTCAGTCTGGGTCACCTGCCCTGGCTATGTCCCCTCCCAGCTCCTTGTGCACCCCCAGCCTCCTCGCTGACAGGGCAGCACAAGAAGCAAAAAAGTCCTTGGCTCTATGTAAATACTGCTCTGCAACAACCAAAAACATCGCCACTATTTTCATCAAAAATCCAAAACACAGCATTGTGTGAGCCTCTACGAAGAAAATTAACTCTATCCCAGCCAAAACCATGACAACGGTGTTCTCAGCTACTGGTAATGCATTGCTCGGTGAGAGTAACAGTTTGCACCAAATACTGGCTCTTTTGCTGAGGTAGTGGTTCTGAGCAAATGTGGCATTCCAGGTGATGGCACTTGCCTGGAGTTTGATTTACACCCAAACTCTTGTCTTCTCAACAGCACTGAAACTTGCACGTTAGCTCTAGGCCAGCACCCCTGATTGTTTTCATTTCATGGTCTGAAAAGTAGAATCCCTGATTGTTTTTGTTGTAATAATTTTACTCCCATAAATTAACCATGATATTAATTTTTTTTCTTTTTTTTTTTTTTTTAAGCTAAGGATGTTACTTACATCTGCCCATTCACTGGAGCAATCAGAGGAACCCTTACTGTTACCAATTATAGACTGTATTTTAAAAGCATGGAACGGGTAAGCTTTCGTAACCATCTGCTTTTGTGGGTTGTTCAGTCTTTAGACCTAGGTGTGTTTTTTTTTGTTTGTTTTGTTTTTTTGGTGTAGTTCTGTGTGAATCATAGCTGTATGATTGGGCATATAGGCATAAGGGAACAGGAGCTGGGTTTTCCCCCCCTCCCTTTTTTAAACTCACAAATTTCAACTGTCTACAGGACCCTCCTTTTGTCCTAGATGCATCTTTAGGTGTAATCAACAGAGTGGAGAAAATAGGAGGTGCTTCCAGTCGTGGTGAGAATTCATATGGTCTGGAGATTGTATGCAAGGTAAATTTTTATGTCTGTTTTAGAATGGGGGAAGGGGAAAATATATTTTAAAAGATTTTCTCTGTAATATTGTAAGAAGTTCTGGATGAGATCCAAACCTTTTTTCAGGCTTTCTGCTAGGTAATGTCTTTTTTCCTTCAGAAAAAAGCCTAGGTCTGCATCCCAATAATGCAGTCCTCGAGGCTTCCATATTACTCACCAGAATAGCCCAGGAAGACTCCACTTATGCAGTACAGGATGCCTTTCGTGCACTTGCATTTCAACAGCAAGAAGGAGGTGTATGTTTCTCTCTAAATAGTTAGCTTGTGTCCACCTGCTGCTGTGCTTTGTGGTGAAGGACTGGCAAGTAGCCTTCAGTTCTCCTTGACACTGTTCTTCCACTTCTTTCAAGGGAGTAGACATTTGATGTATGCCTCTCAAGAGCTCTTGGAGTGATTGAAAATGCAAGCTTTAATAAAAATTATGAATTCGCCTCCTAGTGTCTACTTACTGTAGACCCACAAAGTAGATAAAGCCACCGTCTCCGGTCCTAAATCCATACCTCCACTGTTCATCAGGGCACAGCCCCTTTGCTTTCCTCGGTGGCAACATGGGGACAGCTGGATTCTGAACCTGGTAGGTCTCAGGCTGCTTAGAGCTCTTATCAGACTCCCCTGAAGGCAGAAAGGATGCTGCTTTCTGGGTAAGAGCAGATGGAGACATGAAAATGAGCCCCAGAAAACTCTGGTCACTGCTGTGTTTTTGAGGCACACGGAAGCTAAGCAGACTCTGAAGCTGCAGGCATGCTGAGTCACGAGCGGTTGATATGATCTATACCAAATCATCCAGCTGCTCCCTCAGCCTACTGCAGTCATAATCCTCTCTGGCTACCGTGGGGGTGCCTGTGCTGGCAGGCCAATTTGTTCCCTGTTTTGCTTTGGATTCTTAGTTCTCTTCTCAGCCATTTTGCCTATATGGAAACTTGCACACACAGTCAGGTTTGGAGAGAACTGTGTTGTTTCCCTGGATGGGAAACCCAGGCACAAACTAAAAGATGGATATCTTGGCCCTATAGAGCGCATATATATGTACATGCCAGCCCCGCTGGCTCAGGAGATGCAGAGCAGTTTAGTGCCGGTAACAGAGTAGTACAGATACAGCTTATACATCCCGAAATTTGCTCTGAGACCTGTCACCTCATCTCAATCTTGTAAGACAGCTAAGTCTTTAGCCATTTTTTTTTTTCATTCTCTGCCTTGCTGTACTACCTTTGTGTGCTTGACCTAGATGGTTCATTTCCTGCTGGTGGCTTTTAAACTGTTTGTTACAAGTGTTTGAGTTGTAGGCTTGGCTGGAAAATCTTGGCACCTTAGAGATGCTTTATTTAGTTTCTGAATTTGATTTCATAGACGAGTACAGAAAGGAGGTCCCAAGTTACTACTCTCTGTGGGAGCTGTGCTGCTATGCTAAGTGGAAGAGTTCTGAGTTTCACTCAACCTTTTGAGTGCTCTGAGGTGGAGGCTTTTACAGGGAGATGGTGTTAGTTACTTTGCACCAAACTAGCTGGACTTGGGCTTCCTACGTGCAGTAGCTCTTTGGAGATACTTTGTGAGGCAGTCCCTTCCAGTTGTCTTCTGGCACAGCTCAGCTTGGGAGCCCAGTAAGAGCTGGGGAGCTGCCTTATAAAGTCCTGCTGATCAGAGGTAGCTTGTCCCTGAGCCAGGTCTCTCCCCTAGGCTTTCAGCAGGTGGAGAGCTTCATTCAGAGGCAAGACACTGCTGATCAGGAGCGCCTGTGCACTCCCTTTCCTCCCTGTGGTTGTGGCAGGCTTTGTTGGAGCCTACAGCTGACCGCTGAGCCAAGGCGAGTTGCTGTACAGCGCTGTTCAATGCACAATACTAAATCAGTACTGGAAAGAACATCATGATGTGACCCTGTTTTGAATGCTGGCTTTTAGAGTTCCTTTGGATGTTCAAGTGGTTTAGAAATCTACAGTTTGACTTCCTTCTTTTTCCTAGGACATTAGAAACTTAAGGTTTGCTCATAAGCCTGAAGGGAGAAGTAGGCGATCCATATTTGAGAACTTAATGAAATATGCTTTCCCAGTTTCGAATAATCTGGTAAGTGTCCTCCACTCCCCCACCCCTCCCACTGTTACCAAAAGGTGTAGAGTGGCAGTAAACTTTTTTGTTGCGTCTCATCTGTCTGATACAATATTCACATGGTGGGTTTTTTGTTGAATGAGGAGAAATACTGGTTTTTAAATCTGTCTGAAAATTATTTCTGTAGGAATTTAGATTATATAGAAAACAGGAAAAGTCTACTACCATGGGGCTAGATTACTTTGTAAATGGAGAGTGATTTACTGATCATCCTCATAATGGATAGAAAATATTCAAAGCACAGTGACATCCATCATAAGTTTACAGCTAAAAAGTCTGGAATGCAGTTCATCTGTTCTGTCATTTTATGGCTCTGCAATTGTTGCTTCAAATACTGCTTGAATCACACTATCACTGGGTGGTTGATGTTGGAAGGGACCTCTGGAGGTCATCTGGTCCAATCTGCCTGCTCAAGCAGGGCCACCTAGAGCAGGTTGCCTATGATCATGATCATGTTGAAAGAATCTAGTTCTTAATATGTAGGAGTGTTCTTGCACAAGTAGTCTTTTCTTTTTGTCTTTTAGAATAAACTCCTTTTGTCCACGAAGCACTAGGTAGTAGATAAAAAAGATCAAGGGTACAGAGGAAGGTACATTGTTGTGCAAATTACGTGCTACAGCAAGTATGTTGATCTTTTTCACAAAACCATAGAAGAAAAGTAGTACGGTGGGAGGAAAAAAAAAAAAAGAAGGACCAGTCAAGAGTTGTTATTTTAGATATTAAGTATCCTGGAAATGGGCTCTGAGTGGGCTCTTAATGGCAAATTTTCTTTTTCAGCCACTTTTCGCGTTTGAGTACAAAGAGGTTTTTCCAGAAAATGGATGGAAGATATATGACCCCATTTGGGAGTACAGAAGGCAGGTGAGTACTGTGCCATATCCTGCCTCATCCTCTCTACCTTTCAGAAGTGAGGCTCTGTGCAGCAATATAATTACAGGTCGCATGGAGCAGAGAGTGGTCCTGCTGACAAATGTCTTGCAGAGTGGACTAGAACTTTGTTCTCCATAGTGCAGTGGCTGATGATGGCTTTAGAGATAGTAGCATCCACTGATGGGAGATTATTGAGGCTGCAGAACACTGACTTTAGGCTTTGGAAGAAAAGACTATTGCTCTGGCTTAGTCATCAGCCACTGCTGGTGGTGAGGAACTGAGGCAGGTATTTTGCAGGTATAGGCATCTCATTGTTGAGTCTCACACCTCTGTTTTTGCTTGTATTAGTTTTAATTCTTTCCAGTTTTATATAAGATATCTCAAACGAAAACTTGGAAGGAAACAAATCTAAGTGTAGAATGCCTTCATTTTCTTGGGGAATCAGAATAGAGACAGTTGTGTCCAGATTAGACTGGTCAGAGGTTCTCATGATCATGAAGTAACAGGCTGTCAATTAGGAATACTAGCATAAAAAATTGAGTGTTTCTCCCTGGAGAAAAAAGATGGGGGATTTTATTTTTTATTTTTTTAAATAATGAAATTCTTTTGTCATAAAATCATCAAGTTGAGGAAACAATACGACTTGGTGACAGTTGTGCCCTGGAT
This sequence comes from Chauna torquata, assembly GCA_013399475.1. NCBI lineage: Eukaryota > Metazoa > Chordata > Aves > Anseriformes > Anhimidae > Chauna > Chauna torquata. Next base: position 93,604 of record VXAL01016016.1, on the reverse strand, counting down.
ACAGTAAACTTTTGCCTCATCCAGATCTGCCAGGATAAAATCAGTTTTCCTGTGTAAAATTGAGACATTTACAGCCATGTAATTTAAAGATTTATTTGGATCTTTCCCATAAAACAGAAGAAGATGACCTCTGTCCCAGTGTAGTTGTTCATCTGATTCCTGACATCCAAAATCTAATGAGAGGATTCATTTTACTAACTTTAGTCTTCTAAAATCTGGGCATGCTTTCTATATTGCTTATCTAGGCCTGTCATTAGCAGATGGGGAGAGAGAGCTTCACTGTTGGGGGTGATTTGTTCCCTCCTAAAATAGCTGCCTGAGATAGATCACTGGCTTCTAGGCTGCTATTTGAAAGTGAGAAGAATTTTACCCCCACTGTCTTCATTGCAAAAAAAGTGTATGTTTTGCAATGAGATACTGCAACGTAAAATCGTAGTAGAGACAAACTCCAATTGTTTGTGATCAGGTTGACTTTGACTAGTTAGACCAGATAATGTAGAGGTTATTGCTGCGTTTAGAGTCTTACCTCTTGGTAGTGCTTTCAGGATCTCTTTTATAAAGAAGGATCTGCAGCCCAAGTTGTATGAGAAAGATGTTTCTTTATAGGACTGGGAATTTTGGAGTGAAGACTAAAGAATATGTGTTTGCTATCAAAATAATCTCCACTGAAAAGCACAGCATTCACTTAGCTAAGCTTCAGTTAAAAAAAGACAAAGGACAAAAGACATTCTTACAATACCTGGAAAGAAGAAAGGGTGACCTTTGAGAATTTCAAGGTAAATTAATCCAGTTTTTCAACCCCGGTGTGTCTGTTTTTAGAATATAGGCTTTTCTGTCCATATTAGCTTTTATATTGTGACTGGCACTACCTTGGATTTGTCAGGAGCTTGTTACACAGTGAAAAGGATACGGAGATTTATGTGCATGTAATTTGCAGCTTTTCATGGCCTTTCCGTAAAGCAAATAAGAGTCAATGTCATGGGTCTTTGTTTCTGGTTGCATGAGGTAGCCCTACTGTGTGTTACGTACGTCACGATTGTGACATTGCTGCAACATGAGCTACTTTTGTTATGACCTGCTTTTGTATCATTTTTGAGTGGACAGGAAAAACTTAGCCTGAGTGCTTTTATGTCAGGAAACCAAACTGATGTCCATATGCTAACACCCCCAGTCATTTGCTTATGTTGGTAACTGCAAAAATGAATCCAAAGCAGGATTTTTTGCCGCCATGGTCTATCCGAATTTTACCCATGATGGACCACAGTCATTCCCGTTCCAGATCACACAATCCATCTGTCCCAATAGCTTATCTCCGAAAGTGACCAACACCAGCTGCTGAAGAAGAGGCAGACCATACTGCGGTAGACATCGATGTTGTAATCTGGCCAGGAGGAGAATTTCATCCCTTTCATTAGAGTTGATTTAAGTCCTGCAACATGAAGTTTTATGTCCCCTCCAAAACTTTAAGATATTTCAGTCTGTTTATTTAATTTTGGCATTTATAACTATGGATGTTCAATTTATCTGTGTGATTGTCTTAGCCTTTTTTTTTTTTTTCCTTTTTCCAGCCAGGTTCTGTTAAAGCAATAACTACTACTACAATAAATCAGGATTGTGTCCTGAAATGGCGGCAGGGATTTGTTAACAGTGAAACAAAACTGGCATCATCAAATCAGATAATGGGATTACCTGTCTCTGACTGTATGAATTGTGATCAGAAATAGAAAAGCAAGACACATGCACTATCTGCAGGACCTTTTGGAATTGGTTTAAAAACTAATATAGATGAGCTGGCCTAGGGCATAAGCAACCCAGCACTACGGTCAGGCGTTAACTTGGTGCATTTTAGGCAAAGCCAGTCATTTCCCTGTGGGAGCAGGAAAGAGAAAGGGAGCAGAGCGAAAGCAGAAGCCAACTACTGGGCATCCAGAAAAGACTTTTAGAGGAGGATCCATGGTAGGATCTATGTCTGTACTGGTAGATATGGCAAGTTCTGTGTGTGGTGTAGTTTTTTTTCGGTTTAGTAGAACTGTGTTGATATGATAGAGATTGTAGCAATTAGGAAAGACATTCAGTAAACCCCCGACTTTGCTGCTAGTGTTCTTGGGAAAGATGGAAATATGCAACTTATTAAAAATCTGTGATTGTGTAAAACTATGGGGAGTAATAAACAACCTGTGGAGAACAAAGGGAACTCAGAGAGGTTTGGGATTTAGTCAGTAAATGGAATCACATGTGGCAAATGAAATTTAAAACTGAAATTGCTCCCTGATTTTTATTACACGCGGGCTGGCAAAGTATAAAACAGAATTGCAAAGTGAATAAGACTCAGTTGAAACCAAAAGGCCTTGAGATGCCTTTGGAGTAACTTAAAGCTTTCATTTTCCTTAACAAGGTGGGGAGGATTTGGAAAATATTACAAGGGATTGTGAAGCTGGAAATGTGTGATGTTTCCCTACAGAAGTCATGCTTGTCTAATCCTATGCTCTGGTCTGAAGTACCAGAGAGCCACAGTACAGGGCTGTGGTTGCTACTTTCAGAGAAAGCATATAGAAATGAATCATTTAGAAGAGAAGCTGGAAGTGCCAAGCATTGGTTCACAGCCGGAGCGGGGAAGTTAGAGCATGAGAACAGACACCTACAGAGGGATGTTAGGTACAACTTAGGAGAGAAAAATGGCAATTGAATTGTTAAATGTCCTGTGGTTTAACTGAGATTCTGCTTATGCGAGGTATGTCTCCACTGCAAAACGGATCATCTTGTGACTCGGGGAGACAAGCTGGGCTGAGTACATGGCAGAGGGACCAGCTTGGCTTTGGCAGCTGTAGCCTGTGTTAGTGTAGGGATGTGCCTGAACTAATATGCTCAGCCTCTTGGTATCCCGAAACCACTTTGGGAGAGGAACTGCAGGTATGTAACTCAGGACCCTCCTTGCTTTGCCTGCTGCAGCTCGGGATGCACCTGCATGGCTAAGCTCAGAATCGGTCCGCTAGGTCCAGTAGAGTGATCGTGACCAGCAAGGACATGATGTTTTTTTCCTGTTCATGAAAGATTGTCATGTGCTTAAATTTAAGCATGCACATGTGCTTTGCAAGGTGCTGATTTCAGTGCTGCGCTGGTTTGTCTTCAGCAGTTGTAACCTGCAGGGAAAGTGACCTCCATCTTCCAGAAGGCATGCAACCTGTGTAGGTCAAGTGATAACTGAGCACAGGTGATTGAAGTAAGGCACGACTGACTAGCCAGAGGGAAACTGAGTCTGCTTTGTGTGTGGAGATGACACAGTGGCTGTCTCTCTACGGTTAGATGATGCGTCTGTAAGGAATGTTCCTGAGCACTGGGGCGCCTTCATCACAAGTTCCAGGCATAGCTTCAGTCCCTCTTTTGAGTGAGTGTGTTTGAGCATCTTTAGCCATGCGTGAAGATGCTCTGCCAGCAGATTGAAAGTATAAATGTACTGACTAACACACATATAAGATAGCTGGGATTTAACTAGCTGCTAGGTTGAGCATTAGTACTTACCCCAGAGAAGGCATCAGAAGAGCCTTTCTTGGCCAGGCAGGCGTCAGTGAGAGGAGAAGGATCAGCCTCTCTGCACCTCCCTCGGCTGAGTCATTGTTGCTTTCTTCCACCAGCAATGTCAACACCAACACATGGATGGACCCAGCTGTTGGCCCTCACCCAATGACTGCCCACTGGACTCACGTTTTTTCCTTTAGGATTTTATACCTTTTCATGGTGGTGTTCTCTTTCGAAAGCTTGAGCTACCAGTGACCCCCATCTCAACAATCCTCTTCCTGTATCTATGATTTTACATTTGTTGTCTTTCTGCAGATTTTCTCACAGCTCCTCCTCATAGCTTTGCAATATCCTTAGCAGTCTCAGCCACAGTTGTGCAGCTGGACACTAGGGAAGGCAGTTTTGAGCCCTTATGGAGCAGAGATGAGAGAGGGTTGCAAGGCCAGCCAGCCTTCTCCCAAACCAGGGCACAGTTCAGAGGCTGCTGCAAGCCAGGCATCACCAATAGGCAGTTTGGATGAACTACCCTGTTTTGAGGATGAAAGAGTCGAGTAGTATGTATGTGAGGTATGCTGTGTGAGAACAGTCGTGGGCATATTTAATTTAATAGTATAGATCTGGTCACGTTGCCTTCCTCTCTTTGCCCTCTGGCAGCAGCCAAACACAAGTTCTCCTGAAATCAGGGTCTACTAGTGGCATTAGTATACCTGGAGAAGACGGACCTTGTGCACCAGCCAAGGCGGCATGTCCACTGACATGGACATGTGGCAGCCACCTTCCCTAGCAGCTCCTGGATCATCGTACCCTCTGTTACTGAGGCGTGCTTGGGTTCCTCCTGCAGGTGCAGGGATGGCAGCTCCTAGGGCCTGTCCTGAGCCTTCTGAGGATTTCTTGAGTTACATCTGTAACAGTTTGGGTTGGCTTGATAGTAGACTTCTGCGTGCTTACAACTTACCAGGAAGCGGTGAAATGCATCTTATATGAGGACATACCAATGTACTTTATATCATGTTTAGCTTTTTTTGTCGATTCCAGCTGGAGAAATTACAAATCTGAAGCAACATTAATAAGTGCGCTAGTTATACTGCATCATAGCAAATGTCCTGGGAAGATGTGAATTCAGCTCCTCTTCCAGCCCACTTTGCTTATTTCTGCTTGCTTCAAGTCCTTAGAGAAAGTCATGATCTGAATCTAAAGTCCTCTTTGGGTGGTGTTGTCATACAAGGCTCCTGCGCCAGGGGAAAGCAGACATTCCCTGTGATGTGAAGGAAATGAAAGCCTCAGTGACACGCACCTTCTTTTCTTTCTTTGGAGGTTGTCATGGATTTTCTTGGTCTGGGCTATTGCAGAGGAAAGATTTCATTTGAATTTGTCATGGTGGCAGCAAGAGTGGCAGCTGCAAGATCTGGAGCTTTGGAGGTGTCAACTCTGGACTAAGCAGCATGTGCTGAAGCCATTCTGCCCAGTGCCATGAAGAGAATGCTTTACAGTGCCAGTGACTGCTTAATCTTCTCAGTGAGCATCGGTAGAATGAAAAGAAGCTCTTCTTCCATGCAACTACTTGTCAGCCTGTTTTACATGCCAAGACTGTGCTGACAGTATAGTTGTAATTCATATTTGGAGGTGGAGGGGGTGCAATCTCCAGGCATTGTTGATGGGTGCAGCACAGTCACGTACTCATTAGGATAGGACTGAGAACAATTTAGTCATTTACTGTTAGTTTACTTCCAGGTAGTAATCAGCTTGATCACAGCTGATGAACAGTGCCAGCTTTCCCCTGGCGCAGGAGCCTTGAATCACAGCATCACCCAAGAGAGTCTTGCTGTTGCCTGGTTGACAGTAGAGCTGGTGGACCCAGGAGATCCCATCCTTACTATGTACAGCATAGTATATTCTGAGCAAGCTATACCCATCAGAAACCTTTAGCTGTGTGTATACATAGTTTGTTCCTGGTTTCTGACACTTCTTTGGTTCCAGACAGTGCCCAAACCAGCTTTTCTTTGAAGTTTTTGGCTACTCATGATCCTGGCAGCTCTGCTATTTCCTTCCCAGGGCAGGCCCCAGGACCAGAGGTGGTTCACAAGCTGGGTGTGACCAGTATCAGACAGAAGGTCTGTCTTCTCTCTCCTCAGATTTCTAACCATGACCTGTTTTAACAGTATGACTCACTGCTCTGATGGGGAACTGGCTGCAGTCTGTGTGGGTCAACCCTAATTACCACAGCTCATCTGACTTGTGTTAGACTTGTCATTTATTTCCTGTGGGAGCCGTGACAGTGGTAATCAGTCTCCCACCACCCTCCTTAAAGTGAAATAGTGTTTATTAGAACAAAAGCATGTATTGTTTTAAGAGCTGATCTTCCTCTAAAACAGACTGTCTGCTTGACAGCCTGGCCGTATTCGCTGCATAGAGGACCTGTAGTGGATCTGTCTTCTCAGTCTTCTTCACAGAGATGCTCAGTGCTAGTGCTTACCCCTGCTGCAGCATGTGTCTAGACCTCTCCTTGCAGGCATGCAGTAGGAACCACGCCATTTTGATCCGCTGTCTCCCAACATTGGCTGAACTAAGTCTGCAGATTTTCAGGATCCTGTTGCGCTTCAGGTGTTACCTGGAGGTTATTGTTTGGGAAGCTGTTGAGTTGCTTCCCGCCTAGGGCATACTGAGTTCAGTGGTGTGCCTGTGTGGACTCCGTGCTCTCCCAGCCCAGGTCAGACTAACACAGCCAGAGAGCTTAGTCTGAGAAGAACACTGAAGATATACGTCACTGTCCAGATCACAAACAGTCAGGCAGCTGGAAACACACAGTTATTAGTATTTTGGTGGTTTTAGGGGATTGCACAGCCGTGCTATAAGCACTGAATAAGGCCCAAAAGAGAAGTACCCTTTGCTACTTTCCTATACGAAACAGCCCTGAGCAAAGTAACACTTAATACATCTGTGCTGTACAGTAGTCCTTAATTTAAAAATAGAAAGTCTTTGTCAACCCAGTAGTCTTTTCATGTCTCTTGGCATTAATTTTTGAGGTGTTTTACTGCCTGTTCTCCCTCCTGACCTCCCCTCCATCCCTCTGGTAACTCTGCTTTCCATCTCCAGTTGCCACTCACCATGTTTGAGCTAAGTGCTGTGAGAGGTGTGGGGACTGTCAGTCACCAGTTCTGCCCGGCTCCTGGCTCTCCTGTAAGAACCATCCTGAGAACAGGAGACGTATTAAGCTCTCAGGGATCACTTCATCTCCTGTTTCATTTGTAGCCTCCACAGTTCATTCACCATGGATGAGCCTGCCTGCAGTCTTCTGATTTTCTTTTTCTTCAGTGACCTGAGCAACACATCTACCTCTCTGGGAACAGGCACGAAATGCAAGTTACCAAGATAATGCAGTCCTGGGCTCCAGCCCTAAAAGTCCTTCACTAACAAAAGTTGCCTTGAATTTCAGGTCTTGGAATTTGACTGTGCTGAGGCCTCAGAGCAACTTGTTTGCTAACCTGCTATTGTTTCCTCTTTAGGGAATTCCCAACGAAAGCTGGAGGTTGACCAAGATTAATGAGCGCTATGAGCTGTGTGATACCTACCCTGCCATTCTAGCTGTGCCTGTAAACATTCCTGATGAAGAATTAAAGAGAGTAGCATCTTTCAGATCAAGAGGACGCGTACCAGTGAGTGCGACAAAAGAAGCCACTTTGATGTGGTTTTGTTGCGTACCTTTGGGCCATAAATAATGCCAAGATCAGGCTGAGTGGATTCCAGGGAGCAAGTAAATGGCCAATGGATAATAAAAGTGACAGCAACATGTTTGAGGAGTTAGAAAACAGCATTATCTGCTGGAACTACTGTTGTGAAAGAGATGTAGACTAAACCAAAATGAGAAGATAAGATAGCTTAGCACAACCCAGACTGAATCTCAGTTCAGTTCCTGGGAAACGCAAAGTAACCCTATTTGGTTGTTTACAACTGTCTGGCCTACTCTGACTTTCAGGATAGAGGAATACTTAGTGATACTCTTAGTGAAAATGCTTATTAAATCATATTAAGACAAAAGACATCATTATGATGGTTATTTCAGGAGTAACTGAAAATGTACTGTTTTACTTGTGCTTATAGAAAATTAAACCTGTTCCCAAAGTGCTTAACTTTTACATGGTGTAAGATAGGGTAAGACCTAGCCCAGTGATTGCAGAGCAAGGTGTGTTTGTGACTCATACAGCAGTGAGAAAACAGTCAGATTTAAGCCTATTTGGTCACCTCTTGTTTGTTTCAACTTTGGGAATGTAACCAAAAAGAATAAGTACAGAGGTACAGAATGAATAACTACAGTACCCTTCTCTCATTCAATCATAATTTAATAGAACCCAGCCTTTTGGAACCAACTAATACATGGCAGGATCCCAGAGTGAGCCACTACAGGTAAAATACTTCCCTTGCTTAATGAATTCCTATTTTCCCTCATTTCTTTCTCATTTGTTTCCAAAGGTATTGTCATGGATTCACCCAGAAAGTCAAGCAACGATCACTCGATGTAGCCAGCCAATGGTGGGAGTGAGTGGCAAACGAAGCAAGGAAGATGAAAAGTACCTTCAAGCCATCATGGATTCTAATGCTCAGTCCCATAAAATCTTCATATTTGATGCAAGGCCTAGTGTGAATGCTGTAGCCAATAAGGTCAGTTTTTTTCTTTTCTTTGTCGAGAGCTGTGTATCTGGTCATCTAGAGCACACATCCCACCAACGTTTTGAATTATTCCTGAGAATCAGAAAGGGTTTTCCACAGAGAATACAAATGCAGCGATCTGATTTGCTAATACAGACTTCTACGCCTGCACTGGTAGCAGTAGATACCAGTGTGACTGCTAAATGTCCGCTTGTATTAATCCATAAGTTGAAATGAGATTGGAAGGGAAAAAATCAAGATGGCCAAAAAAGGCACGGGATACTGAGGTCAGTGGTATGTAACAGAGAGACTCTAGCACACTGAATCTTGTGCATCACCATTTTTCACTCCACATGGTTGAAACATTGCCTCCTCTGAGAGTACCAGAACTCTGTTCCTGTTCATTTTGATGGGAGCTGGGGACGCTCAGCACTTCTGAAAATAAGGCATCATGATCTTTAATTTCAGAATAGAAACTGGAGTTCTCGAGTCCAGGAACGTCACTGTGTTCTTCCTGCTGTTGTGTCTCATGCTATCACTGTAAGCCGTGTTTTAATGGTAGAATTGCTTTCCTGCACTAAAGTTGAATTATTTTTTTATCTGTCTTTCCTGCTACTTAGGAAAGGCAATTAGTGTGTGGGATATACTCCTCTATAATAGTATGGTAAATTTGTAAATGACAGAATAGTGAATCTAATGAGCTAGCAGCTTGAATGGGGATAAATGATAATTACTGAGAAAAAGAAAGCTTGTAGTGTGATATTATTCGGTAAAAATTATAGCATTCATTACTATTGCAGGAAAGAGACACAAAGTGTGTCTGTGTACATGTTTGTTCTCAATTGTAAGATAAATCCAATGTTTTCTGCGTGCTTTAGATAGCATAGTCACTGTGGTATTTTGTCAGCTCATATTTGCTCAGAACAAACTATTGGGATAAAATACCAAATATGCTTTCATTTATTTATTTTTATATGAATTTTCTCTTTCTTCAGGCTAAAGGAGGAGGCTATGAGAGTGAGGATGCCTATCAGAATGCAGAATTGGTGTTCCTGGACATTCACAATATTCATGTTATGAGAGAGTCGCTGAGAAAACTGAAAGAGATTGTGTATCCCAATATCGAGGAGACTCACTGGCTGTCTAATTTAGAATCAACTCACTGGCTAGAGCATATCAAGGTATGCACGTCTGCATCCACTGGATGTGGCTGAGTAATCACAAGTCCGTACCAGTCGGTTGACTGGGAAATGTTATCCAGAGCTAACTCCACTGACAGACTTTCAATTAATAAGAAATTTCAAGATTAAAAATTTAAATTTAAAATTTCCAATTTAAAGGCAACAAAAACGCAGTTTCTTGGAATGGGCAATTTTGAAGAGGTGGAAAATGGAACATGAGAGAGGGGGGTTTTTTGAAATACTGAAAGATGGTGTTTTGGAAGCGAAGTGTGTTCCTGGGTAATGTGTAACCATGAAAACCCTCCTTGGAGCATAGGAGTTACAGAGTTTCCAACTCTTCGCTCTGGGATCCTCGACATCCTGGCGTTACTGCCTGGCCCAGACCAGCAGATGTTGGGAGTTTGTGCCCTCTCAGCCTTTCAGGAATCCAAGCAGAATCAGAATGACTGGGACAAAACATTTTGGCTTCTACAAATGTTGGTTTTCAAACGAAGCTCTTTCTCTCCTAAAAAAAAAATGTCCAGATTACGTTGTCTGCCTGTTAATGCAGAAAGGAGCCAGTCTGCTTCTTGAGCAAGGCAATGGCCATTTTGTATTCACGTTCAGACACGGAATGCTCCTGGGCTGAAATCCTGACCTGTCCAAGGATTGAGCTTAATGCAGAGGCTCTTTTAGAGTTGTGCCTACATTATGATTTAGATGTGTTGTCATCTTGCTGGAACAAAAAATGTATTCACCAATTTGCTGTCCTACTTAAGAAGTAGTTGGAACTGATTTACTATTCTCCTTGAGGCAGATGGAGCCCTTGGTTTGTCCTGTGTTGTCACTAGCCGTTTCTCATGCATTGTTTCTGTTCCAAAGAGATTTTTGTAACTTTTTTTTTTTTTTTTTCTTGTCCCAGCTCATTCTTGCTGGAGCCCTTCGGATTGCCGACAAGGTGGAGTCAGGGAAGACGTCTGTGGTTGTACACTGCAGTGACGGCTGGGACCGGACAGCCCAGCTCACCTCTCTGTCTCTGCTCATGTTAGATGGTTACTACCGAACTATCAGGGGCTTTGAAGTACTAGTGGAGAAGGAATGGCTGAGCTTTGGCCACAGATTTCAGCTGGTGAGTTACTAGCCTTTGGAAGGCATTGAACAGAAAGTTATTGTCCACCTTGAAGGATTTCAAAGGAGTTTGGCCTTTCCTATGAGAAGTCTCCCAGGTGAACTCGCAGAAGAAAGGTGAATGCTGCTGCTATTGTTTTCTGCCTATAATTGCAGTCATCTCTTAACCTTCTTGGAGACAGTCCTGGTTAGATATGAGGAACTGGTGGTATTAAACCTCTCAGGTGCCTGACTGGTATATCATGCTCCCATGCTCAGGCTTAAACTAACATTGTGCTCTGGGTTCAGTGTAAACATTTCTGCTGGCAGTTGGCAGAGACCACTGGGGTATTTTGTCTGTCTTTTTCAGTTCAGTCGATCTTCTGAGACTGCTTGGACATTGTCATCTAACAAATGCCTTGGTATTGAAGAGGCTGGGGAATTTGGTGGTGGCCTTGATCTCACATTTTCTTCAGGCACATTTGCTTTTGTAGAGGCTTTTTAATTGTTTAGGCAAAAGACCAGCAGTTTGAGTAGTTTGTGGATGTATTCCTAGAGGCTGCAGAGGGGCAGCTTTGTGAACCTGTGACTTGGCTGCTTGTAATGATTTGCATTGATGGGAATTGGGAGAGCACTTCAGTAGTATCCTTTCAGTCTTTGTTCCGATCGTGCTTTGCTTATAGCTCTTCTCTTGTGGTTGTTTAATTTTGGCAAGGGCTAGAACAAGGTCTCTTTACAACAGATGCAAAGATGGTGAGTTGTGTAGTCAAATGCTATTCCCCACCTCTGAAGAAGGTGGGATAACTGAGGCACTAAGTAACTAAGGTTCTGCTTCAGTAAAACTGTTACCTGGTGTTTGAACTATGAGCATTTTAGCTTCCCTGTTTGTATAAAGGAAATGATATTGATTCCCTCTGCTAAGAGAACAGTGTTACAGAAGAGGTAGGGATTGCTCTGTTACTTACGTGCTCTTGTTCTGTCTTTGTACGGTGCTGAGGGCTCACGGGTAATATATACCAGTAATGTACTATACTAGTAATAAGGAATCATGCCTCACACGTCTTATCCAAGGCCACACAGTACGGTCAGGGTTGGAGGCCTATTTCTGGGAATACTTTCATAATTGCCTCTCTTGAGGTGGCAGGAGATGGGCTGGGTTACTGTTTGTACAGCACTTGGAAGCAGCGAGGTGTTGTGTGACGGTTATCACCACAGGCTATGTCTGTAGGTAGTGTTTAGATCCAGCACACTCTACTACTGAAGTAGCCAGGACGACAGCTGCAACTGAAGCAAAAAGCATTCTACTTTTTTTTCCTTCTGAACTTTAGCTATTAACTGAAATCAGTGCCAGCATAGCATCTGGAGCTTCTACTCAAACAACTCTTGTTTTAATTTAACATGAAGCTATCCCCATAAAGAAATTTCACTTCAAAGACTAAGAGAGTAGCTATCCTTTACCCACTAATATGGACAAAGCAAAATTAAGACTCATTTGAACCTTCTTAAAGCTGTTGGTACAGGTTTGGGTGACTGAGATGAGACCCCAGCAGTTTCTCCATGAAGTCCTGAGCAACTCATGTTCTTTGTCCTGCTCTGTTTCAGAGAGTTGGCCATGGAGATAAGAATCACGCAGATGCGGATCGCTCTCCTGTCTTCCTCCAGTTCATCGACTGCGTCTGGCAAATGACAAGACAGGTAAATTGCTGGGCAGCACATGTCCACAAAGCCACTGTACCACAGGATTCATTTCCTGCGCTTCTACACTTGTTTTGTTTGACTCTGGCAACAAGTTTCTTGGGAGTCTCAGCTTAGCAGGAAGCCTGAATGCACAAGTGTGTAGGAAGGCTCTGATGCAGGCTTGCATCAGATTAGCTAGCCAGTGGGTACTGCTGACATGAATGCTGCTGTAATAAATGTGAGCTTGCGAGAAGCTTGCCATACTCTGAAAGAGTGGACAGCTTCTTCACATTTACCAGGGGTAGGGACAGACATCCCAGCCATCCTCACTAGCCCCCTGTGCCTTCAGAAGCATAAGTGACTTGAGCTGCTAACATAAGTCTCTGGCACAGTGGGTGCAGACAGATCCCTATTTCCTCTGCTCAAGTTGATCCCATAACCGAACCTGCAGGGAAGAATTGCAGTTGCTCTAAAATGACTTCTTCTGAAGGCAAATGTTTTGCTCCTGATTCATACTTGAGTTACAGAGCCAGGAGCTGGGTTCCTCACTTGAGATCAGGCATGGCAGAAGCAAAGTTTAGGAGAGTTTTCCTATGGCTGGTGGGGGTTTTCCCCCCAGGTATGTGGGACCTGGGAAGTTCTTAATGTCTGCTGTGATCTCTGTGCTGTATTTTAAGGAAAATGTCAGCAATGGTCAGGCAGTTCGCTGAAAAAATTAGGCTCATCATGGACTATAACAAGTAAAATGGGGGAGTAAAGGATGCCACTATATATGAAGCTGTACTGTATCCAGGCAGAGAAAGAGGGAGAATTACCTTCCTCAGAAGTTGCTTCCTTTGTGCTCTCCTCAGAGCTCTTAGGAGCGGGCATCCTGATGTGCAGCTGGTGAGGCAGGAGTTGCAACCAGGGCAGTCTGGGAAGAGAAGGCTGTTTTCAGAGGCGACGAATGCCTCCAGCTTCCTCTCCATCTCCCTAGCACATCTTTGCAGTTTGCTGCACGTATTCTTTCCGCCCCGTTGTGGAGCGCCAGTTCTCCTCCCTGTCACAGGTCTGATTGTTTCTGCGTAGTACATCAACAGCAGCCACAGCCCGTATCCATACACCTCCGTTCGTCCTGCTGATCTGTGTTGCATGGTGCCTCCCTGCTCTTCCCTCTGGGAGGTGCTCTGTTGGGCACACGTTATTTCCATTTGGCCCCAGGGAATTTCCGTGTCTTTTTTATGTATTATTTCACATATGCTCCAGCCTTTTGTTCATAGTCCCGTTGCCTGATCTGTCATTAGGGGCAGGCATAGCAGAGCAAGCTTCAACTTGAAGCAGCACTGAGTGTGTGTAAACACAGCGGTGAGACCCTTCAGACCTCTGGCTTTTGCTCAAAATTCCTCTCTGCACATGTAAAGCAGCTTTCCAAGCGAAAAACTCTTGCTCCTGGAAGGAGCAAATATGAGCCTGAATATCCAGCCAGCCAGAGAACAGAGACTAATCTTATTTTAGAAATGAGTGGTGAACTCCTTACCAAGACCACAGAGTAGGAGACAGTTTATTTGCGATTGCTATTCTAAAACCCCAACCCAACCTATTTTCTGGTTCTTTCTGAAGTTTCCTACAGCATTTGAGTTCAACGAGTACTTCCTGATAACCATCTTAGATCACCTGTACAGCTGTTTATTTGGGACGTTCCTGTGCAGCAGTGAGCAGCAGAGAGTGAAGGAGGTAAGACAGCTTCTCTCTGAGGTGAAGGTATGGTACTGTGATTGCTTTAGCTGGCCAGATGTTGCTAGAGAAGTTTTCAGCACTCAAAGCCTAGTGGTAGGTGTAGTTCTGGGTACTGCCAAGCCCCCACCTTACCAGCTGGGACACCGGGTATTTTCCTCTTTGTGTCAACTGCTGTCTGTTGGGGACTTCACATTTCAGAGCAATACCATTCCCTTCTTGACAGACGCACTCTTTTCAGTGTGGCCTTCGGCTACTTGCTCGTGGCTTAATAGCTCCTGGCATCTCCCAAGTAGTTGGAAATGCAGTTTTTCTTTGACCTTTAGAAACTGGTACCTTCTTGCCCTCCCTTTTCCTTGATACGGTTCCTTTACGTTGGTTTAAACAAGTGTGCATTGTCATTCTGCACACACAAGTTACGGCAAGTAACTGGTCTCAGTGTGTGTTCTTGCTGTGCTTGCGTTTTTCGGGAAGAGGACAGAGATTCTAGTACGAGGAAGGATGTGCCTCTAGGTCCTTCCATAAGCCAGCTCTGCCCTGCAGTCTGGTCTAGGTTTGTTCGCGACTAGCTCCAAGGGAGTTGTTGTACAGACGTGCCTTCAGATCTGTTCAAACACTACTCTGCTCAACCCCAAGTGGGAATCAGAAGGAAAAGGAGTGAAATTCATTCTCTCTCCTGCCTGAGGATGAAAGGTTGCAGCTAACATCCTGGAGGGCAGTGCTGTGCAGGCCTGATGTGGTTGTATTTGACAGCACACCAGTGAAAAAATAAAATAAAATTACTGTAATACAGAAGCGATAGCATTATACTGAAGTGAAATTAGAGTCCCTGTTTCTCTAGAGGCTGCAGTGGTTGAATAATTGTAATTTCCAGAGAAGAAAATCTGCCTGCTGTTTGTGGTGGTTTTTTTTTTTTTTTTTTTTCAGGCCTCAGCCTAGCAAAGTACTTAATCTAGAAAGCCCTTCAACTCCAGTTTCACTGGGACTATTCACAGGCCTAATTACTCCACTACGTCAGGGCCTAAGTCAAATGGGGTTGTTTTTTTTTCCCCCTTTCAATTAAATACTCCAGCAAGTCCTCCAGGAGCACTTTAAAGAGGTGACGTTTAACCAAGCACTGAGAGTTCACACGTCAGTTCTGTGGTGTCCCCTTGCTGCACCAGTGGCGATTTCTAGGCTGTACGGGGAGCTGGATGTTTCAATGCCAGGGTGCGTGTGTGCCTGCCTGCATCCATGTGCTTCAATTACAATAACCACATCAAAAGAAGAGGTTTTTAAAGCTACAAGAAGGCAACCAGATCTGTAGTAATGACAGGCATATGTATATGCTGTTGTATACTCGTAAAGCTTTGCAGATAAATGCTAGTGTTCAAATGGGAAACAAAGCTTCTACTCCTTCCCTTACAGGGCCTTCCGAAAAAGACCGTGTCACTTTGGTCTTACATCAACAGCCAGCTTGAGGACTTCACTAACCCCTTGTACGTGAGCTACTCCAACCACGTGCTGTACCCCGTGGCTAGCATGCGCCACCTCGAGCTGTGGGTCGGCTACTATATCCGCTGGAACCCCAGGATGAAACCGCAGGTAAGGGGCTTGTTCCAGTCTCTTCTGAGGATCGTGCTTTCCTTTCCCTCTGTGCTAGTACTAATACCGCCATTGTGGCACAAGAAGTAATGTTCAAATGTAAGCTGCCAGGTTTCAATCTAAAAACAAAAGCCTAAATTCAAATGCTGCTCAAAAGAGCAGCGTTTACAGCGGGCTGGTGCTTAGCTGGAGATCGCCACCTTGTGAAATCTGCGGGAGCTGAAGCTACTCAGCGATTTGTAAAATTTCGCTGAGTAGCAGGAAAACTAGCCGAAGTGTCTCTTCTTTACAAAAGAGCCTGAAAACCCAAGACTCCTTTGGGTGTAGAATTCTAGATCTGAGCTTTGGGGCTGTAATTAGATTACTGGCACTAGGAACCTGCTGCTCATTTTGGCTGCCTAAGGCACAGAGGTCTGGCTGCCACCCTTGCTATGGTGTTGAACTTTGATAGCAGGGGAACTGGCTTCCCCAAGGCAGGCACCCGAGACAAGCAGTCTGAATATGGCCCTCAATGCTAAAATCACTTTTAAATAGAAGGGATACAAATTCTCAGACTGTCTCAATGTCTAACTGCAGTTAGCAACATTTTGCAAATCTGGGGCATTAGATACAGGATCCCAACAAATGTATTTCAGTACCAAATGTTTAACAGTCAGGACTGTGTGAAAATGTTTAGAAAAATTTATATTGCTCTTTTCCCCAAAGCTTTGAAATTATGGCCAGGCTGAGATGCCAAGGCCAGTGTCCCCCAGAAATGTCAGAGATTAGAGCTCTGTAATTGTCATCCTTCAAAATAGACACTGATTTGTTTAGCCACTGATACTCCACATGTGTTGGGTAAAGAGTATCCCAAAGGCAAAGAAACTACTCACCCACGGGTGGAGACAATCATGTAACCCATCTACCGTCCCTCCTTCCCTCAAAGCTATGTGCAAGGCCAGTGGCACCGTTGGGTGGTTCAGACTTCCACTTCCATGCTTGCCTTCCAGCACTCAGCTACGTGTTTTCTTGCAGGAACCTGTCCACAATCGCTACAAGGAGCTTCTTGCCAAGCGGGCCGAGCTGCAGAAGAAAGTGGAGGAACTGCAGAGAGAAATCACCAACCGTTCCACCTCGTCCTCGGAGAGAGCTGGCTCTCCCGCACAGTGTGTCACTCCTGTACAGACAGTTGTATAATACAGACTTTTTTGCTGAGTACCTTCCCAGGATCATCAGGACAGCTTTTCTGAAACCCTCTGGATTTCCATCGTGGTGTCTAGGAGATAATAACCTATTTATTTATTTCTCTCCAGGGTAATTTATTAGTACTGTAGCACTACAGGAAGCTTAAGCAAAAACAAACAAACATGGCCCCCTATGCAATTAACCTTCTCAGTGGCTAGATTATAATACAAGCTAATTGCACTTGCCACTTAAAAGAAACCCAGGACTCCTTCTTTGTTCACTTATTGTAAACCACTTTGCTTTAAAAAAGGGACTGTGCACTAGAATGGAGTACTATGTAGGAAAAATGTCTACTCAGGAGTTTGAAAAAGCTCCCCTTTGCTAAATGAAATATAGAATCTGACTTGATATTGGGGCCTAGAATACAACTGTGTTAAGTCATGAAACTGCAGTATCAACATATGCATAGCAGTGTGAGAGTGTTTGCCAACACTGAAAAGAGAAGTAGTACTAGAATCCAAAACGCATCACTGTTCTTACTTTTACTTTGACCTAGAGCGTAGGAAGCCATGTAAATGATGCCTTATTTAAGAAAGGGCATCTTCTACCAAGAGAACATGGTGGTAGAGGAGCAACCTACATGACTTAACTTTATAGGACAATGTTTACTTCCATCTCTGCAATTTTAGATTTTTTGCTTATGGTTTACGCTGAGTGTGCCAGGATGTAAGTTAAGCACCTTTATTTCTGAGGGAGGGAGCAGAGCATGGCTCCCCCTGCGCTTCCTGCAGCTCTTCTCTAGTGCCTCATCCACAGCAGGAGAAAGGTAGTGGAATATCAAGGGGCACATGTAAACTGCAGGGGATCAGTCATTTCATTTTGCTTGGCTAAGCATAATTAGTGATTTTAATGCTTCTGTGCAGGATCATAGTGGCATACTTAAGGTGTTTCAGTTTTCTGCTAACTAATGGAAGCAACTACATCAACCAAAGAAGCCTTTCTGCCTGCATTGCAACTGGTACGTAACACTATTCTGGTAAACTAAACAGCTTAGCTGGTTTCTGAGCCCTCGCTTAAGTCCTTTTTCCTCATAGTATACTTCAAGAATTAGCATCACCTGACTACACTGAAATCCAAATTCAATTTTAATACAAATTTTTATTTTAGAAGTAGAGATGAAAAACATTTGGTGAAACCATGACTGCTGCGTTTCTTTCCAAACATACAAATAAGGGGTTGTAGACAACAGGGCTTACACTGAAGTGGTGTATCTGCAAGGATCTTTGCTCCAGGCTGTTTCTCATCTCTGTACCGAGGAAGAGGATCATGGCTTGGCCTGGGTTCCTGTGTTGCTCATATACAGTAGGATCCTATACTGTGGGCTCCTGTTTAATATACTCATCAGCATGCTTTTTCTCTCAGCCTTTCTCCCAAGATAGATATTTTTTTGAGAGGGTAGAAGAGTGGACTAATTTAGACATAAGAAATTGCCTTTCAAAAGCCACATTCCTTCTAAGGAAGGAATCCTTTCCAGCTGCAGTCTATTTCTACCTGCTGTACCACCATCAGTGTCTCAGGACTTACAGGGAAATCCACAGCCACCTTCTGACAGAACAATTAACAGGTTGTATAGCATTGGCCTGAGAGTTATTGGCTCAATAGTGCAAGAATCCACCCAAAATAGCTTCTGAAAGACTTAAATGTGCTTTAAGGTTGAAGGGCAGATTGCCCTTATGTACAATCACTATGTAAGATGGTTCATAGCATTATTCTCTATTAGCAAATTGACTATGTGTGTATATTTTGTTTTTTTGATGAAGGCTGTTTGGTTTCCTTAACACTAATAAAAGTTGATAAATGGATGAAGTTCTTCCTGTGCTTGTGTTTTCAACTACGTGGTTAGCAAAACCAAAGGATATGTAGACATGTAAACAATAAAATGGCACTGAATTTAGTGTGACAAATCCAGATCTAATTCATTCTTCCTCATACAGATAGTCTTACAAAATGCTGTTGTTCAAACTCTGAAATTTAGAATGACAGGGAAATAATTTATCTTTGGACGCATTTGTCTTACCCTGTACAGACCAGTATTAGTACAGATATAGTATTTAGCTGTATAGTATTATAAAAATACTTTCACAGTGAAAAATAACCAATTTCTGCAATTTACAGTGCATTAGCACAGTAACTTTGTTGAAAAAGGGATACACTTTTTCTGTAAGTCCAATGTCACTGGGATGATTTAGGATCAGCAACTCAATGCCTACTCCTTGACACTCCCATTCCTAGTAGTCTTAATCCCAACCTATGCACTGCATAGTGACTGAGGTGCCTCTGGAACCTAAAATATTCCTAAGCCCTCTTCTACATTTTCTAGCTCATTTAAGACAGCCTGAGGTAATACTGACATTAACTCCCCTTTGACCAAGCACATCTCCAGACATCCCTTCCAAGCAAAATTAGTGATTATAATTTCAGCTACTGATTTTTAAGACCCTCCAGGATGAGCTGCTGTCCAATTGGTTGCACCAGCTACACAGAGCCCACGTCCCCAGCTTAAATGAAGTTAAGGGGCGGGGGGGTAGCACCAGGTGTGGTAGACAGCTTCTGACTTCTCTACTCATAGTTAAAACCTTCCATGCCATAGATGCAAGGAGACAAGCAGGGGACATCACCTAGAGATAGTAAAACTCAAATCCCTCCCACCAGACTCGATCTGACTCATGTTGACTCTACAGAGGTCCCTGCTCATTCAGCTACACCCAAGCATGGACAACTCTGACCCTCACTTTACCTGCGGTTTGCTAGCAGCTCACATCACCAAGAAAAACATAGTGGGGCACAGTGCTGCAGCAAATGCTGAGTGAGTTTAGAGGAACTGCAGCTTTCCCACAATTCATTCAACAGGCAAGCTGGCTTTATTATTTTCCAACTGTATAAAGAGATAATCTGGGTCTTCTATACATTCCATTAATAGGAAATCTTTACATTATTAACATAATAAATAACATTTACTCAGCTATGCAAGTCCAAGTGCAGAATGAATTGCACCACTACCAAAATAGATAGCTCATTAAAGCACATATTTCAAGTTAAAAGCAAGATGCCAGGACTGAAGGGCATGATTGAGGCACTTGCAATTTAAAACACTCGTGGTTTATCTCACTCCTTTACCATCCAAAGTCATGGACCAGAAAAAGGGATATTATCCCTGGATCCTATAGCCTTTTCATAAGGTATGATTTCTGAAGAAAAATTTCACTCTTCAGATTCAATCATTAAGCAAAATAATTTGGAAAAGTCACTTTGCTCCTTTTGAGTATGCAAACATCCATTGCTATTAATGCTGACTAATGGAATGTGCAAAACCAGGAAAGCTTTTTGAGGGAAACTACAAAAACCACTTCTTTTAAAAGGGTTTACGGGTTCTTCTCCCTTTTACACTCACAGTTTGATTAACTGCAGCTACACACAGAACAGAAATGACAAAAGCCCTTAAGACTTAGGGACATGGCATTGCTTTCAAAACGATGCATCTCAAAAAGCCTCCCAACGCACAGGAGTTCAACAACAACAGTGTGAAATCACACTGGCATTTCACACAAGCCAACCCACATAAACCCAGCATTGTTTGGTGTGCTGAAAGGAAAGAAGGGAGGGACTACTGGAATCCTAACACAAAAGGAACTGGTGGAGACCGATGTTTAGATCCAGTGGCGGGATACCTTAAAAATGGAATGCGTTTTAAACTAGACCATTGTATATACCAAACCCACAGATGGAAGAATTAAGGACCCATATCTCAAAAGTGCACTTAGCATACAGTAGTCTCTTTCACACAGCAAGAAAGGCAGCTGCTTTATATCCAGAATGTGAGCAAGCTTGACTGGGATGGTTTCAAGAACATCTCCTGCAGAACAGTCAGTAGTCCCAGCTGATATCATCTTTCTGTAGTGAAGTTTGTATGGTCTGCATGTCTCTCAACAACTGAAGATTTTTCCGACTCTTCTCTCCAGGTTTCACTTTGATGGGACCAGCATCCTTTCCTTTTGTGGTTACTGTAGTTGTTACTTTAACCTCACTAACAGGGAACCTGCTGTCTTTTATTTGTTTAGCAGGAGTCTTTTTGGACTTGCATTCTCTCTTCAGTCTCTCTAGCTGAAAGAGAAGCCCAAAGGAAAACAAAATGAAACAAGGTCACGGCTTAAGTGGTCTCCAATTCTTCCAGGCAGCTGAAAAACCACTCATCTCACCCAACTAAGCAAACAGATGCTTCCACATCACCCTGAATAATACATTTTATTTTCCTTACACAGCACTGCTATATTCACATCTTTAGAGCCGTGTTCAGCTTATAGTCTGAACTACTAGGTTCTCTGTTTAAAAACTGAGAAGTTGATTATGGCTTCAGGAGGTAATATCTCCCTCATTAACATAATAGGGAAAGATATATATGACAAAAAGTTGATTTGTCACTTATCCCATGATTAAAAAACAAAAAAAGGTTTTCCACATACATACTATTGATTTTAATAGCTAGCTACTGGCAGAGATGTAGCTTTAGGAAGAATACCAAAACTGCTGAGAGAAAGAGCTGGTATCCACACCCAGCACTACAAAGCACAGCTGATGCCAGCTGCTGAGTACTGAGTCCCAGAAGCTTGAAAGGGGACTGGATGGTCTAAGGTGCAGGTACATTCATACTATCATACTACAAAACGGTAGCTTCCACAGTTCCCCTCGTTTTGCATAGTGGTGGTCTCCCCTCCCAGTTTATAGCATGCAGCACTTCTAAACGCTGACTCCTAAAACTTCTGTCAGCTAGTCAGAAGGCTACAGTATATGGAGAATCATTACTACTGCAAACTACTACACATCTGTTCCTCTGAAGATCACAAGAGATCAAAGGTAAGATGCTTTTTAACTGTTTGAAAATGTATTTCACATGCATCCATTTTGGATGTCATCAAGCAGCACACTCAGTATATATTTGATGTATAAGTTACACCAGATGAGGGTGAATCTTCTTGGTTCATATGAATCGAACTGGATTAAATACATCAGGTTAAGCTCTTGGGAAAAATTTCACTAAAATGAATGAAGATTAGAGAAAACAGGGAATTGAAAGGTTTTACAGCTTTGAATGAACAGGTTATGTTATTCAAAAATTTTTGGAAGGTGTTTGAAACAGATATTTCAGTTTTTATGAAATGCAAATCAAAACATTATAAATAGGTCATTAACACCAAGCAAAGGAGAACGGTTAAAAGATTTAGCTCAACAGTGAAAGCCCCTAGGAATCTAGCTCTCTTTAAACATAGTTTAAGTAACTAGAAGTTCAGAGTTTTCTTCAATGCAAAGAACAGCATTTCATGAGGCCCCCCCCCCACCTCCAATGTGCAGCTGGTTGTTACTAGGATCTTCATGCAAATTAATTGCTTTAGTTCACCACAGCTGTTTTACATATGCTGGGAGTGACAGTGTGATCTGAACACACAGGTACCTGATGTGTCAGGAGACATGACCAGAAATACCTCCCAGACTGACTCTCAGGGGTCCAGGAAGTAGATTCACACCTTCTTGCCCTAATATGCTGTTTGTTTCTCAGCTTGCGCACTGCCCAACCAGCTTATGATGTTTTTATTTATAGATTTCAACAGCTGTGGAATTTGCTATCATACTATAAACTATCTGTTCCCTGTTCTGGGGGATGAGAGGAACTTAAAAGGCAGTGTAAGAACAGATGCAAAAGTTCTGCCCAGAACAGGATGAAGAGTAGGCACAAGGGTAACATGGTAAGACAGAAAGCATACTTCTGCAGAAATACTGGGATAAAAAGACAGAGGCATGCAGACCAACACAGGGACATCAAGCTAAAGCTAGGCACTACGCTCTACAGTAGTTATTTCTGCTTTACTCTATTGCTGCTACATTAGAATATAAGGTTAAAAAAAACATCTTCACAGAAACATGAACACAAGCAACTCACCTGCAGCCGATGCCTCCGGACTTTGCTGATCTGGTCTGCCTTTGCCTCCATCTTTCCCACCAGTGCCTCAAGTTCCCTCTCCAGATCCTCCCTCACTGCAATGGTTGGAGCTTCCTGGACAAGCTTTGATAGCTGCTGGTGATCACTAGCACGGAATTTAGACAGAACAAAGTTTGCATTGGACTCCCTCAGTATCCAGTGCTTGTGCACACAGTTCAGAAATAACCCTTCCAGGACTCCATAGTATCAGCAGCCCAACAGGTTCAACATATCACAATTAACTAGTAAAAACAGTTTTGCTGGTGAGTAGCATCATTAAAGTAGCACATCCTGGCAGCTGACTACTGCAACATTAAGTTGTCGATAACAAGTGGCTTCAAACTTCAGTACACACATTTAAAATTACCAAATGACCCCTTGAGGAAGACATCTCAGCACCCGTTCAGTTACTATTTTGTACATTTGTATCTACTGCAGTTCTGCAGTCAGGTAACAATTCATGTTCTATTAGCCAGGATGAGCAAAATGGCTAGTAAAGCTGTCCTTTAATGGAATATTTATCCACTGCATTGGGGCTGTTACCACAGGTTACCCCACAAATTTGATACCGCTGCATATAAACACAGGTATGGAGTCCAGACTGTTTATCAGAATCTATCTTTAACTGCAAGGAGAAATGAAAGCCTATGCAGCCACTAGAACGGATAGGTTACATGCCAGAGACTTCACAAAACTAACTCCTTTCCCCAGCAAAACCTTCCAACTTTAAAGCAAAAGGCAAAAATATAAAGCCTCCACATTTATAATCTGGAACATAGAATGTACCAAACTTACAAACTCATCTGCCCAAATTCATCCTGTAAAGTTAGCAAGACTTCTGAGAGCTCTTCCTGGGATGAAGAGGAGTCCTTTGGCAGAGACGACTTTCTGCTTTTGCTTGCAGGATGACCAGTACTGATGGGTTTTGCCAGTGGAGTATCATTTACCACACGATTGTTACACAAAGCTTTTGTGTGTTGTTTCATCAGGTGTAGGACATGTTGCACGTTGGCACCAACTGAATGGCTGGGACTAGTAGACTGGAAGGAAAATTAAGAGACGCTGCTTTTAAATGACATTGTCAACAACCTACTTGATCATAATGGCGAACAAAACCAACATGTTTGATTTGCTGCCACCATCGTATTTTTTGTTTGAATGACTACGCATAACAAGAACAGCTTAACTAGCAGCGTAGAGAGGACCCATTTTAGGCAATGCCAGTTCAGCAAGTTACTGATATGCAACAGGTCTTTTGAAGATAAACTACAAGAGTCAAAAAAACAAAATAATCTGATCACTGGGTGTCAGGAGTGCACCAAGCCAAAGCCACTTAAGGAGCTGCAGCTTCTGAGCATTAAGCTTTGGAATTAGGCAGCTCACCTTCCCAGCTACAAAGGGTACATCACCCAGACACAGTCTGTAATGGGGCTGCGTAGTGAGATGGCTTGTAAGAGAGCATTTCTGGAAGGAAAGAAGAGAGAAATATTTATCAAAGATGACACTACAGCAAACCCATTTTTCCTTTGCTTTGTAATAAAAGAGACAGCCTACTTTCCGACTGCATGCACAGATCCTTATTTTATCCCTCAATAACTGTCCTGCTCTTCCCCCCCTTGTTACCTTCTCTGGCTGCTTAGTTTTTTTCCTGGGTTTTCTTGCTTTTGGAGAAAGCAACGGTGATGCTGCTTGAATCAACAGTCTGTTGGTTTCCAGGCCTGTCTGAAGCTATGATCGAGGGAATAAGGAAAGTTAATGAAATTATATTAATAGATTATCAGAAAGAATGTGCTAAGATTTGCAANTTTTTTTTTTTTTAAAAACACAAGCTCTCTGAAAGCAAGGGCTGCAAGTATGTAGGATGCTTCTGCAGTCTAATTTAAACACTAAATAAGAATATTTCCCCCGATAACACTTCTCATCACTAATCCTAGTAAGTTAAAGAATTAGTCAAACTGAATTATTCCCATGCAGGCAAGTGCCAAAACATCAGCTGTGTTTTATGCTTGACAAAATATTAGGAAGTCATGAGACCCACTCTGCTCAATTGATTCTGTGGCATACAGTTCAGAGACAACTATTCCTTCTGATCTATTAAATTTGACAGGAAAAAGAAAAATCTATTGAAAGAGTTAAGATAAGCATATTCACTGTCAATGAAGACCTCTATATGCTTTGCTGTTTCCCTCAGCAGAAAGCTACAACGTGGCTACGGAAATCATCTCCTAACCAATCTCAACTAGAAGCATTCACAAAACAATTATTCATGATTAATTCGAGCTTACCACTGACTAGAAAGGTTAATGCCAGAGCCTATCATGTTACTTACAAACTTCTTCAGCATAAAACTGATGAGCATGCAATGACCACAACGCTTCATGGTTAGGAGAAGGCCAGTGTCCTTACAGACTCAGTACCAATAGTATAGTGCCTCTTTTTTGCCTTCTCCTGCAATATTTCTAGTTACAGTTATGAAGGGAGAATACTTCTTGACCTTGATCTATTTAAAGCATAGATCCTCACACATCCCCAATTATGAATAAGTCTGAATAACTTTTCTTTTCCAACTAGCTTCTTTTATTGAAGAAAGGAAGCTTCAGTGCACAGATGCTGTTAGAAAAAAGGTTTCTGAAACACTGAGAACTTCAGATGAGGGAGGTGGAGGGAAGACTACAACAAAGTTTTCATTATTCTCTATGTAGGAGACATTATCAGCAAATCTAGTTGAGAAGTTGATGAAAAGGAAGAGCTAATTACAATGCACACTAGAACAAAAGAAATTTCCTGTTGTTACCTCAGCTGCTTTTTCCTGAACAAGCTTCCTTGCGTGCTCTTCCTCCTGAAGCTTCTGTTCCAGCTCTTTCATTTTTTTCTAGTCAGTTGAATGAAAATAGTGTTATTATTGAAACAAATTCTTTTCTCTTGAAGTGTGCAATACTAAGAGCTTGAGCAAAAGTATATCAGTTCAACTTGCAACTTCAAACTAAGTAAAGACTTCAGAATTAAAATCACTGCTGAAGCTTCACTTATATAGGCATAAATACAGCAGTCGAGTGCTTATGCTTTAGACGGAACTGATTTTTCTATTTTTACTTCCATAACTGGTCTGAATTTAAGTCGCAGCCTACAGAGAGACTAATATGCACGGCTGAACTCTTAGACGAGAGGAATTTTTGAACATCTAGCCACCTTCTTAGTAAAAAAGAGACTGGAATGTTCACATGATGCCTCTGAGTTACCTTCAAGCAAACATGAAGTGATTTCATCTTTTTATGGTAAAAATAATGTAAGAAGTTTTTTGAAAGCCCCTTTCAAAGAAGAGTTAACAGGAGAGGCACACATTTCTTTGTAGACCTTTCAACAAGACAAAAAACTTGTTTAAGCAGGATACACTTAACCTCCCAATATGAAAGTTATTTAATAACTTTCAAATTTTATACAGCAGAGTGAAAATGATCCAGAGCTCCAGGACACACACACACAAAAAAAACCCAAACACTTTCCCTTCTCTTCCCCCAAAGACTGAACATTATTCACAGAGCCAGTAATCAAACCAAAGTCAAAAATGTAGCTGCTGCTTTGAATTGCATACATTTGGACACTAATTTGCGTTATTTATAAACCCAGTACACTGAAAACTCAAAGGGGCATTACATATTTCAATTCAGCTTTACTTAAGCATTAACTGTAAGATTAATATAACCAACTGTTACACAAAGGTGTTAAAATGCAAATCTATGGCTACACATCAAGGACAGAGGCACTACATAAAGAAACCAACTTTTTCTGTTGAATGAAAGATTTTTTTTTTCTTTCTTTCCATACAAATCAGATGTATTCTAGGTATCTGAAAATCATGTTCCACTCTTCACAAAGTCTCAATTTTTGATTTCCACATTGACAGTTGCACAAAAATCCTTTAGCTTGTCAATTTTTAATATACAAATACTGAAGCAAATCTTCTGTTTGAACTGAAGACTGACGTGAAGCTGAACCAATGCTTTTGTACTGAAGTGCACCAAGTATTCACTCAGTCAGTTGTCTTAGCTGCAACGTGTAGCTCAAATTGTGCAGCTAGACTGTATCTTACTATGTCTTCAGTGACAGACCATTCTCTAAGCGATATTCCCAAAATATTTTTGTTTTCTTCCTCATAGAAAAACAGTATTATGAACTCTCTCTTCCAAACTCAGCTCTCAGAACGGCCACATCCCACAGGAAAATGCAGATTACTGGTCCATCACACACACGGAAGCAAGCCAGAGGCCTGGCTGTTGGGAACACAGACATTCCCTGACCACGCTTCCCATAACGTAAGGTAGCATGGCACAACAGGAAACTGCTGGTCAGCACAAAGTTGACTAAAACGTTCTCCTCAGTCACCACTAACCATTGCAAAAAAATTTGCATAAAAAATAGAAATCAAATATTTCAACATATACCTTTGTCCGTTTGCTAAAAGAAATGGAATTTCACATGACCACGATACACATCCTTCTGTTTGACGCTGAAATAAGTTTCAAACAACTTTAACCAGAGACAGAAAGGTATGAGACCTCAAAGATACAGAATGCCTTTATTTCCTAAAGATTGGCTGCTGGGATAAATACTCAGTTAGGTTCACCAGAGAGGAAATGTCTCTGGTGTGAAGACAGCTCATCTCTGTGCTTCACTACTTTGCAAATTAGCACCTGCTTGACAGCTGAGCAGTCAGCATGTACACAGCTCCAACAGGGCAGGTGTTGCTTCTCACCATCTGGCAATTAGGGGATATAAGAAAAATAAGAGGGGTAGGTAGCATACAGCCATAACAGGATGTTCATTACTTCTGTTTTTCACAGAATGGTGTTTTTTTGTTTGTTTGTTTTTTAAAGTCTCATTGTTAGCATTAAGAAAAAAATTGATTACTAACTACAGTTCTTCAAAACACATACATTCAGATTCTGGCCATCTGACTTATCCAAGTCCAGAGCTCTAGCTGCACTTTTAGTGAACAGCCCTGTCCCCTGCCTCCACCCTAAAGACACACACCTGTTCAGATCCTCTCAGTCAGCTGTCCAGACACTGCACAGGACTGCAGGTCTACAGCTGCAATGAACATATGCTAGAAAGAGTTTTTTGAGGTGGGTACTCTGATTAGGAGACCATCGCAGGAATGAGCATCTCAGCATTTCCTTTCTACAGCCAAATGTAATATCGGCAAATTGCTTGAAGGTAACACTTGTGCAGCTAGGTAGTGGCTCTGCAAGTTTTGCAGATTAAATGCTCTCAGTAAGACACACAACTTTCGCTCTGGCAGAGTCTGAAATCAGAGGCAGTTAAATCATTGCTCACTCATGAGTAGTCATCTCACCACTTTCTATCCGTTTCAGTACACTGTGTATTGAAATAGTTCTTCTTATTTATTTCTTGCTTCAAATTAAACTTGCAAATGTTCCTGTGGTCTTGCTACAACTAAAGCAGAGATCACCACAGAGGTAACAGCTGCAACTGTTTTGAGTAGAGAGTGGCAGTCATCCTTTCAGGATTGTAAGGTAGCACTTAGCACGCGGAGGTTCATGTAGGAACATGGTCAACAAGCAAAGAGGCAGTCCAACCTGCTGATCAGAGAGCAACTCACAACAGCAAAACGATCGCAAGGAAAATGACCTTGAGACAGAGCTAAATCTGGACTTCTCTCAGTTCCAAGAATTGATTCAAAGCTGTGTGAATTTAATACCCAATACCACTAAAATTGATTTAATTATGATAACCACTAATTCCTGAAGATATCAAAGACTAAGTTTGATCGGGGAAAAATACCTAAATTTTATGCTGAAATTATGTTCGTTAGCCAGGCACAAAAAGACAAGTAACCCAGCCCCACCAAACTTCAGCTGCTACCAGTCAAAAACTTGGTAAAAGCCCGTGAGAAAGCAACTCCTGATGCTGAACCAGTTGTTTCAACCCTGACCCTGGAGGAACCTACTGCTACTTTCAGGGAACGAGGCCTGGGAAACATTCACTTCTTTCAGAGTCTGGTCCAGGTAAAGAATGCAGTCATTTTTACTCCATAAAGGGAGCTCACTACAGTGGGGTGTCAAGATCTTGAACAGCTTGTTACAGCTGCCTTGGGTCAGGGACTCCCAAGAAGAGCTGTACTTTCTAAAAGGCCCTGTAGCAGACCAACTAGCTGAAGATTTCCTATCAAACATTTTAAATACTCCTGGAAACACTATCTCCTTTAGCACCTGACAAGGGCTGGTATGCAGGTGGCAAGCCTACAATTTTGATAGAGTCCAGAGCTACCCCCAATACCACAACCTAACAACATACCTGCTGCTCTAAGGGGGGAGGAAAAATTTGTGGGTGGAAGTCTCTCCCTCCTTAAGCCCTCTGTCGTTCCCATACTTGGGAGTCCTGTGTTGTCTCTGCAGCAGCAGAAACAAGTAGAATGTGGACTGGATTTCAGAAGCCAACAGCACAGATGGTACACAGAAAGAATATGATCAAACATGGCAATGTTGCACTTTTAAAAGCTACTGATTCAAAATGAATCCTGAAGAAGCAGACTGGTTCAAAGGCACTGACAGCCATCCAGTGCTGGAGGCTCAGCAACAGACTCCACAATTCTGCCAGCACAATAGCTAGTAATAACTGTGTTTCTTAAGAAGGAGGGCAAGTGGCAAAAGAACAACAAAAAAACATACAACCAAACAAAAAACCACGACACCACACACAAGTCCAATCTGGGTGATAACTGAATATAACCGCTAGCATTCAGTAGAGTGCAAGGTAACTCAGAGAAGTGAAAAGTTCAGGAACACCCACAATCCTATGTGCACGTGCACCAACCAAGAGATGAACACCTACAGATACTGTTAAGTCTAAGCAAAACTCCAATCCTTGTAGTGTGTAGTGACCTACAGCTTGACTGGCCATGCGGACTTCCAGCAGTAACTGGAAGTTTACACCACTTCAGCTTTAAAAAGATGTTTAATTGCTTTCTTTCCCTATAGGACAAAGTTCTGCTCAGCTCTGTTATTGACATGTAACTATAAAGTGCTGATTACAATAAACAATGACAGACCTCTGCTATGGATTGCATTGTAGTAAGCCTGGTGTACTCTTTTTCCAGCATATCCAGCTTTTCCAATTTAGACTGAACATGTGATTGATCAAGCCGATCTCTCTCCAATGAACCCTTGAAGAGAGAAGTAAAAAGCAAAACAATAAGCACAATAAAACAAGCACTTGTACAGCAAGCCATGTCTGCAACACAAAGAAGGACCATAAACAGACCAAAGGAACTACTTTCTCTGCACAATTTTAAGTGGTGCTACAATTATGGAGCAACGGGGCATTGCTGGCACAGCTGGGAACTCTGTGCCAGTGCTGGGACTCTCACACAGTCAGAATCAAATGAAAGAATTCTGCAGTCTCCCCTCCCTCTCAAACCAGAAATGATAAAAAAACCCTTATTACTCTGGTATTAGAGGTAATTTTCTTAATTTTATTTCTTCATTAAAAAATATTTAATAGACTGAAATAGGACAGCCTCAGAGACTGATGAACAGAGAGCTCTAGGTGATCCACACACCTATAAAACAAAATTCAAGCTCACTTTAGGTATAGGGCAAATCTCACAATCACTGATGGTAGGAAACAAATTTTACTATTATTTTTACAGAATCAATATTTCAGACCCAGTTTATCAAGAAAAGTACTAGTAAAGAAAATCCCCAAAGATCTGAAGACTGTAAACACAAAAGGGAGGGTTCTTCCAGTGGCACACAGGTATTATACTCTGAGGGATACAGATGAGCTAACTAAGGCAAGCCAGTCAAACAGAAGCAAGTAATTCTTACTAATACCAGAGCCTATGGTATTACCTTAGAGGCAGATGCACAAAGGCAGAAAAATACCAGGGTCCTGGTAAGACTGAAAATTACGTAGGGAAATTACCCACACCTAAGTATATAAAGGCCAGCTCAAATAGACATCCACACTTGAAGGTATTAAAATCATAGTAACTATGAAAAATCATGACATAGTTTCTACGATTTTTTTTTTTTTTCACCCCCATTTAATCCTGAGATAATCTTGGGAACACACCTGTTTCTCCAAGAGATGTGTCTTCTCATTTTCTGCATGCTGGATCATTTTTCTCATATAGTCCAGCTGTTTCTCTAAAAGGTTGCACCGAGACTCAGCAGCTGCCAGCTGAGAAGCTAGTTCTGAAGGCAACAGAAGGCAGAAAAGTGAAATCATGCACTGCTTGTTCCTGTTATTTTCTGATGTTTTCAGGACAGTCCAAAAACAAGCAAGAAAAGGACCATCTAAAATTCAGATTAAGCTGAATCAACTTTTGCATGTATGTAAATCCCTAAAATGAAGTATGCTTTTAAAATTACTTCCTCAAAATTCCATGTGTCACTACAAAGTAAAATATACTGAACAGAGTCAATTAAAATAGTTTTATGCATTGATAAAACTCGAATTTCATCCACATCAGTATTCAGTAGTATCTATAAGTTGCAAACCACCTTGATTCTTCTTTGACACTTCAGTTCTGTCGTGCTCTCTGTGTTGCATTTGCTCACTTAGTACTTTTTTATAGTCTGCTGTTTCTCTGCTGAGGTGTTTTACATTCTCTTCTGCCTGAAGCCGTTCCAACTCCAGTCGATGAATTTTTTCCTGGAGATTCTTCAGAGCAGAAAATATTGCTATAATTGAACAAGTATCTTTTGTTAGTTACACTTCAAGATAACATTGAACTTGAAACATTTTTATAAAAGCATGCTGCATCAGAAAGCCAGAGTGTTTCCTCTCTGCCATACAGGACTCCTTCCATCAATTATGACCTGATTCCCCCTAAACTGTAACCGATCCTAAAACAAGTCTCAAATGAGTAGATGCCTTTCGTCCATACCTTCATCTGAAATATTTGGAAAAGATGCATCCATCGCCCAGAACAAGTCAGGTAAATATTTTGCAGACTGAACGCAAACAGTGCATCTTCTGACTTTTTATCAAAAGGAAATTAAAGGTGACAACTGAATAGTTGAAGCAGTGGCAGTTCTCTATATGCTTATTATTCCTCTACAAGTGCATGCTAGCGTGACAAACATAAAGCGACATTCCTGTTAATGAACACAGTACAGAACAAAAGCTAGATATCAGAAGAGCTATAAAGATGTTTATTTCTCCAAGTGGCAGCTCTTCTGGTTTTGTGTTTGTGTTCCCCTCATGCCCGCAAAATATGCACCTCCTTTGTGTCGAACAACTTTCCTGCTTTCTGTTCGCTTCCCTGCTCTAACAATTACTCAACAAAGCCTTTATATATTCATCACACAAAAAAAGAAAGCAGTTGTAATATAACTCGCATCATCTTGCGATTAGACCATCTGCTAGTAATCTGATGTATCACGTCTGTTAGTGTATTGTTTAATTCTGCAAAGGGACCCATAACCATAAGCCCCTTCCCCTACACAGTCCTATTAAAGCAAAACGTGAGAACAACTGTATAGCTCACATAGCACACTTATCTGTGAGGTCACATTAGCCTACTCCTTTGTGCTTAAATCCACTCTAGAGAAAGAATGTGCTTTTACTACTGAATGCATGAATACGGGAAAAGTTGAGGCTGCGTATTTGGCTGAGCATCAGATTACAAAAAAAGGAAAAAATAATTATCAGAATGAGTTTTCCAGAGTGAAAATACACCAAATCTTGAAACGCAGAATAGAACAACGGAGTATCAAAACTACCTACTTTAAGGTAACTTGAATAATTAAGAAGTAGGTGACAGCAGTCACCGTTAAGGGGAAAGTGGTAGATAACCTGATCCTATTTGCAGGATCAGAGCAACCAACTGCACCCTCTTCTCTTTATTGATATTATTGTTATCAGGATTCAGTTGAAATGGGCACAGCTGAAACTATAAACAGCTTTGTAACATAACCCTTAGCACTCAGTTAAAACCTCTGTGTATTTACAATAATGACAGGCAAAACACATCAATGAAGCAATCTGAGCAATGGGTAGATAAAGCTGAAACCCAACAGGATGCCAGGTATCATTCCGGACAAAGAAATAAATATCAAAATAGCATACTTTGTACCACTCATCCTTACTAGAGTATTAAAGCCAACCATGCACACTGATACACACATACACAACACAAAGAAATTCAAACCAAAATACACAGAATTTACTCAATTTCTGGATTTTTAAATATAATTTTTTTAAAAGTGGGGAGCAGGAGCAGTAAGGTCCCCAAAGAACAACCAAATCTATTTTCCCATCTGAAGTTAACTCCCAAATCCTTAACCTTACTAAAACAAACACTCCTGAACATTTTTGGACTTGTGAAGCCTAAGCAAAAAATATATGGGATAAACTGTCAGTTGGATTTATTTTCCATATGCATTCATATTTACATAAACATTTTTTGAAAATGAAGGCATTTTATAACTTCTAAAAAGGGATATGGTTCACCACCAGATTCTATCCCTCTACCTGCACTTATTTCAGAATTGGCAGATTATCTGCTTGAAAAAAGTTGCCAGGTGAAAATTTGGAAATAAAAAGTTTGTCACTAATGCAATACAAAACACAACCTACTAAAATACACATGTATCAATAGTTCACAAGTAAGCTCTTTGCTGCACATCCAATTTTTATGTCATACAAGTCCTTTAGTTTTGTGTCAGCCACACTCTCAGAACTGATTGCATTGTGCATGCCAGAGAATATATTACATTTTAAGTGGCACTTCAAGAATTCAGATTTCATCTACTAGACCATTAACATACAAGTATCTAGTAATTCCAACATGAATTACATTATTGGAACACGTACTTGAGCCTACCATGCTGATTTTTTTTTTTAAAGAGTAGATTTAGAATGAATCCTTAAGTTTTCTCACTTTTCTCTCTATAAGGAAGAAAATATCAAGTTTTTCATAGCCTTAAGCCTCCATGCAACACCAGTCCTCAGGGAGCATTTTCTCAAGGACCCTGAGCCAAGCAGCTCACATCAAAGGACCTGTCCTGCTCTAGCCTCCCCGCTCCCTCCTGTACTTACCCTGAGGCAGCTCTGGAGCACCTCTCATTGCATGACAAGCCAATTCACTAAACAACAGAAAACTAGCAAAGAATGCTTTTGTTCATCTCAGGTCAGGCAAAATGAATGTTTGATTCTGGTGTTCACTTTCAGATAAAGTGGGAAAGAAGGGAGAAGGAACAGACTAGAAACAAGGAAGAATAAATGGGAGTGCATATTTCTTCCCTCTTTGGTGATGCCGAGCTCTCAGTACAGCACTTTGCCGCAAAATCCTCATTCTGTATGCTGTAAATAATGCACCGATTCCCACCGCACCCCTTTGTACATGACAAGCCTTCTCATTTCATCAACGCCAAACCTCTTCCTTTGCTCCAAACCATTTTGGGAACTCTAGTCTCATTTCAAACTCAGCTGTGAACTGGGGAGTAGAAGGATTGAGGGACAGGAGGACCAAAGAACAGGCAAAGAAAACACGCCAGGCCAGTTCCACTCAGCCAGTTTTACAGCTCTCTACTACTGAAGGGGAGCATCCTTCTCCAGCTGTAAGACAACTTTCTTCATCAGGCGTTCTTCAGACAGAGAAACAAAAAGGATCTACAAAACAGGTGACCTGCACATCACTGGGAAGTAATAAAAGGATAAAGATACTGCATCCTTTGTGGACATACAGTATCTCATACGTGATGCTTTGACCCACTGCACAAGTGATTTGGAAACAGGTAAGAAAACAGCTTAGCTGAACTATTACCTCTGCTGTTACTTTCAGGATATGGAATTACTGGTTTCCGTGGAGAGCGCAGCAAATCTGAATTAATAAACGGCTTGTACTTTGGATAATCTACATAAGAAGTTGCAGAGAGTCCATCCGTAGCTGACGCAGACCTATGAGCTTTGTGTAGATCACCCTGAAAACAAAAAAAAAGCTGTTAGCACATTTGTTTTTCTGTCACAACAAAAGTAGAATCAGATTGTAAGACCCAGAGAAGTACTGCTGCTCGAGGCTAATACCTCAAAGGTTGTATTTCCTTCCTTACAGTCTTGGGCTGTGTCATTTTTACATCAAAGTGCCCTCTGCTAAAAACACCACCAGAAACAAAGTCTTTCAAGCTAGTTTTCAATTTCTGCTTTTGTTTTTTACTTATTTATACTCTTGCTTATTGCGAGAAGGTACTACACCAGTCAGCTTGAAAACAGCCTTGTTCTTAACTATTGATTAAGGCCATTACTGCAGACAAGAAATTGCATGGAGGTGGCCAAACTGCAGCTCTGCATCCACTCATGTCACACAAAAGTTCTCTGCCTGCAGATGGGGAAGAGGGTGCTGACTCTGCACCTCACTCTCCCAGCTGCAGTCCCAGCCTCTCTTTTCCATTGGCTTTATCTTTCACATCCTTCCATGAACACACTGGACCTCACCAGCAGAACCATCAAGACGACTTTATGCCATACCCGATTAGTGGTATCAGCACAAGAAAAGCAGCACAAAATCAAAGCCAAGAAAGCACCTCTGTCTCTGAGTGGCAACGTGCTGCTAGATCAGCTTAAGACTGGTCTCAAAAAACACAGCCCCAGAAGCCATGGATTTTCCAGCGGTCTACATCTACTTTCCAAACACATGCTACATTTTGGAGACTGCAATGATCAGAAGGGACCACCTTGTTGTGAACGTGCTACGCAGTCAGGATACCATTAAATCACATGCTTTCCAGCAAGGTTCTTCTAAAGAAAAGGGCCACAGCACTTTGCATACTGTGCTTGTGGCTTTGACTCAGTAACTACCTACCTGGCCTAAGATTTATGATTTGTGTATAAGAATTAAATAAAACATGGCTGCCTATTTTCAATGTGCTAGAGTAATTTCTTTCAACCATACCCACGACTGAACATTTCAGTAACAGAATTTGAAGGTACTTTTCTGCAGCCTAAGTCAGAAGTGGGCTGCAAGCAGATGCAACGCTCTGGCTCTTACAGCTTTTCACAGAGCATTTACTTCACTAACATGACAACTGAGCAATTGCTGATCTTGGCAGGGTTCTTCCAAGCTTTTGCAAATACCAATTATTGGGAGCTTGTTGTGACCTAAATTAAAAAAAAAACAAAGTATTTATGCAAGTATCTCATAGCAAATTAGACAACACCCCCAAAACACATTGTGAGGAAGAAAAATACAAGGAAAAAAATTTAAGTCTAAGTTATCCTATACACACCTAATTTTCTCTTACAAAGACAAGAAAATGAAGACCCTCAGCACCCTGAACATTTCAGCCAGTGTTTCTAAACACTGTTTTTAATCTGCAAAGGAATGCTTTGCAGTTTGTTTGTATTTTCCTGCAC
This sequence comes from Chauna torquata, assembly GCA_013399475.1. Taxonomy (NCBI): domain Eukaryota; kingdom Metazoa; phylum Chordata; class Aves; order Anseriformes; family Anhimidae; genus Chauna; species Chauna torquata. The sequence goes on along the minus strand of VXAL01016016.1, from coordinate 57,628 downwards.
AACATAAGTGTTTTTCTTGGAATAACTGCATTTGCACAAGAACTTCTGCCACCAGAGAAAGCTAATTAAAACACTACTCTCTAATTAAGAATATATTAACAAAAATATTTTGAGTAGTTGTTTGTGCATATGTACATACACACTGTTTTATGCCCTGTAGCCACACTGATCTAACTTTGTAGAATGAGTGATGGTAAAACTGAATGAAAGCCTGTTAGCATCGAGACCTCAGTCCTGCAGAAATATTGGCGTTACAAGATCTTGAACTGCTGCAAGGAGAAAAATGAGTAAGATCAAATAGCAAAATAAAAATGAATGAAGCAAGACACAGTATTTCATGCAACAGGCAACAGAGCAAGGAGAGTAGCAATGTAAGCCTCATCAGCCGACACGGCAAAAACCATTGATTCAAATACCAATCTGCTATTTTTATCTGCTACTGATTCAAAACAAAAGCATCTGATGATCCAGTTGAAAAAAATGGGAATCAGTTTGAAATCAAAGTAGGGCTACCAGACACCGGAGTTTTCCTAGGTGTCTATTTTTCACCTGTAAGGTCTTGTCCATGCAGAATTAAGAATAACTATGCAAAACAAAAACAAAAGGCAAAGTCTTTTTTTTTTTTTTTTTTTAAATGTGGCAAAAGCAACACTTACCTAGCCAACAACAAACTGACCACAAGAAGTTAGCATACTTGAACACAAGTTACACAAAGCAAAACGAGTACAGGCTTTTGACTAGTTGCATTTCTTCTGAATACCACCTGGATGCAGGCCACAGGCACAAATTTCAATAGTGTAATGCAGACATCTGCTTGAAATAAGTACTAAAATCTTCGTGCTGAAACTTTAGACTTGCTACCAAGTATATTTTCCTTATACACTTAAGCACAAGACTGTTTTATATTCTGTTTCACAAATAATGACTTTAAACGCACCTGACTGAAAAATTTGAGAAAGTTTATGAAACAGCGTCAACGAATTCAACATCACAAATCTCAGGTTCAAATGTCAGCAATTCCATGCTCTTCTCCCTTTGCCTCAAGTCATTAAAAATTATTTAAGTCTGTTTCTGCTCTTGGATGTACCCACGGGGAGCATCATGCTGTGCTTATTATAGAAAACGTGAAAATCAGAGAACTCAATGTATTTGTTTTGAATCTCAGCTAGGCCACTTCCACTAACTACACCACCTGCCCTCTTTCTGGGTACCCCTGTAGTCATTCCTTCCTTAAGCCACACGGAAGCCTCATAATAAGCAGGAAGGGAAGAAGCTTAGCAGCTCCATAAGCAGCTAAGTGCAACAGCATTACGTAACGGGAGCGAGTGGAGCACTTTTAACCTTCAGAGGTCTGAGGACATTATCTTCCAAAATTCACTGCTGTTATCGCTGCGTACCACCTGCCTACTCAAGCATGCAGAAAGGAACATTAGAAACACACAGAGCAGCAACAGCTTACCGTATCAGCACCATATGGTGACCTCCTGAAGCTGCCAAAGACTAAACTGAGTGCAAGGGCCACAAACACTTAAGGAAAGTTTTCACAAAGTCGCTGATAGGAATCAGCAGCTCAGTGCAGAGGGACGCTTTCAAACCAAGCGCCTCGTGCGGGTGGAAGAAGTGGCCCCACTGTAACGCTGTACCTCTCTGGTGCCATAAGGAGAACAAGCGGACCACCAGAAGCTATCCAGACAGCTACTCGTCTCGGTGGTATACCAAATGTTTTCGGTAAGAAAAAAAGCCCAGTATTCTTCTCTTTACCGTACATACTCTGACAAGAGTCACAGACAGCAAAAATAATGACGACTTACAAACAAGCTAGAACCAAAGAGGCAGAAAAATACAGAGAACCTCCCAGGCAATAACTGCAACAAGAAGCAAGAAGGCACCAAGACGCTGCCTTGGCTACTGGCACTTTGGCATCGCACAGAGGCAGGAAATCAGAGCGGGGGCTGCTGCAAGCTCTAATGCGGGGAGCTCAGAGAATAGCAGAAAAAAAATAATCACTTGGAGCTCGGCAATGCTTTAAACGACACCCAGCAGTCTTCACGCGTGATTAAAACAACAAGAAGTAGAAACAGGGGAAATTAGCGCGGGATGGGGACGATGAGCACCACGAGCACTGCGGTGCCGAGCTCGCGGGGCAGCAAGCACCCCACCGAGGTACCCCCTCACTGCAGCCTCCGGAACGGCCGCTCCGCAGGGACGGGCCCGGAGAGCCCCGCCGCTGGGAGGCTCGCACGGGGGCTGCCGGCACCGAACCGAGCCAGGGGCCTTCACCTGCCGCCTCCCGGTAAAAGCAGACATTTTCTTTCTTTCCTTTTTTTTGCCCCCCCC
>VXAL01016016.1:28783-53908 GCA_013399475.1 Chauna torquata | reverse complement strand
TGCCCCGGCTTTCCCCCCCCCCCCAGGAGTGCCGCATCGCGCATCCCATCGTGAAGTGCACCTACTGCCGGTCGGAGTTCCAGCAGGAGAGGTAGGGGAGCTCTCGGGGCGTGCTGCCTGGTCCTTGCCGTGAGCTGCTGGCGTAGCACCTCAGGGGACCGGTGCTGCTGCGGAGAGAACGGCCTGTTTCTGCAGACGGGACCGCGTAACGGCAGAAACTCGCGCTGGTGACACGCTCTCTGTGAGGAGAGCTGCGCCGCTCTCCTCACATAACCCGCCCGCCCCGGCCGCGCAGCGTGGAAGCACTTGGCCCGTCGCTGACTGCGCACGGCAGCCTGCGTTTGCGCGTGTGTTTTCCAGTAATTGCATGAGAAAGAATGTCAAGGTGTGTGTTTGTCGCTGAATTCAACAATTATGCAATTTTATTTTTAGCAAAACTAATACAATATGCAAGAAATGTGCCCAAAACGTGAAGCAGTTTGGAACGGTGAGTAGGCTCTTAATTCTAAAAGTTCAGATTAGGTTGGTTCGTCTTCTAATGTTAAAAAAAAAAAAAGCTTTTGGGTGTAAATGTGGGGGGGAAGAAAGAATACCTTTTGGAAAGATGATGGAAATTACGGACAACTCTTGATTTCCTTCATGGCTTGCAGTTTCCTTTTTTCACATTTAAATCCATTGTGACTATATCTGGTTTAACAGTTATGAATGACTGCAATATAGTTATTCATAGCAAAGCAATTTTAATTCACTTTATGCATGTAAAGTAGTTCTTTGCGTATTCTCATAAACGCACCCTTGACAGCAGAAAGGCCATTAGCTGCCTGTGTTCTTAATGAGTGGTAAATGGGGAAATCTAATCATACCACGTAGTTTATATTATGTAAGTCTTAAATTTTTTTAGATGCATGTGAATCATGTTAAGCTACTAAGTAGAAAGATTTTGAGTATTAGTTGTATTCACATTACTTTGCATTTCCTCATCTTACATTTCAGCTTTAGTTCTGTTAGAGAAATTAAACATTTTTGGTATATGAATACACGCATTGTGTCCGAGTGCCCTGCAGATACTAGTTTATAGAAGGTATCAAGGTAATCTTGTTTGTGAAACAAAAGCGCATAACTTCTTCATACTTAACATCAAGCATATTAGATGAAATTCAGCTTATTGGAGAAACGTAACAGCTGTTGGTATGTAGTCAGGCATTTTGTGAATGTAAATGTAAGCTGAACAAAGGACGTTCTTTGAAAAACTTAAAATGTAGCACAGTGAAGAACAGGACAGATCCAACAGTGTTTTTATCAGAATGTTTTATCAAAAAAAAGGGAACTCCACTGAAGATAATCAGCTATTTCTGACCTATGAAAACTGACAGAAATTTTATTTTCTACCAGTATATTACTCTTAGCTTTGTGTATAGTTAAAAAGCTGACTATTCGATCCAATGGAGGCTGAAGGGTTTTTCTTGTTGTTTTCTTTTTTTTAAAAAAAACTTTCCTACAGAATTGCAGAGATCAGGATACTAATCTTGGAAGTGCAGGGCTGTCCCTGAGTAGTTCAAGGGAGAGGGAAGTTTTCAGAAACCTCCGAAGTCTAAAAATGTCTTGTTTACTCTCCTTTTAAATTTAAGCAATTTCTTCAGTAATGTAGTAAAATAGAGAGGAAAATGCGATCATTTTAAAAAAAAAAAAAAAAGGCAAGGTAGAGCAGTCAAAAAGTGTTTCTTTCATTGATTTTGTGCCTGGGTTTTCATGGAAAGTCTAGAGTGTGTTTTGACCTTTGAAGGACTTATCATTGTAGGAGAAAAAGTTATTACCGAAGATAGAAATGGCAGGAAAAAAGTTTTTTTTAAATATATCATATGAAGCCATAGTAGTTTAGAAGCATCATGTGATTTGAATTAACTGTGTTAATACTTTACAGTTTCTATAATAAACTAACCTAAGTTCAACTTACCTGTTTTTCAGCCCAAGCCTTGTCAGTATTGTAATATTATTGCAGCATTTATTGGCACAAAATGTCAGCGTTGCACCAACTCAGAAAAGAAGTATGGCCCACCTCAAACATGCGAACAGTGCAAACAGCAGTGTGCTTTTGATCGAAAAGAGGAGGGAAGAAGGAAGGTAGGCTTTGTTCCAGAGCTGTAATGGCTTAGTTTAACAATAGATGATGTTCCTGCTTCATAAAGGAAAGATGAACGGGAGTGTTCAAGTTCACTAATATTAGATTAAAGATGCTGTGCTTTTCAGTATTTGAATTATGTTTCTTAACTTGCAATTTTTATGTTCGCTACTGGGCTAATTTATTTTAAATTAAATCACTCTCTTTTTAAAATAAGCTTAAGAATAAGCTGACAATAGTAGCTGGGGAACAGAGCAGCTGAATAGTTCTTGGTGCTTTGATTTTTTTTTTTTTTTAATTTCCCTATCCATTGCATCTTATGTATGTCCTTAACTTGAATCTGTCACTTTACCTCTTCCAATTTGCTTGCCTTGCCTTGAAATACGGCACCAGAGAGGTAGACTGCTCTGAGCGTCCCTGTTTTCTTAACTAGCTTTGGTGAGTGCCACTTTCTCATTCCAGAAGGTGCTGAGGAAATGACCTCAAAAGCCTCTTGCCTGAACCCAAGAATAATGCTGTTTTTACAGAAGAATTTACTTGGTACAAGTAACACGTTGGCTGGACATCTTGATTCTGCCTGGAATACGATGGGTTGAGAGAGGTTACATGGTGTCTAAACTAAAAATGATTTGCCCCTTAAAAAAGTTATTGTCACTTCTGTGATATAGAGTAAGTCCCATATTTGCTAAGAATGCCTTCTAGCATAATTTCCAATGACAAAAAGAAATGGAATAAGATTCACTTTATTAAGGGATAATACACATATGTTGGAGATACAGTAGTGCTGTTTCATACCAAAGAGATGTCTGGATTTTTCCTAAAAATAAGATGAATTGAAACAATTTTTTATTTTTCCACAAATATTGAAATACATGTTTGCAGTGCAAGTATACTTCGAAAAAAAAACACTATGAATTATTTCCCAAAAGGTTGATGGAAAGTTGTTGTGTTGGCTCTGCACCCTGTCCTACAAGCGAGTGCTACAGAAGACAAAAGAACAGAGGAAGAGTCTAGGATCTTCACATTCTAACTCCTCATCTTCATCTCTTACTGAGAAAGACCAGCATCATTCAAAACACCACCACCATCACCACCACCATCATCGTCACAGCAGTAGTCATCATAAGTAAGTATTTCAAAACTTGAAGTAGCTTTAGGTACCTCTTCCTATTCTGTGTGCTGTTAGTACTGACATCAAATTAAAGGAAATAAGAAATGCTGTTTAAAATTCGGCATCAAAGGCAGGAACAGAATGTTTTTCTTCCATAGTCTGTTGAAATCTGTGTATTGTTACAATCTGGATGAAGAGAAGTCAGCAAAATGCAGGAATTCTTGGTGACCATCAAACTTGTTGATTTTAAAATTGTTAGCAGGTCTAGAAAAGATACCCGCAGGATGACTACAGAAAAGCAAGTTACTTAGGGATAAACTTGGATTTCTAGGCAGCAACTGCTGTGTGGTAACTGCTGTTTTGCGTGCATTTACCATGGGCTAAGTATGTATTAGCAATTAGCACAGAGTAGCTGCTTCACTCAGAATCCCCACCCTAACTTACTTCATTGTGCCTTGTTTGTATGCACATCCTTCTTGTTAAATGTATAAGCAGAAGGAAATGTGTGGGATCACCATCAGTCTACGACCAGTTTGCATCTCTTTGCTAGTAATAATCAAATCCTGCTGGAATAGGCAGCTTGTGAGTGGCTGTCATACAGACATGGGAAAGTAGCACTGTCAGTTCAGTTACTGACTGATAACATTTCACATAGTTCTGTCCCATCTCCTGCAACTTTTCTCAGCGTGTCGTCTCTGTTTGTGGTATAAGCAGCATACCAACTTTAATTTAGATACCTGGCTGATCAAATCACAAATCCCAAGATTGATTTGTTTCTGATGCTGCTGTAACGGTCATGATTTTTATTTTCATTGATAGGCTTACGGCAGCATAACTTTAGGACTACTTATTTTAGTGTTGGATAATGAATACTACAGCTGCAACGGTAATGATCCCTGTCACGAAAAGACATGCAAACACTTTCATTTTAAGCTTCGCTTTTCCAATGCTTATAATTTTTCTTTTTGACTGAAACTTGTCCGTCTAAGCATGACTTAAAGATGGAAGCAAAATAAGCTGCAATGATATTGAGAATGAGGAGAAGAGAAATGTAAATACTCCCAGTTAAAAAGAAAAAAAAAAAGACTTATTTTTTTACGAACATGAAGCAGAAAATTATTCTTGTCATACAGACAACTATTGTACTGTTTCTGTTCTCTAATCTGCTGAAAACTGAGTTACAATGAGCTAAATCTAATTTAATGCACGTGAAAGAGGTATAGTGAGGATTAAATAAAAAAGTTAGCTCTCTACTATAGTTTAGAGCTTCTGATATGCTTGAGAGTTACAAAAATAAGCATATTTCTATACAAGTCATAATGTTCCTTGTTTAGCACCTTTTTTCTCTAGGCTGTTCTGGGTCCATTGCTTCTGGTCCAATAAGTAAGACTCTCTTTCCCTATCCATTTCAGTTATTGTCGAGGTGAGAGAATAATACAAAGTAGAAATAAAAAATTGTTGAAATATTTGATTCAATGTGGCCTTCTAAATTTTACTACTCCTATGTCAATGGTGTTCAGGTGTTCAGTAAAGTTACTTTTGAAATTATTGAAAACATATCTTTAGACATGAAAAACAGTTATTTTCAGGGATCCAAAACTTAAGGTTTCACGTATGCCACCACATAAACACCATTTTAGGCAATGTTCATGTTACAGTATGGGAATCCCAAGAATGCTGTTTTAGAATAGCTTGCTGACTACAAGATTAGCAAAATGAAGTACACAAAAACTGGGAAATACCAGAAAAAAGGTTTCAAGTCAGTCTTGAAATCTACCCCTTGCATGTTATGGTAGTGCGAATATTTAGCTAAGATATTTTTTTGGCATCTAGGTGTAATAAAGAGCGGTCATGCCAGCAGGACTAGGGAAGTGATTGTCCCCCTGTGTTTGGCTCTGGTGAGGCCACACCTCGAATACTGTGTTCAGTTTTGGACCCCTTACTACAAGAAGGGCATCGAGGTGCTGGAGCGTGCCCAAAGAAGGGTGACGAAGCTGGTGAAGGGTCTGGAGAACAAGTCTTGTGAGGAGCGGCTGAGCGAGCTGGGGTTGTTTAGCCTGGAGAAAAGGAGGCTCAGGGGAGACCTTATCACTGTATACAACTACCTGAAAGGAGGCTGTAGTGAGATGGGGGGTGGTCTCTTCTCCCAAGCGCCAACTGAGAAGACGAGGAAATGGCTTCAAGTTATGCCGGGGTAGGTTCAGGTCAGATATTAGGAAAAATTTCTTCGCTGAAAGGGTGTGAAGCATTGGAACAGGCTGCCCAGGAAAGTAGTTGAGTCACCATCCCTGGAGGCGTTCAAAGGATGTGCAGATGTGGTGCTTAGGGACATGGTTTAGTAGTGGACTTGGCAGTGCTAGGTTAATGGTTGGACTGGATGATCTTAGAGGTCTTTTCCAGCCTAAATGATTCTGTGATTCTATGATTCTATGAATATGACAGGTAATACGACTGCCGAACTGAAAATTCAAAATTGGTAATTTTCTTTATTTAAAAAAAAGAAGGGGGTGATTTTTCTCAAGTGCAGATACCATTTACATAAGCTTAGAAATAATGGCATGTTTGGTCAGTTACCAAGTCTGTTTCACATATTTCAGAATCAGCAGTCTGAGTCCAGAACAAGATCAGGGACTATGGAAACAGAGGTAAATATGATATTATTTGTTAATTTCCTTTAAATTTATCTTGCAATTTTTATTTAAAGGACTTTTATTCTCTTACATTTCTGGCTAGTCTCTAGCATTCCAGCTAGGAGCATGAGTTAGTTATTTTACGTGTACCAATTGGTGATATTAGAGAGTTATATAGTACAAGGCTTTAGGTTTGCATTTTGTTTGATTTCAGCCATAAATCCTCTGCAGCTATTCAGAATGAAACTCCAAAGAAAAAACCCAAACTGGAATCCAAGCCATCAAATGGAGATAGGTAAAGTTATATTTTTGTAAAACTGAGCCATTTCAACCAAGTAGAGCACTGATTTGTGGCCAGTTGCTTCCTTCTTTTTATTTTTTTGTCTGAAGAATGAGGGAGGTAAAACTACAGTCCAGCCAAATAGATTGTTGGGTGGCATCTGAGTGCTGTCAGTCTGCTAAATGACTTTATTAGCAGAAAACTGGCATTGCGTTCCTTCTTTTAAGCTCTTTGGGGCAACATTAAATAAAGGTTGAAGAACAAGGCAACAGTTACCAATGAAATAATATTCCATAACATCACTGGTTTTTTGGATTAGATGCAGAGTTGAACCTGCTGCTTAGTGTTGACCTAGTATCTAGAGAAGTCTTTTGGGCCTTAATGTGTGAGACTGAATCTTTATTCTGTCTCTGACCAAAGAGTTGGAATAAATGTAAAAGTGGCTGCTTCAATCAGAAGGTATTTGTCCCCCTCAAAGCTAATACTTAATTATATTTCTGCAGGTATATGTAATGTGTGCCATTAGTAAGGTAATTTGCCAGTTGCATCCATTTCTGTCAGGTACATACTTTTTTTGCATTAGTCCTTAAGGATGTTTGTGGAATTATTAATTATCCAATTTGAATTTTGAAAAAATGTACTGTTTTTTACTATCGATGTTGCAAGTAACTATTGTTTTCTGTTTTTAGTAGCTCTATAAATCAGTCAGCAGACAGTGGGGGAACTGACAACTTTGTCCTCATAAGTCAGCTGAAAGAAGAAGTAATGTCACTTAAACGTCTTCTGCAGCAAAGAGATCAGACTATTTTAGAAAAAGATAAAAAGGTAAAAATTGCATCTGTGTAACAAGAACTTTATCGTTTTGTTGTCTATTTTGTAGACTGCTAACAATGTCAAAACGGTGAGATAAAACAAAAATCAGATGCAGTTTTTTTATGTAGTAACTAATCAGATCTTACTTGTTAAAGGACAAGTTGAGGACATGAATATAGTTTGGCTGTAAGTCAAAGAGGAGTTCCTCTTACCTCACTTCAGCCATCTAGAAGTTAGCCATCTGATCCACTGTTACTCAGGCTGTGTGCCACAGGCGGCAGATAAAATGCCAGACAGTGGTTTATGTGTCTCACATATTTTACATTGAATCACAGCAGAGGTCCCGTATTACCTGTGTAGACTGGTGGGCACACAAGATAAGGGTAGGAATAAGTGTCGTAAATGTTTCAAGTTTAGCATAGTTCTTGTTTAGTTTTAAATTAAAGCTACTGTAGCCATAATTCATGAGATGGTGTACAAATTTACATGTACAATGTATGAATATTAAGTGTTTAGATTTTTAAATGTTGGTAGTATATGTGTAGCGTAGGTAATCCAGGCTTGGTCAGCGGCTAGAAGAGAAGCTTGAATTAGACTAGGGGATTGGAACTAGATGATCCTTAAGGGTTCCTTCTAACCCAAACCATTCTATGATTTTATGAGATGCCTGGCAGTCAACAGAAGTTAAGCGAAATATAGTTAGGTCAAAATGACTGCAGTGAAACTCATACAAGAGATTCAGCTTTCAAAAAACCTAATGGCTGGCAAGAAAAGAGAAATAGCTACAAATATGTACCTTGTTTAGCCTTTATTAGAGCTTATTTCTTTGCCATCTGATTAACTAGATGCTTTTAAGACACTGTCTGTAATAGCAGCTCTAGACTATCTATTCAGGATTGAGTAAGTTATGGAGTTATTTTAAAAATAATTACATTTATTATATTTTCAATAAAAAATTTCATTATAGATATGCATGCTGGTGTATCAAAATTTTGATGGTTAAGAGAATTGATCCTGAAAGGAAATCTCTTCCACTTTCAAACTACAGATCAGTATCTGCATTTCTATACTTAAATCTGTTGTGTAAAGGATATTGAACCTTTTTAGGTTATATCACTCATAATGTACCTGTTGTTACTAGTGTTGGAACTATTTACTATTTCAAGGCTTTAAGTGGTTAATGGGAAAGAGCTGGATAGTCTGTTGTGGATTTTTTTGGGGTAGTTTCTTCAAAGGGTGAGCTTTAAGGCCCTGATCTCTCTCTTACAAAGCCTGTAGAAGGTCATGAGTCAGTAGGAAATTCACTTACCTATTTTTAAATTTCATCTACTGGGTAAGCTAACAAAAGGGATAGGTAAGGAAATGTCACCTACTTCTACGTAGTGACTTGTTTTATGCAGTTTCTGTAGGGAGATCATCTAATAATTTTAATATCCCTGCTGTTAAAGCTATTTGTTTGACCTCAGAGTTCTTTGAACTTAAAGGCTCCTTGAGGCATGAATTATTCACTTTCAGAATGTCACTTTCTTCAGCTACTAGGGCAGGGGAAGAAAAGCTGAGCACACAATACAATGTTTGCATAGGTGAAAAATTTACAACAAATGAATGTATTGCGGATTTTTTTTTTTACTGTGAAATAGTAAATATAAAGATACGTGCTGAGACAAAAGTCTGCAAATACCAGTCTTCAGCCAGATTTGTGGGAGATTCGTGTCCTAAGATTTGCATAAGGACAGTGCTTGCACAGTTTGGAGTACTCCAAAAGAAAAATCTTTCAAATGTATAACTTGGGGCAAAACCAGCAACTCAGTACACCAGCTCTGTAGCATTATGCAATACTCATTCATCTTTTTCTGTTATTAGCCAAGATCTCAGCTATGTCACTACCAGTGCCTACCGTCTGCGGTACTAGCATTGTTTGGCTTTCTGGACAAAATGTTAGTGAGACACCAAGACATTTCCATAGGTTCCTGAGATTTGACCCTCAGGAAGGAGGCACAATTTCCTGAAAGTTCACAGGTAGTGTGTTTGCTAATCTGGTTGCATACTTTACTATGGTGCAATACTGCAACGAGGTTTTTTTTTTTTTAGCTTGTGGTATGTGGTTTCGTGCTGGTTCCCCTGGAATTTACAAGAGCCAGAAGTACATACCATGAGCAGCAGTCTATATACAGTAAGGTATATATCCTTGCATCAAGAACACAGAACAGTTGAGGTTGGAAGGGACCTCTGGAGGCCATCTGGTCCAACCCCCTGCTCAAGCAGGGCCACCTAGAGCAGGTTGACCAGGACCACGTCCAGGTGGCTTTTGAAGATCTCCAAGGAGGGGGACTCCACAACCTCTCTGGACAACCTGTTACAGTGCTCCGTCACCTGCCCACTAAAGAAGTGCTTCATGGTCAGAGGAAACCTCCTGTGTTTTGGTTTGGGCCTGTTGCCTCCTTGCACCTTGTTTTAGGACCGTTGATTGATAGTTCTTTTGAATACTTTGTTTCACTAAATGTGGTTTGAGGCATACTAGTGTTATTAATAGCAATCTCAGTAACTTTTAGGAATATATGCACTTGTTTGTTATAGTAGGCTTCTCTGCTAGCAGAGGCTTCGTTTCCTGATATTTACAAACTGACCTGAAAGGTTCAGAATAGCTAGGTGAATCTGGGCTGCTGTGAAGAACTAAACATTTTAAAGATGTGGTTCCTAAAACTACTGGGTCTATGTAACTGTTAGTAATAGTTCACCCAGCTACACATGCATCCAGCGGGGGGGGGCATACAGGTACTTGGAAATACATATTTAGAAACAGCTGCTTTAGTGTATGTCATCTGGATGTCTGCTTGTCTCAGGAGAGACCTTGTGGCAGCAATACTACAGCATACTGTCAGAATTATCTTGTAAGTTAAATCACTTTAATTATACATTTCTAATAACAGTTTAATTCAGTATTGTTGTTGGCTTTAGAAGTATTGAAACCATGGAATATATATTTCTGCTTAAGAGAAATTGTGGTATGTTCAGGACAAATTGTAGCACAAAGGAATCCTTTCTGTTGTCTTTCCATGGAAGATTTGTCCTGTGTTACCATACTGTGTAATAGATAGAATCATGAGGCATAACTGAAGATTGTGGTAACTATCTCACAGCTGAAAGGACAGCTAAGCATTATAAATAGTTAGTCTTGTATTTGAAATTTAAGTCCAATTGTTTTCTCCATATAAATAGACATACTTTCCAAGCTACTTTTGAAGTGCTGGGCTGTCAACACTACAATGGTAAATGAATACAGTAGTTCCTGAGATTCCTGAGGCTTCCATAAAGATTTCACAGACTGATTAGAAGGCGTACTGCAGCAGTCTAAGGAATCTTCATAGAATTTGTATTTTTAGTTGACAGAACTGAAGGCAGACTTCCAGTACCAGGAGTCTAACTTGAGGACAAAGATGAACAGTATGGAGAAAGCTCACAAGGAAACTGTGGAACAGTTGCAGGTAAGTAGCTGCTTATCAATACCTGAGAAATACTTCAAATGGAATTATGTAGTCAGGCTGTTTGCTCACAGCAACAAAATAGTACCAAGTCTTGAATGATCAATACTACATTTAACTTCGTATGCATTGTACAGCAGTTCTGCAGTCGACAGTCTACATATGAATTAAACTTACTGTAAGAATTGCTTTCTAACTTGAAGAAATAGAGGCTTACCTCATGTGCTTTCAAAAAGGTTTTGTTATTTTTTGTCTGTCCTCTGATATTTCATCAGTTGTCAGCGTATTGTTGATCTGATCTAAACGGCTGAGCATAACACAATCAACAGTTAAATATCTCATGTTAAACCATTTGTCTCCTTTGACAGGAAGAAAACTTGAATTAGTTGCCTTATAAATCACAGAATGAAAAGATATTCAGTGCAATACCTCAGATACTGAATTTTACTATACAGGAAATCTGGTTTCATTTTCAGTTAAAGAAGGCATATACATACGGGTCTTTGAATATTCTCAGCATATACATTTTGAAAATTTGTTTCACAAATGTAATGGGAAATTAGTGCATGACATTACTATCTGAGACTTTACAGTAATTCATAGAACTTTTTTTATCTGTATTACAGGCCAAAAACAGAGAACTGCTCAAGCAGGTTGCAGCATTGTCAAAGGGTAAAAAGTTTGATAAAAGTGGGAGTATATTAACGTCTCCTTGAGGAACTGGTCATTCATGGGGTCTACTACTCAATGTAAATTTGAGTAATTCTGTGAAGCCCTTAAAATCCTGTGTAGTGGAAAAAATATTTTTGCACACCAGATTAGTTGGCATGTTTCCTACACGTTTTTATAATTAATATGCAGCTTTTTTTAGTTACTGTTCAGATAAAATACTTCAACTGGCTTGAAGAATGTTTTTTATTTTTTTTATATTGGAAACTTTTGCCAGCAATAGTATTAAAAAATTGCATAGAGAACATAGCAGTGCTCTCTCTAAAAGGACAACATGCAATAACAAACTAGGTGTACTTTTTACAAAGCAGCAACTGGGTCTTTTAAACTATGCTGATGTCAGCCAAAAGTTTATGAATCTGCAGTGACACTGAACACTGGTTTCTGGCAACTGTTCTTTTACTTTTTATCAAAATATAAATTTAGGATGGAAATCATGGTGCTCAAGTGAAACAAACAAACAAACAAAAAAGGCGTATGTGTATTTGTAAATACAACTGTAACGGTTATATTCTTAGTTATAACAAGTAACTAGTGTTTTACATTCTTGTGATAGGGATTTACTGAAAGATTATCTATTGTACAGTAACAGAGGCAGTGTGTTTTTTGTAAGATTTACTGTAGATTTTTCTTGCAAGTGCCTTTCTCCAACTGTTTATTTATAGGAATGTTGGTATTTTGTACATAAGGTTTTTATGTTTTAAAATCATGTTTAATAAATGTTTTATGTAAATATAAATGTGTGTACAGAGGAATCTGAAATCAAAGATCAAAGTGGCTAGTGCAGTGCTTGAAGCGGCATTACGAGCTAGCTAATTGATGGACAGTGAGTATTGGCTTTAGATAACCTTTGTAGCTTGTCTGTGAGGTGTAGAGTTTTGTTAGTGCTGCTCATGCCAAACACTTCCTGAACAAAAAAAGAAATGTTTTTATTGCCACACTGAAGTTTAGCAGTTTGTTTTTGTATTTTTCCATTTGACGCAGTGCTGTAATTTTAAGTTCATAGCAGGCGGCATTGTACCCCCAATGTTACATTTTTAATTAGTGATATACACTCAAATTTAAATACATATACATATATATATATGTATGTCTGATTTAATTAGTTACCTAGTTGTAACTTATGGTTACTCTTCTTAATGAATTGAAAGGTTCTCATCCCCTGGTAAAGATACACAATGTGAAAAGAGTAGCCAAAACTAATGGTCTTGAAATTAAGAGAATGGATATAGTGTCAGAGGGAGGGTTTAATGTTTTGGGTAGATTTTGATTCTAAATTACATCAGTTTAGGTTTAACTCTGCTCCTAATGGACACTAGTCATATTCAGAAATTTCTATTAAACATAACCTCGTATACCCCAAGGTCTCTGTTCAGGAAAGTGAGATACAAGTCATCATAAAGTGAAGTAGACTTATGTGAGTAAAGGTTTAGTTCAGCTCTGGGTACTGATTGGTAACAGGTTAACTGCTTATATGTCAGTAAGCTTAATTGTGTAGAATAAGCTACGCGCCTTTTAATAAAAGAACTAAAATCTAAAGTTACTTGGCTGTCCACCTATGTACTGAACTGTGAACGCCTTTTCAGTAGTTCAAACAAGTTCCAGAAGTGACAGACTACTGAATAATTTGAAAAATCAGGCTAGCTTGTTTCATATGGTATACGTGTATTTTTATACACTAAAATCAACTTTGTATGTTTTTAAATGCTCCTTCTTTAAAATTGCTAAACTAGGGTAGAGAATGCTGCTATCCTTTTGGGATGCTAGTCTTTTTTTTTTTTTAATATACAAATTTATGACTTTCATTAATTCAGAGTAGTATTTTGATACTGTTTTTTTCCACTTGAATGGCAACCCATGTTTGGTGAAAGTGGTTTTAAAACATGGAACTGCATAGCAGATTGAAATATTTAAATTAGAATCACTTAATGATACCTGTTCAAGCTGCAGTAAGGACATTTTAAAGGAACAAAACTGAAGTTCTATATTAGAAGTAATTGATTTTATAATCCCAATTAAAAAAAAAACTTTTAGGGGCTTCACAGTATTTAGTTGTAATTAAATACCTGCTCTTTTTGTTCCATAACCTCATTTTTTAACTTGAATTTTTTTAAAGTTCTAAACTAGCCAACTGAATCACAGTCCTGAAAACAGCGTCCTGGAGCTGTAGATTATTGACATAATAAACTGATGTTCTTTAAACGTGGATCTGCAAGGAGACTGTTGTAACGTATTGTGCTTTTTAGCCTGTTTCCAGATGTTGATTAGCATTGAACAGTAATGGCCATTTTGGCTCAAGTTATTTATGTATTTTAAGCCTGTGAATATTGCGGCCCCCTTTTAGATAGTATGTCTAAATATGCGTTCTGCAGTGAAGCTATTCAGCTGTCCACATGTATAGACTATTGAAATACTGTACTGGCACACATCTGACTGTTGACATTTTGTACCTTTTCTAAATCCAATGTTTCACAATAAAATCTTGTCAAAACATTAATCTGTCCTTTAAAAATTATTCATAAATTCATATTTCATGTTAGTCCTTCACGTTATGTCAATAATTAAGCCTGTGGAAAAAAGAATTTAACATTTGTGTTTGGTGTTTAGATTTCTGGGAAGATTAGACACCTTGGGCTGTCTAAAAATTGTAGCAGATTAGAGGTTCAGATTAATTGATCCAGAAAAAATTGTTTTTCTACAGCAGGGTTGTAATACATAGAAATCTTTTGTTGAGAAGAAAAAAAAATTCAGTTAAAAAAAAGGTTTACCTGAAATCTAGTGAAATTTAATAGTCTTTAACAGGCTTTTTATATTCTTAAAATGAGGAAGGAAGATAAGCATCAGCACTTGTATTTAAAAGTGCCTGAATTTCTGTCTTAGTCTGTTAGCTATAAGATTGTTCTTCCTGTACATACTTTGCCTACGAGTTAGGTCATACGGACTGGAAGCGAAGTTGATGATTTCTGTGTCCATTTCCTTTGTTGTTTAAGGAGAACTTAGACACCCATACCTACATGCTGCACCGTAAGTCACAGTGGCTCCTAGTGTTTAGAGCTTTTGTGCTGCAATTCATAGAGCTTGTTTTTATATTTTTCTCAGACATCACTTCCTCTTTCCACAATCTGGCAGAATATTTCTCATTTAAGATTAAAGTTCAGAATGAAAAACAAAATTGAGTCAAAATAACAAGAAAGTAAGATTCTGTAGCTTTTTGGTCAAGGCAATTATCTACAAGGGGGGGATCTTTGGTTTTCAGAGCCCTGCTCTTAAAACAGTGTGTATTTTATGTTATGTGTAATAACAATACGCTATTCTAATATTGAATTGTTCTTATCCTCATTTTAGTGCAAATTTGCAGTGGCTTTGGTGAAGCCATTTATTTTTACAGCTGAGAGCAAGGCAAAACCATGTGTGGTTCCTAGTTTAGATACAGTTTCTGTGTAACCCATGTTAAACTTGTATAACTGGCTGTGCAACAGATTGACTCCTTAAAAGAGATTTACATGGTTTGAAGCAAATTTCCTTAAGGAAGTTTTTTTTTAAAACTGATATGGCCTGTGTATAAGCATTTAAACAGTTCTTGATGGTCTTCAGTAGCTCTAAGTCCACACTGATCTTTCTGAAAACAGTGAAGTTTATGGTTGCAAGTTGTAATCTTAACTAACTTTTTAAATGGAGTAAAAGCTGTTCACATAATGTTTTGTTCCTTCAACTGAGTTACTGAAATATTGTTTCAGTTGGAAATACTGCAATAGAAAATGTTTTCTCATATGTTATGTGCAATTCCTCTTTTTTTCCTTGTGGAAAAGGTATTGATAAATAAAATGACTTATGTTTAATTGCACAGAAGTAGTAGGGGGAGCCAAGCAAGGGGATTATTGGGGTAGAAGGCAGAGATGTTTGACATGTTCCTGGGGAAAGAAGCAGGGTGATAAGGGCTAACAGAGAAATCTCTGAGCTACATTACTCATTTAAGTGATTTGCTGAATCACAGGGTAGTTTTCTTCAAGCCACAGATTATCTATGTATGCAAAAATGGCAATTTCCCTTGCTGTAACCTGAACACAAAGCAAGTCTGGATTTGCAGGTTTCCATTTAAAAAAAATTATTACAGTATGAAATGCTGGCACCGTTCTAACCGACCTTCTTACTCCCAGGAATTTCTCTTCAGTATCTCTCCTCCTGGTAGGTAAAGGCAATTTTGCATTTTGACTGAACGGAGTTGAAGTACTGTGGATGCTGATGTGCTAAACAAGCCAGGTGAAAGTAGGGGGTTGTTTTTTAGGGTGTAGATTTTCCTTCTGGTAAGGTTTTCTGACTTTTGGAGTACTTAGATAAGTTCGTTTTATTTTTTAATTTGCAACCAGAAAAGAAGCCTTCCAACTTCGGAAGAATGCTAATGGCTGAAGATAAACCTTCATCATCTTTGCATATTACAGGTCGGTCTTAGAGGCATAAGCAGAAGACTGCTTTTATAGTGATGTGTTTTGATTACAGGAGGCTTGTGGGCAAACAAAAGTAAATTGGACCAACAAATAGGTCAGCGTTGCCTTGGGCCATAGTGATCTTATTATGGGTTGGGTCGCAGGAATTTAGTGCATTCCTACTGTTGCTTTTACAGGTATTAGAATTTGCTGCCTAAGCTGATTTTTAGCTCCAGATGTAACCCCTCTTTCAGTAGCTCATAGCAATTTATTTCGAACTGTATGCTGAAAACCTGGAGACATTTTCCTTTATTTGAATCAACAGATAAATGTGTTTTGCTTTATTTCAACAAAATGTAGAGTACATTCATAATTTGTCCATCATCATGTACATCCATTCATGTCTTTTCTCTTCTATGGAAATCTTGAGTTGCATTTATAAATGTTTCTTGAGAAACTTTTAAAACTTTCTTAGACAACTCTTTGCATGCTGCTGCGCATTTTGCAGTATCGTGTGTTAATTTCCCCATTATATTTGTATGCTCAAAATTCCACTGCAGCGTAAATGATAAAATTGTTTCCTGGAATGTGTGTGTCTAATCATGGTCTGCTCTTGAAAATACTATATGCCTATATTGATTAGAGTTCAACTTATAAAAATTTACTATCAACTAAAAAAAAAAGTTTGAACCAAATTTACTAACAGAAGAGTGTCTTTTTGAGGTAGAGATTATTCCATTTGTTGGATGCGAATGTAAAAGTGAGGCATTTTTCTTCATAGAAGGAGGAGAACTGTACCAGTTAAATTATGGTGTTTACAGGTACAATGTATTAGAACACAAAAGCAAACAAACAAAAAAAACCAACACCAAACAGAACAAAAAATCTTCCAGAAGAGGCAAAGTTATATTATCTATTCTAGCTGTATTTGCTAGAATAACATAAATCTCTGCTGAAAGGTTGACGTGTTAAGCTAGCTGACTTTGCACTGAAGCAGTCTAGTAGCTCACAGAACCTGTGCAGTGCTGTAGTTGCACAACATGTTACCAAATGCAGCTGGGAAAGGTAATTTCAATCATTCCTTCAGGATCTGCAAGAAGTTTCTTGCGAGTGACTTGTCTGACTTGGGTTGTGTATCATTTGTTAAAGTTACCTTGGTGCGGGATACCTTGTATTGTACAACAATAACATCCACAAAAGGTTGTGAGTACTTGGTACTTATCTTCCTGGAAAAGCATGATGTTGTCTTGGCTAAGAAAAAAGAAAAAGAAAAAAGAAAAAAGAAAAAAAACCTTGCAAGATGCAGTTGAAATTTAATTCTTGTACTCCTTGGTTAAAGATCCTTCAATCTTTCTTCCTGTAATAACTCTGCTCCAGTTTCGTAGGGTGTGATTAATAGTCTTTTTTACTCTTGTTTTTCATTAAAGCTAATTATATTTAAGGATTTTTATTTTAAAGCAAACACACCTTAGGATTTTGTTTATCAAAAGTCTGATGGAATGAACCTCTTTCCTTTCTTCCTAAATTCTAAGTTTGCTAGCTGAAGCTAGAGCTAAATAGGACTGGCTGCCTACATAAGATTAACCACTAGATGCTGCTTAAACCACACAGTTTCTCAGAAGTATATAGCTGTAAATGCTTTTTGCACACAATCTGGCACTCACAAGGGATTGTTCCTGTTCATATACAATACTGATGCTAAAATGAGAATATCCCAACTACTGAAGTAGTTGTACTTTGGAATATATTTTAGAAAATTTGAAATACATTTTGGAAAAATAAACATAGTGATGTTAATTTTATTTATTATAGTTAAATACAAAAATATATATTGCGTACTATATAGTGATTTCTCAGATTGAAGCACCTCCGTTTTATAGGTCAGGAGGCTGTTCCATGGAATAATGCAACTTGATTGCTGTCCCACAAAAGGCGGTGTTAGAATTGAAAATACTCTCCAGGACTCCCCAAATAATGTGGAGACTGAGTATCCTTTTCCTTTGAGAAAGGAACTGCTATGGATAAGATGAAGTCTTAGTCAACACAGATGTATAATAAATCCATGGCGTTAGTTAGCTGACTTAGCATCTGAACCTTAGATTAATAATGTAAACGATTTATTCATACTGCAGTAAGCAATACAAAGCTGAGAAGAATATACTTTTGACTTGGAAAATAAGGTTTAAAGTGTACTGTTTTCCTTGTTCTTTGAGTCTGATACACTCCAGATATGCATTTTTCCCAGTCTGATTCAGTTAGTAAATGTACTTGAAATCTTGTAACTTTCTAGTGAAAGAGAGAGGTCTGTTCATCATTTAAAAATTCAAGCTGTCTTGGATTCACAAAGACCTAACTGTAGTAGAAAGGGAAAATTGTTTTTATTTGTACACTCTATAGACATTCTTCGCATTGTGTTTATATGTTCTATGAGCCATAAGGTCTAATCTTAAGAAGGAAGATCCAGGGAACCACAGGCTGGTAGTCAGCCTCACCTTAATCCCTGGGAAGGTGATGGAGCAGCTCATTCTGGAAAATATTTCAAGGCATCTGAAGGACAAGAAAATCATCGAGGAGTAGTCAGCATGGATTCAATGAAGGGAGGCCATGCTTGACCCACCTTCTTGACCCAAGCTTCTACAATGAAATGGCCAGCCTGAAGAATCAGAGGAGAGCAGTGGAGACTGTCTACCTGCACTTCGGTAAGGCCTTTGATGCTGACTCCCATGATGTCCTAACAGATAAGCTGTTGATGTTTGTGCTGGATGGGCAGGCAGTGAGGCAGATTGAAAACTGGCTGAATGGTGGAGCCCAGGGGGATGATCAGTGGCACAAAATGTTGTTGGAGGCTAGTAACTATCAATGTACCCCAGGGGTCAATCCTGGGTCCAGTGCTCCTTAACATCTTCATTAACAATCTGGATAATGGGGCAGAGTGTATCCTCAGCAAGTTTGCAGATGACACAAAACTGGGAAGAGTGACTGATGCATCACAGGGTTGTGCTGCCATCCAGAGGGACCTCAACAGACTAGAGAAGGTGGGCTGACCAGAATCTCATGAAGTTCAACAAGGAGAAGTACAGAGTCCTGTACCTGGGAAGAAACAACCCCAGGCACCAGGACATGCTGGGAGCACCCTGCTGGAAAGCAGCTCTGCAGGAAAGGACCTGGGGGTCCTCAGGGACACCAAGTTGAATGTGAGCTAGCAGTGATGGAGCACTGGCACAGGTTGTCCAGAGAGGTTGTGGAGTCTCCTTCCTTGGAGATCTTCCAAAGCTGCCTGAACATGGTGCTTGGCAACCTGCTCTGGGTGTCCCTGCTTGAGCAGGAGCATTGGATCAGATGACCTCCAGAGGTCTCTTCCAACTTCAACCAGTCTGTGATTCTTAGATCTTAAAACCTAAGTGCGGTAAACATATTTTCCTCCATCTGAACTATTGTTATGAAAAAATGGTTAAGTAATGTTTTGATCTTTTCATTTTTTCTTCACAAGGTTCTGTTTATTAGAACAAAAAAAAAAAAAAAAGAAAAATTCACCTGTTAATCAGTGTTGCAGAGTGAAATATTTTAATTGAAAGTAGATTATAGTTATGTAATCACCGAGATAGTTTGCTGAGCTTGTGAAGTAAATACTTTTGCATGAAGAAGCATTTCTATAAGCTATTTTTGGAAACAAGTTTCAAGTAAACAGAGCGGGGAGCAGTAACTTCCCATCTATTTGTTTCCTGTTAATCTGTTGCCAGCATGATATAATTCTTTCACAGCAGGATAGAATTTCTTTTACAATCAGAAAAAGTCTGTTTGAAAATAGTAAAGTACTAAAGAATATTTATCTTGCTATCCAAATCTTTAAAGACCTTCTTTAATTTTTATGGTTAGTAATAGCATTCTAAATAAGTTTGGTATGAAGGTTGTGTGATGTTAAGAATATGTATAGTTTTGTGGTGTTTTCCCTTTATCCTTAGTCATATATCTTTTATTAAATATGTATGTTTCAAAGTAGAGTTGTATGTGAAATGCCAATATGTAACATGACGGTATATGCTCTTTGAACACCTTGGTTTTGAGAACAGAATATTTAGTATGTGTCCCCTGATTTTTGTAAAGCCCCAAGCACTGTACTTTTAATATATATATAAATGTTTTAAGGGCGTTTTTTGATCAGGCCTCGTGTTTTAATTTAAACTTACACTGCTTATGCATCAAAATCACAGGTCATGCAGTGAGAAAAACAGTATTTGTATGGATTTTATGGAGTATTTGTATGGAGTATGATGGATTTTATTATGTATTTTTAGTCTATGCATTCATTTTAGTCTATACGTTTAGCCTATACATTCTATACATTAAAAAAAAACAAACCCTTGAAGTACAGAGTAGTTCCTCGCTTGTGTCTTTGCGGCAGGAAAGCAGAGTCCTGCTGTTCAATGATGAATGTAGTTTTCCCTTTAGTTTGTTGCTTTGATATGAACAGATGCATTTTTTTTTCTGAAAAAGGTATCTTTGCAACAACATGCAGAACATTATTCCTGAGTGAAAATACAGGGAAATAGAAATCACAGCAAAAAAGATGGATAACATCATATTCCATTTATAATACTGTCATACTTTCCATTAAGTTGAGTAAACTAGGTGATACTGGAAAAAAAAAAAATCCAGATCATTTTGAAAAGCATTAAATAGAAATTTAATGGTGATTCAGAGTGCACTCATAAACTTGGTGCTGCTGTCAAGATTGCTATCAGGCTGAAAAACATTTGATCGCAAAAAAAAAAAAGCATGTTTTACAAAACAGCAAAACAACATGTTTTCCATGCTTGGACTATAGTTAGTAACATAGATATTGATATATTATTTACTGGAATAGTGTCAGAGCTTATGAAAACAGTAATTTATCCAGTCTAGAAATATCGCTGCTACTTCAGTAAAAAGTGAAAGAAATTTTTGGTAATCAATGCAAAATAACCTCTCAACAGACAAGTTTTCTTTTTAACCCCTATTGGAAGTTTTTCTGTACCCTAATTCATTTCTTAAATCTTGCATTGTAATCTCAGTTGTGTCTTGTGGGAAAAAGTTCCACAAAAAGTCATCTACCTGGACTTGTGCAAAGCATTTGACACTGTTCTGCACAACATCCTTGTCTCTAAATTGGAGAGACGGATTTGATGGATGGACCACTCAGTGGGTAAGAAATTGGCTGAATGGTCGTGCTCAGAGAGTTGTGGTCAATGGCTCAATGTCCAAGTGGAGACAAGTGATGATTGGTGTCCCTCAGGGGTCTGTACTGGGACTGGTATTATTTAACATCTTTGTCAGTGACGTGGACATGGGATTGGGTGCACCCTTAGCAGCTTTACTGATGTCACCAAGCTGTGTGGTGCTGTTGACATGCTGGAGGGATGGGGTGCTGTCCAGAGGGACCTTGACAGGCTTGAGAGGTAGGCCTGTGCCAACCTCATGAAGCTCAACAAGGCCAAGTGCAAGGTCCTGCACGTGGGTCAGGGCAATCCCAAGCACAAATACAGGCTGAGCAGAGTGGATTGAGAGCAGCCCTGAGGAGAAGGACTTGGGGGTGTTGGTGGATGAGAAGCTCAGCATGACACAGCAATGTGTGCCTGCAGCCCAGAAAGCCAACCATATCCTGCGCTGCATCAAAAGAAGCGTGGGCAGCAGGTCGAGGGAGGTGATTGTCCCCCTCTGCTCTGCTCTTGTGAGGCCCCACCTGGAGTACGGCGTTCAGCTCTGGGGCCCCCAACATAAGAAGGACACGGACCTGTTGGAGTGGGTCTAGAGGAGGGCCACGAGGATGGTCAGAGGGCTGGAGCTCCTGTTCTGTGAAGACAGGCTGAGAGAGCTGGGATTGTTCAGCCTGGAGAAGAGAAGGCTCCAGGGACACCATATAGAGGCCTTCCAGCACCTAAAGGGGACCTACAGGAAAGCTGGGGAGGGACTCTTTGTCAGGGAGTGTAGTGATAGGACAAGGGGTAATGATTTTAAACTGAAAGAGGACAGATTCAGGTTAGATGTAAGGAAGAAATTCTTCACTCAGGGTGGTGAGGCACTGGCACAGGTTGCTCAGAGAAGCTGTGGATGCTCCATCCCTGGAGGTGTTCAAGGCCAGGCTGGATGGGGCTTTGGGCAGCCTGGTCCAGTGGGAGGTGTCCCTGCCCATGGCAGGGGGGTTGGAACTGGATGATCTTTAAAATCCCTTCCAATCCAAACCATTCTATGATTCTGTGATTCTAAACTGACTGTTTTTATTGCAATCATTATGAGGGTTCTTTCTTAGTTATCACATTTATTGGCTTAAAATGTATAATCTGTAACACTGCCCTTCAGGATCAGCATATTCAGAGATTCTCCTAGCATTTTTATTCAATTAAACTACTTAGTTTGTTGCTACTCAGCACCAATGACTTATTTGCAGTAAGATTTGTTCTTCCAGAAGTAAATAGGTTAGTCACTGTACACAGGAAAAAAAAAATGACCATCAGCTCCTCAATGTAAAATACACTTCCATCTTCTTGAGTCTTGTTCTAGTGCTATTTTTTATGAACTGTAAAAATCCATGATTTTGGGTGCTGGAGCTAGTGAAAGACTTGGTCTGGCTCTCTGTAAAGTGACTTTGCTCTCCAGTTCCTCATCTGACCCACTGAGCTGACTGGGGTCGTAGAATCATAGAATGGTCCAGCCCCGGTCCACCCATGGTTGCTCTCTGATAGCCACCAAATGTTAGTGCCTGATGGAGCATGAGGGAGGGAGGGTGAATAGGGATCCTGCTGTAATGAAGGAGGGGTAAACAAATTGGTGTCCCCCTGCTTATTTGGTGGTGAGAGGATGCTCAACGGCATTGGTTCCCAATGTCAGATCTGGAGCCCCGTGGTCATCATTATGTAGTTTGGAGCTAATCTGCAAAAGCATAGTGCCTTTGCAATGTTTCCAGTTATACGTTTGTTAGTGAGTGTATGTAGTGGAGTGTACAAAGTCTTAACGATTCAAAGCAATGCACAATTACAGAAAAATTGGAACTACTGCTTCAGAAAAAAAGTTCCACTTTCTTAAGCAGGGGAGAGGGTGTTAGAGTTGCTAGGCAGTAATCCTGGGCTGGATTTTCTCTCTCAATACCTTCATCCCTTGAAAGGGTTTTAAAAGGTATGCCAACAACCTAACAACCACTTACTGGTGTACAGTCAGAGGATGGAAACTCTGGGGGGAGCAAATATATCAGGCTCATTGGAGAAGGAAGAGGCAACACAGGTGGTAAAGCCCTGAGGGAGAGAGCAGACTTTGTTCAAGTTAAGTCTTTATTAGCTAGGTTGAGATCACGTTGAGATTTTTCAATGTTCAGTTCCACCAAAGTGGACTGAACTGCCCTAGCACATTCTTAAGGCCATTTGAGCTGCCCACATGAGGAGGACAGGCAGTCCAAGCTTCCCATCAAGTTACCAGGTTCTTCTAATGAGCAATTTAGAGTAAAAAACGAACTCTCAAATTTGTCCTCTAGATGAGCCTATTTTGCATCAGCATGTATGTGTCCTAATTTCCTAACATAGTAACTGTGAATACTCTCAGAGTAAGTTTTCCAAAAGAGGCCTGTTTGACTTATTTCTTAAAGCAGAGCTGCACGTGTAAATTCTGGCCAGAATATGCTAACGTGTATTACCTCCTGTATTCCTGCAGGAAATCCTTCTTTCTTTTTACTTTTCCAATCTTTCAAGATGCAATTGCATTCATTGATGCAATTTCCGCACCTAAAGGCAGAATTCTGTGCCCTGTTGAGCCTACAATAAGGCTGTGGAACACACCTTAGCAAAAAACAACAACCACCACCACCACCAACAACAACAACAACAAAAACAAAAAAACCAAGCAGCTCTAATTTATGTATATATTGAGAATGAGGATGTCTGGTTACCTGCCTTTTCTCTCACCCAATGCGAAGCTGTTGGAATCAGTAGCATGGGTCCTAGTCATGCGTTCTCTCCTTTGTAGACTTGTTTTCTTTTAAAATCAAGGTGGCTCGCTCCACTCAGCTCACCTCCGCTCAGTCTGTAGTCTGTAGATATCAGAAGGATTTTTCTTTGGTTTGAAACCTAAACAGGTGGAATAGGGAGTGGAGAGTGGTTTGGTTTTGAAGGTTTTTTTTTTTTTTTTGCAAACAGCTCTTTTCCAAATACAAACTGGTCATCTGACTGAAAGGTCTCTGTTCCTTTGCATAGACAGGGAGGGACAAAGGTCTGTTTATTACCCTGTCTCCAACAAGCATCACGTTAATGACAGTTCCCACTCAACATTTCCAAAACAATCTCCTTGATAAGCCTCCTGCAGGACACCTCCCCGGTGTGTAAGATGCAAATAGGTGAGTGCTGTAAGGGCTGATCTCTCAATGATAGGTGAATGCTTAGGTAAAAGAGAAAAATACACATGTAAATCATACCTGAAAGAATTAATACACTTCTAATTAATATTTTACAGTCAGCAGCGGTATTTATTAAGCCCAAACCAATCTCAGAGCTGTAGTGCAGCAAAAAACTGATAAGGTAACTCCAAATCGAGCAAGAGGACAGTCTAGCCACTCTGGTGAATGTAGTTAAGAGATTTCATTTCCTGTATGCCCCAAGCGTACTGTCTCATAGTTAACTCATACTTTTGTTTTCAGTCGAGCTCTTATTGGATGTAATTTACTGAACTGTTCTCCACTTGGTGCATTCCTTTTACGTCTGCAAATTCTCCATGATCATATTCTTAACTTCTTTTCAATTAAAGAAAAAAAAAGAAATGAGCAACCTTTTGTTGCTGATCTGCAGCTGCTGAGTGTGATGCTATGGTCCTAAATAACACAAATTCAGCATCACTGTATCAGCTAGTAGCTGAGCTTGTGTACTTTAGAGCATTTCTGCTTTCTGCTCTGGGATACTAAACATCATATGTGTTTTGCAGTAGTAGCATATTTCCAGCCATCTGTAATTGCCTCCTACTTGCATATGCTTAGTCACTGCATACAAACATACACCTTCTGCTGAACTTTAGAATTATGCTCCCCTCTAGTAAAGCTCATTATGTTTTTAGCCGTATGGTATTCTACAAAGCCTCTTTTGACAACATTAGAGACCAGTAATCCAGATTTACTGCCAAGGAGGCCAGAGGAGATAATTTAACCGAACCATTATTGTAAGTACTTACTTTCTCATGTGATCAGGTGACATTTTGATAGAAGTTTTGTTGTTGTCATCAGTTTTGCCAAGTAAATGAAAACATGCTAATATGAAAAAAGTAATGAATTTAATAGTGGTAGAGACAAAATAACATCATAGGAATATTCTAAAACAGTACAATTTAATAACTATTTTACTTCCCCTATATTTTTTATTATAGGTCTTATATTACCCTTCATACTTTTGCCAGCTTAATACTTCTCAAAATCATGGAGTAGTCAAAGGTGCATTTCTCTCTCCTGTCCAGCTACTGGTCTGTAACTCAGATTAGTTGTCTCTTATTATTTTGTCTATGAATCTCTTTTTTCCAAAGTGGATTTGGGGG
>VXAL01016016.1:3902-26417 GCA_013399475.1 Chauna torquata | reverse complement strand
GTCCCTTTTGGAGCCGGCTGGAGCTGGCTCTTATCTGACATGGAGCAGCTTCTGCAATCTTCTCACAGAAGCCACCCCTGTGGCCCCCCTGCTACCAAACCCTTACCACGTAAATCCAATACCGCAGGTCGAGAGAGGTGATCCTTCCCCTCTATTCGGTGTTGGTGAGGCCACACCCGGAGTCCTGCGTCCAGTTTTTGGCTTGCCAGTACAAGAGAGACCTGGACGTGCTGGAAGGAGTCCAACATAGGGCAACCAATGTGATCAAGGGACTGGAGCACCTCTCCTATGAGAAGATGCTGAGAGAGTTGGGACTGAGAGAGTTGAGCCTGGAGAAGACGAGGTTCGGGGGGAATCTCATCAATGTCCATAAATACCTGAAGGGAGGGTGCAAAGAAGACAGATCCAGGCTCTTTTCGGTTGTGCCGAATGACAAGAGGCAATGTGTACAATGTGGAACACAGGAGGTTCTGTTTAAACATCAGGAAGCACTTCTTCACTGTGCGGGTGACAGCACTGCCACAGGTTGCCCAGAGAAGCTGTGGAGTCTCCTCCTTGGAGATCTTCAAAAGCCACCTGGACGTGGTCCTGGGCAATCTGTTCTGGGGTCTGGCCTCCAGAGGTCCCTTCTAACCTCAGCTATTCTGTGATATTCTTCCAATCTATGCCATTTTATAGTGGTCTGAGAAAAGCCTTTGGAAATATGTATAGTCACACTATTATTGGCATTTAAGTCTATGCTGCCGCATAATCTCTTCCAGTCAATCCTTTTTCTGTAGGGTTGAACTTGTGGAGGACTGACGTGTCAGCCACACAGATAGAGCTGCTATCCTGGGGTATTCTGAGAGAACTGAATGAAGTCATTTTGTAATCTTACCCTTCTTTCCCACTTCTGGCAAAAGAGAAAGAAATAATGAACTCCACAAAGAGTTATGTCAAATAGTGCAAAAGACTTTATAGCTTGATTAAGGATATGTGTTACCTGCTCACGACAAAGAGGAAGTCCTCTCTTGCTGCTCACTGCTCCTGTTTGATCTGCATCCTGGCTTTGTGAGAGAGGTTCAGCATATTGCCAATATCCAAAAAGAGTTGGCAGGCTTACTCTGGAGCACCGTACAGACTTCCAGAGGAGGGATATTACTGTGCTATATCCTGTAGGCTGAATTAAATTCTGTGGAAAAAGTTACTCCCTATCAAATTACAACCAGTTCATAAGAGAGTATTTTAGAAGCTGTTTTATGCAACAAAATGTTTTATCAGGCAGAAGTATTTCATCCTGATGCCCAGAGACAAAGCAACAGTGTAATTCTGCGGCTGGTGGGCCCGGCTGACTGCACCATGGTGTCAGAGCTAGTGCCTGCACAAGGGGATCTGTGGGCACGCACAGGTTGGCGCAAGGGGAAGGCATGCTCAGCCTCTCCATCAGCACTGCAAACCCAGATCTGTTTATTCTTTCAATGAAACCATGCTCACAGACTCTCTTTCTTTGCTTCGGTTCTCCATCCAGGCATATGGAGATAGTACCACGGATCTATAAAAACACATGAAGTAATGTGAGATGGCCAAACACCAAAGTAATGGGGAGCACAGAAGTACTTTTACAGATACATAGAGAAGGTTGTAGTTAAGATCCAGATTTTATGTTCCTATCTACGTAAAGTGTTGTAATTGTGTTGTGACTTGATTAAAGTATGAGCCTTTCGGAAAGACTAAGAACAAAACACATTGTCTCTGCACTGAGACGGTATAAATAATTCTGAAGATGACGAAGAATTAGTGCTCTTTATAAAGCAACAGTATAATCAGCTAGCTAAAATAATGAGCTGTTCTGAGAAATTATCAAGGGATAAAGCAATCCTAAGGGAATAAGAGGCATTAAGGGAGGAATAAATGCCATGCAAGACAACACCAGAGGGAGTTTTTAGTTATCCTTCTCTAGGTTAGTATTCATGAGTTGCACCACTATTAAATTTGTCTGTGGACACACAGTTTTGTTTTTACTTTCACATAGTAAGACTAGAAAAGCACATGGATAAGGCACAGAGAATAGAAGATGCTGGAAAAGAGCAGTAAATACAGTTATTTTAGTAAAATACAGGTCCCTAGATTTTATAGATATGTGGACTGAGAAGCATAGTAAGGAAACAAATAGATCTCAGTAAACACCTGACATTGCTCTATCTTCATTACAATGGGGAAAACATTCAACAAAGCAGGAGGAAAACCTACAACTTTGACATTTAACACCTCCAATGTATTTGGAGAAAAAAATGATTTTCAAAGCTCAGATGAAATCAGATGAGTGTACTGATTAGCCTTAATGTTGCTGATAAAGGTAGGAAGTTAGAGGGGCTTTTAGACATTTTTGTTACCTTGAAACCTAGCTAAGCGACCTGCTGGATGCTAAATTCTAGACACATGCTAAGTGTCTGTTATATTCAATTTAAAGTAATGGAAGGAAGATGCGAGTTTGGTACTGCAACAGTTCTAGGAGAGTGGATTGCTCTTCTGCTTCCTCCGCCAACCCTCTCCAGACATCACCTCTCCTTTTAGGTTCCCTTCTATAGACGGAATTCAGGTTACTTTCTCCTATTCTCCCTTTGTCTTTGTTGTCTATTTAGACTAGAGATGCTCCCACTTCTTCCACGGTCTCATTTGCCCTTTGGTTTGCTCCTATTCATTGTGCAGAGGAAGAGGAGGATGTCTGTGCCCCCCCCCCCAGGTGCAGTGTGGGAGGAGGTGTCTCCAAGAAGCCTCTGAGAACAGCTAGTATGTGTAGGTTGAAGGGTGCTATGGAGGTGGGATCATGGCTGGGGGAGGGACCAGAGAGTACAAAGAGCCTGCAGCAGAAAGAAGAGGTGGAGCAAAGGCAATCTTGTGCTTTCCAGCGTCTGTCAGCACCTTTACAGCAGTGAGAGAGAGGCTGAGAGGGGCATTAAATGTCTTCTGTTCTCTTTTTCTGTACTCAGCTTTCTCAGTGTACCTCCACCCCACAGCCTCTCTCCTGCTCTTCCTGCTGCCTTCCATGCTGGCTGTGGTTGACATGAATGGTTGGAAAACTGGGTTCATGGTTCTCCTTCCCAATTCAATTTTCTTAAAAGGGTTAGTTAGCTCAGCTTTGTTTGCTTGTCTAATTACAGCCCTGAATGATTAGACTTTGCTACAGGGGTGGCTAACATTACACTGTGGAGTCTATTACATAGAGCTAAGATCTGCGTCTGTAGAAGATCCTTCCTGATCTTATTATCTATGTATGTGTTATCAATTGAAATTTGTTGCCTTCTGTTGGTGACATAAGTAAGAGTAGTTTGGGAATCTTGTTTGTGTCCCGCTGGAGAAGGGTGTGCCAACTTTCATTTCAAGGAAGATATACTTTCTTTGTGCCAGTCCTCTGTGGTCTTGTTGAATTACCTGGTATGTAAACTTCATTCGCTACCACTATCGCACAACTGAACTGCTGTAATCCTTGGTCTCCTGATTCCAAAGCACTGGCATTATTTAAGTTAATGCAGATATATACTACAAGGGATAGGCTGTGCTTTTGTGTTCTACAATGGTACATCGTAAGAAGAAGATGTAGAAGGCTGACAACAGTGTCAGAAGAAAAGGGTTGCACCAGCAGGTTCATCTCACAGCTTTTCTTCCCCTTAAAGGATTTATCATTTGCTTCTACACTTTGCACCCTTTCTTACCATTCTCTGCAAAGCAGTTGCTTGACACTTCCTTGTACATACAGGTGTGCAGAGCTGATTTCTTCTGGGGTATTAATGTTTTGAGCATATGCTATCAGTTTATATTATCTGTATCTATTCCAGCACCATTAATGGCTCATAGTTTCCATCATTTCAGTGACTACTCTTGGGACATCTATGCCCCAGGTAAGCCAAGGATTTGTATGTTTCCATGCCTCCTGGGCACTTGAAGCTCTTATGTACAATCTGGAAAATTGAAGGTTATTTTCATTTCAGAGACTGAGATAAAAGAGAAAATAATTTGAAACCCAGCAAAATATGCATGAAACCTCTTTGTATTTGAAAAATCATAACAACTCTTGACAACCTCAGCCCTGTTTTTCTTGCCCCTACTATTCTCTTTCTCCTTCTAGTCATTAGGGCAAGCACAGTACACTAAATTCAGCCCACTGAGAGGAGCCGTCGTAAGGCTTTTGCATTATTTATGTCCCACTTGAGTCTTCAGAACTGGCCTTTTCTACAGAGGTGAATTTTACCCAGTGAGAGCTAGTGTTTTGTCTCACTGTGTATCCGTCAGCCTCTCATGCAGCCAGGTCCCTGTAACAATATTTATAAGCTCTTTCACATCTACCCTTTCAAATAACATAATAGTTTGCTCTCCATGTTCTCCTGGGTTGTTGTTCCCCTGCTCCATTAGCTGTATACTGCTGAATAAATTGCCTTAGACATTTCAATGCCTCAGACACTTCATACAACTGGCAATTATAATGGCTGGCCTTTGAAGAGAGTGGCCTGTTAAGCCTTGTCCAGATGTTGCTGTCTTGCCGGGTAAGCATTACTGCTTTGGCCTCTCGGTCATTTGCTGTTCACTTTTGGCAAAGGCAAGGTTCATGCTTTTGTCCTTCCTTTTCATTTTCAATGGTTCTCTGAAAGTTTCTAGTTCACATGCGATATAGAGTTCAACTTTTCCCTCGTATCTTATAATTTTAATCATATTAATATGTATGGAAGCTTACAGCAGTTTCTATTGCAGGACTTTGAGTCATCCACGCTTTTTCCAGTATTTAGTTTATTGTTCTTTTTTGTTTCCTCTTTTTCTTGATCTTGAAATCTGATCTTAAATCTTTCAAAATCTTTTCATCTCCAAGATAATAGATTTTGCAATTAGTCATTAAATTACTAGCATAATGCACTTACTGGAACTGTCTGGAAATTGTTTTGCTATTTGAGTATTTTCCTTGTAAGTATCTGAAAGGGTATCACATGCTGATCTCATTTATACCTGTTTAAATCCAGAAAGACTATGCTGAAAGCAGAGGAGACACCCTGCTGTTAAGTTCATGTGTTTAGGATAAGAATCTGGGTCCACCTTATTTTTACTTTAGTCTTCTTTTCTTGGAGTGGAAGAATTCACTTCCCTATACAGTGATGATTAATAAGTCATGCATCCCAAAACAGAAAACACATTTGAACAAAAGCAAATAGCCCTTGCTATTAAACTTTTTAGAAGTTATAATTTGTCTCAAGTTCATTTCTTTATCATAACACATCTCTGTCAGGGGAGCCATAACAGCAGGAACTTTGTTGCAGTAAAAATAGCATGATGAGATGCTGATATTTGCTTAGGACTTTGTTTGCATGTTAATAAATAGTTGTGTTCCACTACAAACCTGCACACCCTGAATTTTATGTGGAAGAAAATATGTTTCTTTCTTTGGAAAAATACACTGAAAATAAAAACACAGCTGATTTCTTTCTTTTCGAAACTCCCAATCAGAACTGCAGAAGAATATTCCCCTCTGTTCCATGTCACTCCATTATCTCCTGACTCTTCAAGGTTCATGGAACTACAGTCCTTACAGTGGTTTGAGATGTTTGTGCCTATCTTTTATTTGGAATATGCTTCAAAAACTGTTTTGATAATGGCATTTCAGGCTAAGCTGGTAGTCTAAATAATCAGCTTCAAACAATGGATAGAAGATCACAATTTAAATATACATGTGTGTATGGAAATAGAGCAAAACGCCTAACCACAGATGTCCACAAATGATGCAGAGATGGCACTCAGTATATTATGTGAGCTGTGGAATGGGCTAGAGACAGATTTTTCTCATTCACTGCTAGTATGACAGCGTTATGTACATCAACTCATACTTACAGCAGGTTAAATCAGAAGCGTTATGTGTGGTTCACTATTCTTAGGCGTTTACTATTTCATTCTCTATCACTTAAAGCTTCTCAGTCTTCCAGTGTTGTACTTCTGCTTCATTCATGCCTGACATCTTCTCTCTGCAACGCTCCCCTCCAGTTTGCCAGTGGCATTAGCTTTGACATGTCATTTGTCATCATCTTCCAAATATCAGCTTTGCCTTGCCCTACACTCTTTCTATCCACGTGGCCTCTGCCTGTTCTTCAAGGATGTTCTTCCATGCTTATGGGCTGATAATGACAAGGGTGTAGGTAAGCCATGACTGGTAAAATAATTTTATTTTTTATTTAAATTCGCACTTCATTATGTAACTAAGACTGTGTATTATCTGGAGCAGAGGTAGTCATCGTATAATTTCAAGTTTGCTTTTCCTTTTCTCAACCCTGCACTTCCTTGTCTGTCTGTCTGCACTTTTTAGTGTGCCAGATCTCTAGAAGCAGCCACAGTGTAACATACAGGTTCCAGTCTAGCAAACTACTTGACCATGTGACTAACTTAAAGCATCTATTAAGACATATGCTTATATGCTTTGATGAGTGCTTTGCCAAGCAATTTCTGTGTCTTGCTGGGGAAAAAAATATAATGATAATATGCCAAGAATTTGAAATGACTATGAGACAGTCGTTAATGAATACGCCGACATGGAATATTTGCTTTTCCAAATAGGCTTTCACTATGCATTCTCTTTTGTGCAAGGAATTTCAGAGCAAAGATTGAGTTATTTAACTGATGAATAGCTATGCAGCTTAGTTATGCCAGCTAGTAATCATATGAAAGATCTCTTTATTATTGCAAAGGGATAGACTGGAGGGAAGACGAATCAAATATGGAGCAATAATATAGTGAGTGAGATGACTTTTCCTCTTTAATGGACATCAGTACACACAGTGGAATTATGCCAGTGCCAAAACAGTGTAACTGAGGAGAATCCAACTAATGTTATTTAGAAGATTGCAATCCAAGGTGGATTAAGGTGCGGATTTTGTTCCAGCAATGATTGTTGCTTAGGACGCCAGTATTTCAACAAGAAGAGAGCCTGTGAGACTACAGAGAAAGAGAAATGAAATTTAGCTGAGCATTTACGGAGGGGAAGAAATTGAGATAAAGTTACCTTTTTTTCCTCTATCTGGGCTGCCTCTGGGGTTTGTGCTGTTGGGAGTACTGCACTCTCCGACAGCCACCGCTAGTGAGGCACTACGTCCTGACTTCAGCCCCGCTCCTGGTGCGTTCCCGTCTGTGTGAGAGGACTAGGCGGTGCTTCCTCCCCAGCTCCTGTGAATCAGCCACAGAACAAAGCTATGATAATGAGTGGGTCTCTGCTTTCAGTCTGGACTGGTTGCAACTTGCTACCATTGTGGGACAGAGAAGAAGCAAGAATTAATTGTGGCCCTGTGAAGAATCTTGTGCCACGGTTACTCCCAGGACTATTCCTGAGTCGGTACAGCTTAGGCTACACGTTTTGCCACCCTGCAGAGACACACAGTTATTTCTGTCCTTCACTGATCTTCGCTCCAACAACCGACACTCTAATGAATGGCATATGCAAAATGCTCATCCTAAGATTACATTCTCCCCAGTGCACGGGTAAGAAATCAATAGAAGGATAGTATAGCAGCACTGAGAGTATTCAGTTCCACTGGAATAACATATTGAAACAAGGTTACTGTGAGCATACAAAACGAAGGCAAGCGAACGCAAACTTTAAGTGTAGGAGGAAAAATACGAAACTATGGCATCATGACATAGTTACCCTCCAAATCCCAGTAGCTACTTTTCCAGGGAGAATTTTCCATGGTGGTGGTTACCTGGTGGTGGTTACTTGGTTGTTGAGATGTAAGGAAGAAATTCTTCACTCAGCAGGTGGTGAGGCACTGGCATAGGTTGCCCAGAGAAGCTGTGAATGCCCCATCCCTGGAGGTGTTCAAGGCCAGGCTGGATGGGGCTTGGGGCAACCTGGTCTGGTGGGAGGTGTCCCTGCCCATGGCAGGGGGGGGGAACTGGATGGTCTTTAAGGTCCCTTCCAGCCCAAACCATTCTATGATTCTACCTAGAGCCATAGGTAGTAGTGGGATAGTAGTGGTGGTGGCAGTACTTGGTAACCAATTCACGAAACGCAATGCGTTGAGTTTCTTGGTACTATGAGTGCCTGCAGACCCTAAAGAGAATCTGTGGGCAAAAAGTAAACCACTGGATTTCTGTATTACGTTACCTAGAATGCATCACTTACCCCTAAAGTTCTTTAAATTGCATTTTTGTAGAAAATGAGAGTGAGCTTGTTCTCCTATACCTAAGTAGCTGTATTTAGCGAGTCTTTTTTAAAATTAAGAACAAACACAATGTACTTTCTAGGGCCCTCTTTTTGCATTCAGCTACATAGTTTTTGCTCACTATGAACTCCCTTTCTCAGTTTGTCTGCTTGCAACTGTAGGTCACGATTTTATTTCAGAGATGCTCAGCACCCAACAGTACCTCACCTAAAGCATTTTTCTTTGCACATTGTTTGGATGTATTAGCAGATGTATGGGTCCCGTCAGTGACTGGAAATCGAGGTGGTGTTCAACATCCTCCATGTTGTTCAGATTTAGGAGTGCCAGGGAGGCCTACATCAGAGGACACCAGCTCCTGACAGCCTCCTTGCCTAGGCTTCCTCAGGCCAGAAGTGCTGCAGTTTTGTTATGCACGTCTACTCTGATTTGACCTACTCCCTTCCAGGTGTCTCCTTTACACCATGGTTTGTGCAGCTACACAAATGACCAGGAAGTCAGCCCTATGTGTTTCCAGGAGGCTGCAAGTCCAGTGTCACACAATCGAAGTGAGATTTTCATGGTTGACTCATGCTCTTCTGGGACTAGACCTCATGCTTTTGCAACTTGAATCCGAGATGTGAACCCTGGTAGCTAAACAAGGTTACTCAGCAGTTTGCTCAATAAATGAGATAGATAGATAGATAGATAGATAGATAGATAGATAGATAGATAGATAGATATAGATAGACAGACATCTGTGTGGCAGGATGAGTGCTGGCAGAAACAAGACTGTGTTTCTTGCTGGGATTCCTGATGGTGGGACTATTACCATGACAAAAAAAACCTTCAAAGAAACAGCTTTCTTCCAAAGAAAGAGCACCTTAGGAGAAAAAAAGGATCTGTGCTTATGAACATAACTGTGATGGCAGGAAGGATAAGGTCAAGAGAGAAGAAAAGCTCACTGAAGTTAGTAAAGTCTTCAACTTTCATGGCACAATTGCTGAGTCCCTGAGGAAAGCTTTATTGACAGTAAGCACCCATCAGCTCTGAGTGAAGATCATACTTTCAAGTGATGCTTTCACAAACATGTCTACACTGCCTGTCCTTTGGTTTGATCAGCAGTGTGTTCTCAAGTCCCAACAATTCGTATATACCCTCTACTTTACAGTTTGCAGGACCAAGGAGAATATTTTCACTCTCATATTACAAAATTGGACTGCAGTAAGAGAAGGGGGAAGTTTTTCCCCCTCTTGGAGACCGGTGATGGTTTGGTGCAGTGTTTCAGCACGGGTATTTTGCTATATTTCAGCTGCCTGCTTTTGCTTATTTTGATAATTGCCAAAGACATGATTTGGGATCAGGATTTTTCTCCCACACCAGATTAGCAGTATCTGGGAGGAGGAGAGTTGCCTTCCTCTACAGTATGGGACGTGGTTCATTTTGTAGGGCTGGCCTGATTTTCACGCAACAACTCCCCTCCTTTTGGAGGGGATGACCTGGCATATTGGTCATGCCGTTCGTTTCTCCTGCTGTCTCCCTATGGCCACTATACTGACAACTTTTGATCTTCCCCCAGGATTGATGTTCATTAGAAGTGTCCTACAGCATGCAGCTTGGGAGCACACAGCATACCTGATCGGTGGGTCTGTCGGGTCTGTGTGGAATGGTGAATGGAGCCAAATCCAGTTGGAGGCCGGTTACTAGTGGAGTCCCCCAGGGCTCAGTGCTGGGGCCAGTCCTCTTTAATATCTTTATCGATGACCTGGATGAGGGGATTGAGTGCACCCTCAGTAAGTTTGCAGATGACACCAAGTTAGGTGCGTGTGTCGATCTGCTTGAGGGAAGGAAGGCTCTGCAGGAGGATCTGGATAGGCTGGACCGATGGGCTGAGGTCAACTGTATGAAGTTCAACAAGGCCAAGTGCCGGGTCCTGCATCTGGGGCGCAACAACCCCAAGCAGCGCTACAGGCTGGGAGATGAGTGGTTGGAAAGCTGCCTGGCCAAGAAGGACCTGGGAATACTGGTTGATAGGCAGCTGAATATGAGCCAGCAGTGTGCTCAGGTGGCCCAGAAGGCCAACAACATCCTGGCTTGTATAAGAAGCAGTGTGGCCAGCAGGTCTAGGGAGGTGATTGTCCCCCTGTACTCGGCTCTGGTGAGGCCGCACCTCGAGTACTGTGTTCAGTTTTGGGCCCCTCGCTACAAGAAGGACATGGAGGTGCTCGAGAGAGTCCAGAGAAGGGCAACGAAGCTGGTGTGGGGTCTGGAGAACAAGTCTTACGAGGAGCGGCTGAGGGAGCTGGGGTTGTTTAGCCTGGAGAAGAGGAGGCTCAGGGGAGACCTCATCGCTCTCTATAGGTACCTTAAAGGAGGCTGTAGAGAGGTGGGGGTTGGTCTATTCTCCCACGTGCCTGGTGACAGGACGAGGGGGAATGGGCTAAAGTTGCACCAGGGGAGGTTTAGGTTGGATATTAGGAAGAACTTCTTTACTGAAAGGGTTGTTAGGCATTGGAATGGACTGCCCAGGGAAGTGGTTGAGTCGCCATCCCTGGAGGTCTTTAAAAGACGTTTAGATGTAGCCCTTAGTGATATGGTTTAGTGGAGGTCTTGTTAGTGTTAGGACAGAGGTTGGACTAGATGATCTTGGAGGTCTCTTCCAACCTAGACAATTCTGTGATTCTGTAATTGCACTGATGCAAGAGTCATCCCACAGGGCTGAGCTCAGTAACTGCACCTGTGGCTTACCCATCCACAGGCTGCAAGAGAAACTGTGGCCGCTACCACTTGTTCTTGAACTCCTAGGTAGCTTCCACTTGCGCAGGAAGGCAGCAGCCTTGCACACCTTGCACAGTCTCTTCAGTACATGGGGCGCACCTGGAAAACCTGAACGAACAAAAAAGATTTCCTAGGAAGCAGATTTCCGAAGGAGAAAGAGGAAAGTGAAGCCCTGGAGTTATGCCTTTCCTGAAA
Organism: Chauna torquata; assembly: GCA_013399475.1. Classification (NCBI taxonomy): domain Eukaryota; kingdom Metazoa; phylum Chordata; class Aves; order Anseriformes; family Anhimidae; genus Chauna; species Chauna torquata. The sequence continues at coordinate 15,300 of VXAL01016016.1, read as the reverse complement.
TACAATCTTGACTGCTGATAGTAACTGTGTAAATCTACTTGAATGAGAGAACAGTGAGAGAGTGGTGAAAGATCTTTATTCTTCTCTTTCATAACAGAACACTCAGGCACAAAACCCCATAATTGCCAAATGAGTCATTAGAAAAGGGTAGGTTTCAAAGGAACCACCATGAAGTTTGCAGCAGGTGAAACCAGCCAAAAAATGAGATAAGGGTGAGGCATTTCATGTTCATAGCTCAGTCAGCAACTTCATTCCAGTCAGCTCATGCACATACTGCGTTCATGTGGGAGACTGTAAAATATGGTAAGTTTTTATGGAATGGAAAACCAAGAGTCTTTAGAACTATGCAGGGGCTCTAAGTCTCTCAGCTCATCATTTAATCTTGCCTTCAAAGATATTTCTTCTTAAAAGCCTACAGTTGTTAACTGGTTTAATCAAAATATACATTGCAAGTCTGCACAAATATAAGCAAAAAATAAACTGAGTTCTTTTTTATTGGTTTGGGTCACAAACTGAATGTGAAGAAGTGTGGCATTCTTCATCCTTGTGTTTTTACGTCAGAATTAGATATGTTCTTAAAAGAAATTATCTAATTACTCCAATGAAGATTTATATGACAATATACAGATAAAGCCCTTTGCCATGTGCTAGTCTGCAGCTCAGACTTGGTGGCTTTACTTTGCCTTTTAAAACCTGTATTCTGTACAGCAGGAGAAGATTCCTCAGCATGCCTTGAATTGTCAAGCTATGTGAGGCTTGATCCAAATCTCACTGAAACCAGCATGAGCAGTTTCAATAACTTCAGTGTGCTAGGGAAGAGGTCCTTAAAGTACATGTTTCTCAGGCTAGTTCATCTTCTGTGTCTTTACAGAGAAAAAGGCATAATGAGTGGCGAGGAATATTACTTGACCTAGCCACAGTACTAGCTACACGAGTGCCTTGAGAAAGTCGCAGCCTCAGCGCCTACCTGTGAAAAAGAGCAAGGGCTCTGGGAAGGGCTGCAGAGCCCTCAGGTGAAAGCTGTTAACAGCATCACTGGCCTGTTGATTGCTACAGAAAGCTGCAGTGCACCCGCGTGATGGTTAGGCTGATTGCTGTTTTTTTGAAGAATTTCATGTGAGCAGAGTTAAAGAAGCCGTTTTTAATCTCCAAACCAGGGCCTAACCATCATGACAGGAGACAAGTGTACCAAGAAAACATCTTACTGTCACCAAGAAGGGCAGCCTGGCTCTCCTCTTCCCCGTGTCCCTTTCTCCTGGCATCTGTGGCACTGAGTGTGTCCCTGCAGGGTGCCAATTCAACTTCTTGATCCCTCCCAAAATCCGCGGTATTTCACTGGATTAGTCCTCTACTAGTTTACTGAACTGAATTAGCTCACAAAGGGTTTGTACGAGTGCTCACAAGAAAGAGATGGGGCTGCATGCTTGTGTGCGTAAGCTTTTGGAGCATATCAGTCCACCTCCAGCGAGAGGAGAAAGTGCTTGTGCTTGAAGCTTCCCTTTTTCTAGCTATATTGATGAGTCTAATATAAACTCATACCTCTTCCTATAAACTTGCCTGCTTTATACATCACAGCTCCAATATTACTATTCAATAATGCATACAGTGATGCCTTTAGTCATTAAAGGAAATCCCCAGGAGACATCCTGGGTTGAATAACCTCTGTGAAGACCTTCGCAAAGGCTAGTTATTACGTGGAGTGGACAATAAAGGGAAATGAGGTTTACGTTTGCTTATCCAAAAGGCCAGAGAGAGTTCATAGATTATTCTTTGCACAGATAAGCTAGACCTAATGTAAACACTCCTCACTGGAAAGTATCTGCTGTTTGTTTTCCTAACTTTAACCATGTGGCTAGCACAAGCAGAATAAATGAAATAAAAGACAAGCATTTCAATAATAAAAAAACAGTGTCTTTGAAAACTCATGTTACTGGCCCCTGAAAAAAGTTAAAATGATCTTTGCTACTCACCGCATGAAACACATGCTGATGTGGCTACAAAGCTTTCTTGTACAAGAAAATTGATAGGATTTCAAACCCATGCCATCAGATATCCTTCATCATTACATTAGAGTAGAGTGGTCTGCTCATTTTACTCAAACAAACCACTGCTCCTATACCCTTTATTTCGGCAACTGATGCTATGTCAGGTTTTCAATGAAATTAATGGGTTATTTGTCCAAGTGAGGGCTGGAGGATTGGAAAGCAAGGTTCTAAAGCTTTCCAATTCTACTATAGAAAATTCCAAACAAAATCCTTGGATGAATGTAAATTAGCTTAGTATGACTTTTAAAAATCTCACCCACTACCCATCTGTATCTTCAGGTTCATAAATATTTGAGGAAAAAATCCTAACTTCTCTGCCAAAACTGTTTACAGATTATTTCAAATCAACTTGTGATTAATTTGTTTGCTCTTCACTGCCTTTTTCAAATGTGACTAAATTTAACAATTTGTATCATCAGACTCTGAACTCTCCATAGTAAGTTGTATGACTGTGTCTGGGTATTTCAGAGCTAACAAAACAAGCATGGTTTTACAATGAACCCTTTCTGCTAAAACTTTCCACTCACATGAATAATACTTTTTTTTTTCTCTCTTTTTTATATGAAAAAATTTCAGTGTAGAAGAGTTGGAAACATGGGGCTGGGTGAGGGAAAGGAGGATTGGCCCCAGAATGAAAACAGAAGACCTGCCTGCTCAAGCTGGTCCGGTGCCATGATGTGGTGATGTTTGTGATAGCTTCAGTTTCTATGGCAATGTGACAGCATGATTTACTGCAATAACAAAGAAAGCAAATGTGAAGCTTTTGTTTAACTTCAATGCCGTGAGCTATGTGTTGATACTGGAGGGGAGGAAGTTCTTTGACTTCTAGTTAAGCACATTACTAATGTGTTTCAAGTAGAAAGAAGTCAATAAAGGGGACCATGGTGTTCAAATTTCTCTTCCATGCTCGTGGAGCTTGCATACACATGCATACACAGCATTCAGCTTCCCCATGATGCAGAGTGTAGAAGACTTCTTTGTGCACACTGCAGTACCTGTCCGTGATGGAGAGCTTAGGAGAGCAGCATGGTTGAGGTCACCGAAGAGTCAGTGGCTGAGCTGCTGGCTTAGGCCTCGTTCTGTGCTAGGTCTTCTGGTTGGTGACAGTGCAGTTGGAAGGTTAGGTGAGTTGCTGGACTAGGATGGTTAGATGTATTTATTTCTGGGACATTTCAGCAGGGGAGGGTAAAAGTATGGCACCAGCAGAGCTGAATATGTAGGTCTGTTGGAGTCCGTGAAGGCTGCAGGGTCCTGCTGAGGTATGGTGGTGCTTGTCACAGATGCTGGGGCTGAGGCTGGGAGAAGAGCTTAGGTTTCAGAGAGGAAGGGAGGAGATCCATGCTATTGTGGGATTCCCTAAGTTTCAAAGGGCTAAGATGGAGCCTGTGCTGGTAAACAAAAGCTGCTTATAGCGGTTATGATTGAGGTCTGGTTCTTTCTAATGGGTTAGGTGAAAGTCTGGGAGAAAGAGGTAAAAAAGTATGTTTACTACCTGCTCTTACAATATCTACAAGGACAGAGTAGAGGCTGGCCAGTTTGGAAGCTAATTAAGATTGACTGTAATGAAAACTGGAGCTGACACAGGGAGAAAAGGAGAGGATCTGGGACAGTATGGGGCTCCATATTCAGCTTTATTGTGAAAACACGTGACACCACAGCACTGAATTGAAGGCTGGTGTCAGACATGGAAACCATCCTTTGTCTAAATGTGGGTAGATGTGTCTGGTTAGGATTAGGTGATTGGACACTGAGGCTGGGTGGCTTGATTGCCATTACCTTATTTTGACTGAATTTTCGCTTTCTGTCTCTCCCTTGCTGATGTGCCAAGCAATGAACATGAAGGAGTGGGATCATCCAGGACAACCCCAACAGGCAAGTGAAATCCCCCTATGTAATGCTGGCTCCGCCACTGGCTGCCCATGTGAGTGGCTCTGTGGGTGCTGCTCAGCACCAAAAGCAGTCCAAGAAAGATTTTCCAGTTTCCAACGGAGCATCTCACCTGAAGCTTTCACCTTACTTCTTTTGTGTCACTCTCCCATCGGAGAAAGCAGTATAATCCTGAGTCTTTCGTATCATGGCAGTGCCTGGTTTGGCTGCCAGGAGTGGCAAGGTCCTGGCAGAAGCAGTGACCTCCTCTGCTCCTTCTGTGTCTTAGGTTCATCTGTCACTGTTGGCTACTGTTGGTACTCTCAAGTACAGGAAGCTCAGCTAGATAGGTCCCATCTACTCCACTAGGACTCTTTGAGAATATGTCTTTATTAATACATAAAGCACAGTCTGATGCCAACCAGCACTGAGCAGCTGGGGACCCTACCAGCAGGTTCCCCGATCTTCCCAAGCAAGGTGGCCCCATGCCAGCATCCTGGTGCTTAGTCTGCTAACTCCTGAACCCTGCCATGCAGCTCCACTCATCTAAACAGAGGTGCTGCTGCTCTGAAGCAGTGCTGGTGAGATCCATATCAGCCCTTACTGTTCCTTATAAAATATATCTGATGTTATAAAATGATTTTTTTTCTGTGTAAATAGCACAATATCAAGCATCAACAATAAATACCATTGTCAAACTGACACAAAGCTTTGTGGATAATTATAGGAAAGAACTTGCCCATTTGCCTTCCTTATACCTTGCAATTATAAAAGGATGTTTGTTTATTCTTTGTTTAATCTGCACCAGATCTTATTCCGTATGCCCCTTTTGTGGTGTGTGTTGCTGGAGTGCATTTGTAAAACCAAATGAGCAAAGAGGACACAGGTGTTGGTCAGCATTCTCTTTTTAGCCATACAAATTACAAACAATGTCTCTTTATATTAAGATATACTTTTCTGTCCCATATTGGTTTTAGAGCTGATTCTTTCAGTATGTTCTCTGTTTATAGCAGCCTGTTCTTGTTTAAATGTCCCCACTACTGTAATTCTTGTGAAATAGTATTGCTATCACATTCACTGTACATATCTTAAATCCACATGTATATTACTGAACTGATGTAAGGACAAAAGAATTAATAACGTGGTAGAGAGCCACAAACACGAATTATCCACCTCTCACTAAAGTCTACAGTGACAAAATCAACAAGTGTACTTTGGCTGGTGTATAACGAGGTTACAGGTAACAGCTCCCAGAGCAAAAGTTCCTTCACAACTGGTACCTGGTCTGAGCACATTAACAGGGAGTCCAAAGGGTGATGATGGTAGAGACTGAGTTATCTTTCATCAAGATTTTATTGCAAAGAATTCCTTTCTACTGGAGTGCATGGCATCCAAGAACTGTAATGCAGAGCATTTTGTAGCATAGTGTCCTGCCATTTCTGTCCAGGATAAAAAGAAATTATCCGTATTTCTGGTGTTGTTTTCTTTTCATAACCCTGATGTTGAAGGTGTTCGGACTTCTGTCAAAATTTGATTTGGTTGACTTGTGATTGATCTGCTCAAAAAAAGGCATATTTAATCCAAGTGCCCCTTTTTTCCCCAAAATCAATAACTAGGTCACATAGCTTTTCATTTGATACATGGTCATACCAAAATATATTTTCAAAACAATGTTAACATCACTACTCTCAGCTTCTGAGTAGACAGCAACAGATAACAGCAAAACAATGTGTGCGTGTTGAGGGAAGGAGTGTTATAACTGCCCCAAACTGGAAAAAGTTTATCATGAAACTGCAAACAGCTGTTATTAGGACTCATTCTGAGCAGAAGAATGCACCTCCTGATGTTTCTGCTCATTCAAGACATTTCTGTGCCACATGGTGTCCATCATGCTGAATGCTTTCCTATGGGCTGGGTAGCTAGTAAGACAGAGCAAGCTTTATGTTGAACAGTAAGATGCCTTGACTCAGCATGTCATATGTAATAAAAAACTGGGGACTTGTGTGGTGAAAATGAATTAAGGATACTACAGATCTGCTGACAAAAATTTTCTCCAGCAGTGAGCATCATATGAAAAAATGAAATAGTACTACTTGATTGTTTTTTGTTTTTTTTTTGGTTTGTTTTCGTTTTGGGAACAGGATATTACTCAGGGCTTTGACTTGTTCTTCAGTAGGGCTTGAACTGGATTTTAAAGATTTTTTAGAATTGAATTGCTGTTTGGGTTTTTAGCGGGGCTTTTCAATTTATCTTGCAGTTAGAATGGAGCATGTTGCTGTAACTGCTGGGATCATTTGGAGCTTTATTAGACTAGAAACTTGCACGAGGTAGGGAATCAGTCTGTGAGGGATCTTAAAATTGGAAGTCTTGTCTTGGGTATGGGAAACTAAAGAGACTGATAATGGGCATATCCAAGGTAAAGAACAATCTAGATAATGAACTGTGATGGATTTATCTGTATTAACTCACCACTTAGCTTCACTGTTGAAACTAATGCAATTGAAACACAAGCTACCGTGAATCGTTTAAGAGAAAGTTTCATTTTTACCTTTCTGCTTGTAACTAGCATACCGGCGTTGTAAAGTTTGAGAATACACACTTTAAAGAAGGTCATATCCTGGGAGTGCTCTCTACTTCATTATTCAAAGCATGATAAGACTATTTTCCCTGTGTACCCTTTGATTTCTTGCTTGCTAAGTTTGGCAAGATGAAGCAGTTTCAGACCTAAAGCAGCCATTTTGCAACCAACAGCTGCCGCTCTCTAGTCCAGCTGGCAATCACCTTCACCTCTGCTTTTCTCTTTTTTATTCCTGACATGTTTTGTCTCATTATATCTTCTGAAAACACTTAGCCATCGAATGGCAGTCCTCTCGGACTGCTTTGGAGTTGAGCTCTGGTGAAAGGTCAGACCATTTCCCATCATCCTCTTTCACATGCAGCCTTCCTTTAAAGCAGCCGTCAAAAACAGCCCATATGCAAGCAAGAAATCTGCAGCTGGCTTATATGAAGAATCATTCATTAAGTGCGCATGAAATAGTTTATATAGCTCTCTTCATAAAGCAGAGAACAGGAGCTGGAAGGATTCCAGCTGGTGCCTTGTGCATCTTGTCATGGCTTAGGCAAGTCCTTCCCCTCCAGCCTCAGCCCATCCCTCCTCTCCTTCTACTTCATCTCCAACTGTCAGCCCTGTGCCCTTCCTCTTTGCTGTTGTGCAATCACTTCGCTTTAGTTGTCAACCTCAGGATGAAATGAACTGTGTTTCAGAAGTGACTACCATCCTGCATTAACTGAAAAGGAAGCTGAAATGACTAACTCGTATGCAAACATCTATCCTGCAGCCATCTAGAGACAGGCGAAAGATTGCGCCAGCCTGAGCACTCTGAAAGCGATGGATTAATAGAAAAGGGCATTGAAAGCAGTGGAAGAGCACAGGGCTTGTGAACATTTCATCACAGCACAGCATGCGGTACTGCTCTCCTTCATAAAGACCAGGCATCTATCACTTGTTCTGAGCAGTTTATCAAAGAACCAGCAACTGAGCTTTTTTCATTTCACTGTTTAGCCCAATATCACAGCCAGTGTGTTTTTTCCCCCTTATATATTTTAGTATTGGGAGTTAACAGCTAAGAGGCACCCCGGGAACCACAGCCTTGTGGGTTTAAGATATAAATGTGGGATCTGAGAAGCAAGTTCGGTGCCTGCCTCTGTGCAGCCTTCTTTCCAGCTTTTTGCAGGAAGCAAGTTTAAAGTTCCTTAAGATTTTTTAGTGTTTTGTTTGTTTGTTTGTGTGTGTGTTTTTAGCAACTGGGATAAAATCTGCAGTCCTACTGAGGCTTTGTCATTAACTTCAGCACAGATAGGATTTCACTTTCTGTGTATCTAAACCACAGCTGATCATCTGAAAAACAGGGGACCTTTCCTTTCATTCCTGTTTTGTCTCCCTAGATTGTCAGCTGCTCAAGGCAGGGTTCATTTTCTTACAAACTAACATAAAAAAAGCCTGTGTTCAGCTCAGACCACAAGGCATCAGATTATTGTTAGCGCTACTCCTGATGTCCTGGCAAAGACAACTCGTAACTCTTCCTGTAATGAATAGGTGAGAACAGCTAGGTATTTTGAATTTGTGTTTCCTTTGTATATCAAAGTTAAAATTTTCAAAAAATACAGAAGCTTTGTCCCCTAAACACTCATCTTGTTTATCAAGCATATTCGAAGGATAAAAGCGGAATTTGCTCCCTGTGTGTGGGCATGCAGGTGGGCATGCAGGCGCACACGCACGCGCATGCCTTGGGAGCCGCTTGCAATACTATCATGAAGCAACCTCCTGGAGCTGTGCTCGAGGTCCCCAGGGGAAATACTGACTCTGCTCTTTTCCATTTGCTGAGAAGAAACATTTCATTTTTGAGTCTGACGCAGTGAAAAGACTGATAGCAGCCTTGCTGAAAAGCCTGCTTTTTGAATAAACACTGACTCGTTTATCCAAAAGGCAGTAAAATCACCTTTGGTTTGATGGCTTCAGCTGCAGTGTTGAGTAATGAGTTGAAAAATAACATTGCACAGACCTGTCAAGGCACCTCTGCGTGATCAGATTCAGCATTACATGAGCTGACAGCAGCCCGTGGTTGGAAGTTACCCAGTGACAAGCTTTTTCAAACCAAGTCAACTCCTGGCTTGTATAATGCAAGTCACAACTGTCTCCCCAAGTCCTCTCTGAGAATGGCTTCTCTTAAGCCACCGGAAGCTTTTCTGGAGCCCTTTCAGCTTTCATCTCCACAGATGATGACAACTGTGACCTGGGATATGTGGGAGATGCAGCCTATAGGGGTATTCCTCCATCCTGGTCAGGAAGATGCTGGTTTGAGGCTGTTGTGTGCATGTTAGGGAGCATGCTTGGCTCCATGCTGGAGTAATGTGTGGTTTGGGCTGAGGGCACACTGACTACACCACGTGCACAGTGGTGGTGCTGGAGGGGACCCATTGAAGCAATAATTGATGCTTATTTTTGACCTGTCCATCCTCTCTGGGGTGGCAAATAGCCTCCTCTGCTGCACAGAACAGCAAGCCCAGAAGAGGAATAGCATTTGCAAGGTCCACTGCAGACCACATCTTTTCATACACCTAACGCTGCTCTTAGTGCATTATAACTCACATTTTCAGATGGGCCACTTATTCCTGCCATGTTGCAGAATAATGTCAACACGAGGCCCTGCTCTTGGGCTCAGGGCAATGCCAGACAGTGCCTGGATGCTGCTGGTGTGTGCTGAGCCTGCAGAGCTGGTATGGATCCAGTCCAGAAAGGAACAATGCTCTCAGGGATGCCTGGGCACCTAGGACAGGAGTCCTGGCTGTGTTGTGGTTGAGACCATTTCATACAAGGAAGTGGTCTCAAGTTGCACCAGGGAAGGTATAGATTGGATATTAGAATGCATTTCTTCACAGAGAAGGCGGTCAAGCGTTGGAATGGGCTGCCAACGGAAGTGATGGCGTTCCCATCCCTGGAGGTATTTAAGAGAGTTGTGGACGTGGCACTAAGGGACATGGTTTAGTGGTGGGACTCAGTAGGTCAAGGATGGTGGTTGGACGTGATTGATCTTGAAAGTCTTTTCCAATCTAAATGATATTCTGATTCTATGACTCTTTTTGAACCCAGAACATGTAGCTGGGGACACACATTGCTACTCTCAGGTGCCTGGTTGCACTGAGAGGTCCCACAACCTCTCCTGCCACTCTCTACCGCCTCGACGGGTTTGGTGGGTACAGTCTGCCAGTTGTTTTTTATGCAAGGAGGGTTACTTGTGAGATTGCATAGCAGGTATGGATGAGAAGCAATGGTGTGCTGGATGATGCTCAGGCATGACTGCAGTGTGCACACCTGGCAATATATCTTGGCACATGGCTTGCACTGGAGACACCATACAAATAGATACCCGAAGAAAGGCTTGTGTGCCTGCAAACTTATCCACTTTTCCAACTGCGTAAGAAGTTGTAAAGGCTGGGAAGCTGACCTAACAAAAGATGTTGTTTCTACCTATAAAGTGTGTCTTGTCTAGGTCCTTAAACTATCAAGGCTACAACAACACTATCAATAAATGCCCTTGTATTTCACTGCATAACCATTTTATAAAAGCCTATTTTTCTTTGTGTGAGATCCTCCCTACAGTACAAAAACAGTAATTCAAAACAGATTCAGGAATAATGGGATACAGTCTCCGCTTAGAAGCCAAGGTAACTCTTTATATAATCTTTAAAACCTCCAAAAAATTAGTCCCTTTTTCTGTCTCATGAGGACAGAAATCCTGAAGGCCTGATCCTTAATATGGATGAAACTTGAGAAATGTGGCCTATGTGTCCAGAAGTGCGAACATAAACAGATCATGGTACTCTAAGATAGGCAGTGCTTGGTTGAACAGATTGCCTTTATATTAAGGCTCAACGCACAAATAGTATATACACATATAGCCTTATCTGATGATTAATGTCTGTTATAAACATGTTATGGATATGTCAAATGACTTACATGTATTATAGATAGTATTACAGGTAGATGCAAGCCATTACTGTTGGTAACCTATTGATCTGTTAGTCTTTGTAAAAAAAAAAAAAAAAAAACACCACAAAAACCCACCACCACTAACAGTAACAGCTCATTAAAAGTTAGTTTAACATGAAGGGTGACCCAGCTTGCCCTAGGATGGGGATGGTCTCATCACAGATGTTTTAGATAAACCCTCTATATCTGTCAGCATGTTTCAGCACTTGCTCAACAGTCGCCCTATTAGCTCTTGCATAAACCTTTACTGCTTACCTACTAGTTTTTGATGTCAGGATAAGTTTCACGTGGCTTTATTTACTATAATGTCCTGAAAATACCCCCCACTATCTATGTAAGGCTTACCATATTCCAGAGGCACTGTGTGGAGGTAGTCCACACGCTTATGTGTATGCAGCACAAGGGAGTGCAGGGCAAAGACCTCCCAACCACCTTTGGACAAGGGGAAGCAAGTGCCAGGAGAAGCACATTACAAGTGGTGTCCCCCAGGGGTCGGTACTGGGGCCTATCTTGTTTAATATCTTTATTGATGACCTAGATGAGGGGATTGAGTGCACCCTCAGTAAGTTTGCAGACAACACCAAGTTGGGAGGTAGTGTCGATCTGCCTGAGGGTCGGGTGGCCCTTCAGGGGGATCTGGATAGGCTGGACTGCTGGGCTGAGGCGAAGGGGATGAGGTTTAACAAGGCCAAGTGCCGGGTCCTGCACTTCGGCCACAATAACCCCATGCAACGCTATAGGCTTGGGGCTGAGTGGCTAGAAGACAGCGATGAGGAAAGGGACCTGGGAGTGTTGATCGATGCCAGGCTGAACATGAGCCGGCAGTGTGCTCAGGTGGCCAAGAAGGCCAATGGCATCCTGGCCTGTATTAGAAACAGTGTTACTAGTAGGAGCAGGGAGGTGATTAGCCCCCTGTACTCAGCTTTGGTGAGGCCGC
>VXAL01016015.1:10680-70016 GCA_013399475.1 Chauna torquata | reverse complement strand
TGAGGCCGGGCTGCCCCCGCAGCAGGCCCCGGGCCAGGCAGCGCCCCAGGGAGCCCATGGCCGCGGCGGGGGCTCCGTCGCCCCGGGCGGAGGCTTTAAGCGCCCGGCCGGGGCCGGCTCCGCTTTCCGTCCCTCCCCTTAAAGCAGCCGCTGCGGCCGCAGGGATCCCCCGCTTTGGAGCGGCCCAGCCCGGGCACCCCGGCACCGGGCAGCCCCTTCCCGGCTCCGAGCCCCGCTGAAGGCTGCGGGGAGCGGGCCGAGCCCGGTGCGCGGCCGGAGGAGCGGCAGGGAGGCAGCGGGGCCCCTTCCCTCCGCCCAGGCCGGGCTGAAGGATGCGGCGGTGGGGAGCCGAGGCACGAAGCTCCTGCCACGAAGGAGCCCCGCAGCCGGGGCCCCGAGCCCAGCGCAGGCTCACGGGGGTCCAGTACACGCAGCCAGCCCTCGCTGAGCCTCCTCTGCACCCAGCGCTCCAACGACACCGCACGGGAGAGGCGCCCGCAAGAGCTGGCGGCCCCAGGGGACCTGGGCCTGTCCCCAACGCGCTTCCATCCTGCCCCCCAAACTGCAGGCAGCGGGGGACCACCGCCATACCCGGCCTAGCTTCCCCCTGGGCAGAGTGACGGCCAGCTCTTGCAACGCAGCCTCTTTGCTGGTCAGAAGCAGCTGGCACCCACCCAGATGGGGGCTTGGAGGGGAAAAACACTGCTCTGCAGGGCCCACAGGGGCCATGGGTGACAGTGCAGAGGAAGGGGATGCTTTGGGGCAGATTAAAGCCATCAGATGCACTGAGAGCAGGTGCCCCGCGACTTTTATTCAGTGAGCTGCACTGCCCCACATACCCCAGGGCAAAGCATTGGTGTCCTGCTCCTCATCCCGGGAATAGGGGCGATGGGACATCCCACCTGGGGCACCACTCCCACACCCAGACCACCTCTGGGACACACAGGGACAGCAGCAGCTCACAGGTGAGCCAGTGACAGCTGTAATGGAGCTGGTGTGACACGGGATTCACCTCTCAACTGCCTCCACCCCTGGGAACCTCAACCCAGCACACTGCTATAGGCAGCGCAGCCCAGGACAACACCCGGGAGCATTTATGTCTTCGTCTATGGACTTGCGTGGAAGTTGAACTGAGCACTTAAGGTGATGGCCAGCAAAAGAATCAGTTCTCAGCTTCCAACGTGGGCTTGGCCCCCTTCCCATTGTTGCCCTTGATCAGCTGCTCAGCCAGGGAAAAACACGCACTTTCACCCTCTGTCAGCAAACAGACGACCAACCACACATTTTGCAAGGCAGAAGCACCAGCACAGAGCAGCGTGCTTGGAGCAGAGCTGTGCCAGGAGCAGGTGAAGCCCCAGCTGTCCCTTCCCGCCCCAGCCCCATCTTGCAGCAGTGACCTACACGGACTGCAGGAGCAGCCAGGTCCCGGAGGGTACCACCCGAACCCCTACACAATCAGCATCCATGCCCTCCTGATTTCTCCACAAGAGGACTTTTGGTAGCGGCGAGAGGATGCACAAAAACTCTTTGATGGTGCAGCAGGACTGCAGTCCTCACGTTAACATCACCGGGCTGCTCTTCGCACTCCGAGGAGGACCTCTGCAGACGATAGTTGACAGCCCTAAGGTGCAGGGACCAGACCTGGGGGCACATGTCCTCAGCGGGTTGGACTCTGGTTCACATGCATCTTTCAAACTGCTCACTGCAGGGTACAAAGCCCACAAACAAACCGGTCCCAGTTCAGGCAGCCTGGATGCACAGCTCTAGCTGTACACAGGTTATCCAAACATCATCTCCAAACAGTAAATGTGTGCATTGCAAGATTTTTTTTTTTTTTAACAAAACTAACTAAAGGAACTGTGGAGCAAGTGCTCCCTATGCTCCATCGCACCCCTGGGACCTTCCAGCTGCCCACATGCAGCCATCTCACTTCCTGTCCACGTCGATGAACACTGTGGGGAGAACGCACACTAATCTGAACAACTGCTCCAGGCTTGCACGAGGACAGGGGCTATTCCTACCATGCAACCCTCACTGAAGCTGCCCTTCTATCTGCAAAGAAAAAACAGCAGAGTACAACTGATTTAAAGCTCTGCACTAGCTACCAGACTAGAGACTTCAGGAACAAACGGCTCCCAGCTGCATGATCAGAGACTTCACAAGCCCCACAAAACCTGGTCCAGTCTGAATGGGGACTGGGATTTTAACGTTAACACTCCACTGGCCAGCAGCTGGCCTTCAGCTCAGGCATCTTGAGACGCAGCCCTGTGGGTGCTGAGGTTTTCTTCCTGAAGGCAGCTCTTGATCAATACGGACTACAGACTGCTGGAGGGAACAGACAGATCCCAACAACAGCTAACAAAACGGGGAACATAGGCAGTATGTAAAACGACAGTGCAGAAAGAAGTCACACTGCTCTGCACCAGCTCAACACAGCACCTCTCAAGAGCAGCTAGACTGCCCGCGCAGCACAGACCGACACGCATGGAGCCTGCATGAGGCACCTCTGCAGACAGGGGCAGCATGGGCAGCGTGGGTGCCTGCTGCCTGTCCTCTGGCTTGACTGCGGGGAAGGGCTGCAGATCCCTGCCTGCAGCACGAAGCTCGTTAACGGCCTGGTGACAGGCCTGCATGGAAACTAAAACAAATTAGAAGTTATTTAAAACAACAAAGTAAGCACTTTATTTCCATTAAGCATGTTGTTTTAGTATCACAATGGAATGATGAGAAAACGTTTAAAAAAAACCAAAAAAGTCTCTAACCCCTGCAAACAGCAGGGAGGTTTTCAAGGCAATTTAAAAAACAAAGGGAGTAACAGAAGTGCCAAAACAGTCCCAACATCACGAGTCTCCTCCTCCTCTGAGAGCTGGGCAGGGGCAGGAAGGTGGAATGACACGAAGGTACGAATGTCTGAAGTAGTCTTTGGCGCTTCTGCCTCATGATTGATACGCACAAGATCTCTCAAGACAACTCCACAAATCTCCAGACGCAACAAAGTGCTACGTTAGTCGAACAAAACCCCGGCAAGAGGACTTTCCGTACAGCTGAGATGCCCTGCGGTTGGGCGTTAAGACACATCCTGCAGACAGTGCTGACTCCAGATGGGGGCCTTTGGGTTGGGAGAGAAGGAGGAAGCGTGGTGCATGAATCCAAGAAGATGTGCCCACCTGCAAGACACCGTGTCCTGCAGTACTGACAAAACCAGGGAGGAGAGAAGGTGGTGGCAAAACGAAACATGGATCCGTTCCCTACAGTGATCACAACACGAGTCCAGTGCAGTAACTATAGTTTCACAGTTCCAGGGGGCAAACTGTCATTGCAGAGTCTGTAGTAACGCAGGTCATTCACCAGTCTGTGCACATTCTGGGTAAACGATGGCAGATCCTGGAAAAGATCAATCAGCACGTACTGCAAACAGAACAATACCTACGAGCACTGTAAGACTGCAGATAAAAAAAAGGCACTGGGATGGCAAAACACCCATGTGTATTTTCATACATGAACAGACCATTTCCTCCAGCGTCTGAGCCCAGGAAACCTGAGTTTCTGCAACCCACGTACAGGGAACAGAGCCTGCTCCAGGGCTGCTCCAAGCAGAGAGCTGACGACAGAGAACCGGGCTCTGTTTGCAGCACCGGCTCCTCAGGCACAACACAAATGGTCACAACGTGGCCACCTGCAGCAGCAACTGCTCAGCGCGCTCCTGCTAAGGCTCCCGTGTCCCACAAACACCCTAACAAGGGCTGATTTTCCTGAAGAGCAATCGCCTACTAAAAGTCCAGTGATCCTCTCAAAGCTCCTTTCCTACCCTTAAACCTGGTCTCGAATCCCCATCATCTACCGCAGGAGAGGAAGCATTCAGACAACCAAGCTTCAGCAGACTGAAACCATGACCTGGCTGCCCTGCCATGATGTTCCATACGGAGGTTAGAGACCTCCCCCAGTCGCAGCTACTCCATTGTTGTCTTCATCGTAACCCTCAAACATCTGGCTAGCAGCTGCAGGAAGGTTTTGGTAAGGATCTGAGCATCCCACTCTAGCAAATGTCAGTCTACTCCCCCCAGGGAACATATTCCCTAACTCCCACAGAATCAGGTAGTCCAAGAGACGAGATGGCAACTTTGCTACCTACAGTGAAAAATCCTGGGCTAGGCATTGCTGACTAGGGAAGCACTTGCAACAAACAAGGGTACTGCCTCAAAACATTGCTCTGAGAAGCCTACGGCTGTCTGCCAGCATGCTCTGAGAAAAACAGTGCCCATCCCAGGAATACTTGCACTCTACTGCAGCATTTCCCCTTCTTACCCTGTCCATTTTGAAATTCCTCCCCAGCACGTTTTTCTGGTTCGAGTCCACACCATCACAACTGGCCAGGAACTCAGGGAGAAAGGCTGAGTAGAAGCCATCAAAGTCCACTGAGGCCATATTGTAGGTGGCGATGCCGATCTCCTCCTGCAACAGGTCGTGCGACTTGTGGACGAGCACCTGAAGTAGCACATTCACAAACTGGAACAGCATGGTTGTCCGGAAGATCTTCTGCAGAGTGAAAGAAGGGCACAGTTAGGCATCTTCACACCAGCAACCCTCCTCCCACAGGAGGCACCACCGCAGCCAGCAGACCGCTGCAGCAGCACAAACTCTTTGAGGTCAGACCAGGCGCGTGAGCATGGCTGCACTGGGTCACTTCAACGCCAGCAGCTTCTGAGCTACCAGCGAGGTCTGTAAGCACAGAGATAACTTTCCAGTCTGAGCCAGGCCAAGATCACAAAGGGCTACAACAAACGAGATGAATATCTGCTTAGAAATTAACTGTGAATTTGGCCACACTTACCTCACCTGTCTGGTTCAAGTTTTAAACACTGGCATTTAATGAAACTGCATCAAGTCCCACTTAAACCCCAGCCAGTTTTAGCCCTGGCTGGTGCTCCTGAAAGCAGCCAGAGTTTCTAGGGAATCTGGCCAGCTGCCCAAAAGTCTGCAACAGGCAGCTGTTACAATGATGGATTGTCCTTGAGTTGTAACCACAGATGCAAGCCTGAAAGTTCTGCCTTCATAGGCTAACCAGAAGGGCAAGAGCCTGGATTGTAACTCTAGTTCTTCAAGACAGCCGCTAACAAGTCTAAATTAGAGGGTCTGGAGAATGGGTCCTACATGACAGCAATGGACAACCACCTTGCCCAACTGTAAGGCGGGTCAACTAGCATTTACAGTTGGGTCACTGTAAAACACCCTGCTGCTGACCCAGACAAGAATGATGGACTCTGCTACCATCTCACCGGTGATCTACCTGATCCACCAATTTCTCCTTCCTCAGACAAATCGCACTGTCGCCGCATGTGTTCTTTGCTCCCCGTCACTGTCACAGGAGGGCACAAATTAAGGCTTGCTTTGACTAGCAAGGGTTGGGATTCCTCCTGTGCCCAGTGCAGCAGCATCAGGGAGGTGACAGTGCCACTGACCAGCAACATCCTCATCACAATCACAGCAAAGGATGCAGTAAACAAGTCCCCAAATCCTGACCTTCAGTCTGTGAACCATTTGAAAGCTTGAAAGACAGCTTTCCACTGTCACAAAGCAGTTCCCAGCCCCCTTGGATTGGAAAGCCCTAGCCTTTAACTGCACTTTGCCTAGCACAGCACCTGCCCATTGCTACACATAGCGTGCGCTGGTCAACTCAGACCCACCTTGTGGTACAGCTTCTGCTTGGTGTTCAGTGTCTCCAAGTAGAAGAGATTCTGCTTGAACAGGTGAATGTCAGGTTGCAGGAAGGACTGGCCGAATGCCTGCGAACAAAGTAGAGTTGAAGGGAGGGGACTGATACCTTAATGAACACCAAACCTGCCAGGCAGAGCAACGTTTTCACCCCAACATCGCACAGAACCTGTTTACAGATCTCCTACGGAAATACCATGTCATTGTTTGAGGCACATGCCGATGATTTGGGCTTCTGCTGATTACACAAGGTGGTCAGCTGTACCCACAGGTGGGTGGGATGTGCCAGGAGAACAAACCCCTGGGAGCTTCTGCTGCCTCTCAGGAAAACAACTGCCTCTTTCACATGTTTGCTGAAGTCAACCGTGTTGTTGCCAGACTAGGGGGAACAAAGAAACTTTGGTGGAAACGTGCTCATATCCTTTCAGAACAGTTTCTAAGCTGGGTCCACTGGGAACAGGTGGCTAAACATACACTGAAAAAGAACAGACGCTGAGCACAGTTCCCTTGACAGGCAGTTTGCTCACGAAAGATTTGGCTGTTTCTCAGAGACACTACCTGGGGCACCATGCTGAGCATGAGAAAAGCCAGAACACACTCACTGGTTTTGCTCTCAGTCTAAGTCTAGACACCTAGGTGACTGACAGTACTGCACTAAGTTAGAGACAAGTTAGAGATGGGAGGCTGACCTGAGCATTACAGAAATGGGAAAGAGCTTAGGAACAAAATTTGCTGGACCCCACTGAAGTAGCCTGGTAGGCCTGCACAGACTCTGGGATAAAACATCTTTAACACACTGTACACATGAGCAGAGGTAGGCAGCAGAATTGTAGGAGCTGCTGCTCCAGGACATCGTGAACAAAAGAGGATTCCTTCACATTAGTCATTTATTGTTAGGTGGATAAAAATGGCCCAAGCCCTTGCAAGACTGAGCTAGTTCAGAACTCAGATCTCCTGTGGAAACCAGCACACAAAATAGTAATATCCTGAACACAAAATGCTGGCTGCTCTTGCAATAAAGAACGTTTACAGAACATTAAAGTCTTGCATCAAAGCAACAGCAGCCAAGTAGTAAAACTAGCCCAGTACTGTCAACCAGCTTGCAGTTCATACTGAAATTACCATGTAAATGCCCCCCGGCCCCAAAACAAGACACTGAGGCAAGTCTGGAAGTGTTACACTGCTATAGGAGAAAAAGATGCTTGGACAGCCCTGCATAGGAACCAGCTCGGGCCTCATTCACATCTAAGGTGCTAAGATAAGGAAAGTCCAGAGAGAAAACCCAATATAGTTCATGTCACACAGTGCAAGAGCTCCCTCTTCACGTGTACATCAGAAGGGACCCAGCCTCCACAAGCACTCCAGGACAGGCCAGCTCTGCAAAGAGCCCTCCCTCCCGAAGTCCAAGCATGTGGCCCTCCGCTCCAGCGTTCGCTGCCCTCTGACTAGCAAGCTCTGCTCTGAGCTTCCAGAGCATGGTGCAAGCGTGCTCCTGTTTACACTGATGTGGGCTGGAGGTGAAGGGCCCCACACCAGGCAGCCTGTAACACCCTGATTAGGAGGCTTTTTTTGTGATTTTACTTAAAGTTGCACCACTTGTTTTTGAGACAGTTCTTACATCTAGGAGCTGCGCAAGAACTCATTTGGTCAGCTCGGACCTGAGTAACACATGGAATACAGTCTGTTGCTCTCGAAATCCAAATTCCCCTACCTGAGAAGACTGGTACTTGCTGTGTACGTGCTGGCATATTGCCTCTGCCTTCTCTATTTCTCAGGCCATAGCCTACAGGATTACCCCACTGACCCTTCCCTATCAGATCCAGTGGAACAACATAGAACAAGTTCATAAACATATGTTTATGTATGTATACATTTCTATATATAAAGAGGGCTTATAAGAAATGGAGAAAGACTTTTTACTAGGGCCTGCAGTGACAGGACAAGGGGCAGTGGTTTTAAATTGAAAGAAGGTAGACTTAGTTTAGACATAAAGACGACGTTTTTCACGATGAGGGTGGCGAGACACTAGGACAGGTTACCCAGAGAAGTTGTGGATGCCCCATCATGGTGGGTATTCAGAGTCAGGCTGGACAGGGCTTTGAGCAACCTGATCTGGTGAAAGATGTCCCTGCTTATGGCAAGGGATGGTCTTTAAGGGTCCCTTCCAACCCAAACCATTCTATGATTCTGTATAAAACCAGAAGACATCTCGGTCTTAGGAAAACTTTCCTCCACTGGCAATTTGTCCTAATACTAACTGTGAGACTCGTAACAGAAGTAAATGGGTGGCACCAGTAATATTTTAGGTCCAGACAAAGAATGTAGTCATGGAAAGGAATTAGCAGGAGTGAGGAAGAAATGTTGAGGCCCTGTGCCTTGTGAGCACATCAGCAAGACGGCTCTACAAGTATTGTGATTTTCAGCAGTTCCTACACACAAGACCTCACTCGAGACGTTGTCCAATCCCCATCAGCCACATGTTTAATGCACTGCCACGAGCAGCGCACGCTGCTTTCCAGGAACAGTTCTTAGACAACTGTAACAGTTACCTGCATGATGGCACTGAACTGTGCTTCGTTCTCCATCTGCTCTTCTGCTACTCCTCTTTGGACACTGGCCAGAACACTAGATTTGAAGAAGTACCGCCAGTTATGATGGAGGACCCGGAAAAGCAGCTCGAACAACTCTGCTTTTACATCAGGAGATGAGCGCTAGGAGGAAAGAAAAACAAACAACTCAAAACAGGCTCCTGTGCTGGAATCCCATTTATCCCCTGGATCCCACTGCTAGCAGCACCCTGTCTGGTGGCCACCCGGGACAGCGCTTTGCAGCCAAGACACCAGAGCAAAGTATTTCCTTCTAAGGAAGGTATCAAACTTAGCAACCGTTGGATCATGCTAAGAACACATAATTCAGTTGAGTTTTACCTCCTGCTTTGAGCATGTCTGTAATTTTAGTGTCTTTGACAATTCCTGACAAAATCCTCCACCCACGCTGCTTCCAATTCCTACTGTCTACTCACCCAACCCTCCCTGCATAGGGACTGACATTTACAGCTCTTGGAAAGCAAAAAATCTTCATTGCTCCCACACCCCCAGCAATGCCTTCCCTTCCTCCCCTTCTTTCACCTGGTGCGAGAACAGTCCTACCTCCGCAATGATGGGGTAGACCTGCTCCATGCACAGTGAGATGACACTGGGTAGAAAAGGCTTGAATACTTGGCCTGGCTCTTGTACCACCACTTGCAGAATTTTCAGAAACTTCTCCACCACGTGACAGCCAGTGCTGCCCTCATGGAGGATGCTCTCTGCCAACTGCTCTCTACAACAAAAACCAAAGTTGTTGTATAGGAACCTTCCCTGAGATCTGCATGCTTATCTAATTCAAAGGAAAGTAGATAGTGCCTCTTAGCTTGCTCAACTAATACGGACCAAGTACATCAGCCACAGAAGGGAGCTAGGTCTTGACTGAGGATTGATCAACACCCTTCCCCAACAAAAGCTTCAGAGACAGTTGGGGCAGACAGATGTTAGGTAGGAGCTAATAGGTAATACCAGAGTCCAGCTCAGTATCACACACTTTCAAGACTTTCTAGTCTGTGAGAAAGCTGAAGTTGTGTGACGGCCCGTGTACTTGATGTGCATGGACTGGGTCACTTCAAGCTTGGAAACATCTTCCTCAGATTTAGCCCTAGACGCAGAGGGACTCGAAACACTACACTCTTTCAGGACAGGGATCTGTTTTGTTAGCTGACCAAGATAAACCATCCTGAGGGATAAAGAAGATTGACCAACACAAGACAATACCTGGTGAACATATTTAGGAAGGTCTGTATGATCTGCTCAGTGAAAGGCACTCCCATCTGCACCCTCAGTCCTTGAAACAAAGTGAGGAAGAAGCTCAGCATCTCATCTGTCACATCTAAGATAGAACAGGAGAGCCAAAAAAATGCGTTAAGGCAACATTTGAGTACACCAAGTAGTCTTTTATGTGAGATCTGCTCCTCCTGTACAGGGAACCCCATTTATTCTTGGAAACATAGCAGCAGCATTGCCATTAGAAATGGAAACCAACAGCTGGTAGGTACTACAGGGTTTAAAAATTGTTCATATATTTCTGAAGACCGCCAGGGACAAGTACAGCCAGCACCAAACAACTGGGAACAAATACGATACTACCAGCAAGGGCCCTCTGTCTGGTCTGCCTACACAGTCTGCTTGGAGGAAGCTCTTGCAATGGCCTGGGCTGCTCTCCAGTTGTTCACTGCATGTACAGGGTTAACAGGAAATACAAGGAAACCCAAAACAGCTGTACAGCTTGGGCTGGCCAGGAGACGGAATCCAGCTTTTTTTGAGGGGGGGGGGGGGAAGGAACTGAAAAGATCCTTCCGACTTCAGAAGTAAATTTTCACAGTGGTGCAGTTGGCTGATAAGCACTGCAGCTAATTCTTCATCAGTCCCAATATGCTTTATTGAGCAGCCACGGTAAGCTGTAACTGCTCAAGTCCTACTTCACAGAGCCTTTTGTAGCCAACACAGAACAGGCTAGCAGCCTCACGCAACTGGAGACGGCAGTTCACTGGAGTCACAGCATCAGCTTGCTGTCCTGGATCCCCCTCTGTATTTCTTTGTTTTGCCTCCCCACAGGCCTGCTTCACTGAGAAAATCCCAGCTAGCTCCAGAATTTTTTCTGGAATGCCTGGCTCTTCATAAAGCTGCTGTAGTCCTGGGCATTCAGGCTACCCTGACATGATACAAAAGATAAGTAGCTGGCCACAAGATTGTCAAGCAGCAGTCCTGCTTATGTCTCAGGATGAGATGAGATTACCTTTACAGTGGTAATTTAAAAAAAAAAAAAATAATTTGACCAAATTTGATGAGAGCTCTTTTGCCTTCAAGCACCTGGAGAGAAAGTAAGTGACAAACATAGCCAACCAGGATATTTTAAAGCTTTTTTTATGCTCATGAACAGCTCCATTCCTGTTCACTGCTGAACGCAACACAGGGCACCTCCATCTTCTGGGAGTGTGACAAGCCTTCATGACCGTATCCTGCATGACAGATCGCCCTTTCCTGTTCTGAATCAGCCCAGCCCACCCAGCCGTACAGACTCACATTACACTTAGGCACAGCAAGCCCAGGCACTTCACACGAACACCATGATTCTAGGCTGATGGACTCTGGATGTTACTGGTAGGGCACAAAGCTACTCACAGCATTAAAGCCTGTCCTATAGTTATACCTGACTGATGAATGAAAGCTGGGAAGAGGGCTAGTGAGACCTGCACGGATTCTTGCAGCGACTGATAACAGATCTGTCGAGACTTGGTAGATTCTCCAGAGATACTTTCTACTATATCTTCTAAAACGCTGAGTGTCTGATGGATGATCACTTTGGCTGCAAAACGAGAGAGGTGTTACTTCCTGCATACGTCAAAACTACTCGTCAGAGGCAAAAAATGACGAGAAATCAAGTTCACACACAGTACCTAGAACACACAAGGCAGCATATATACCAACCTCAGGCTGGAGTCAATGATACTTCCAACGCATGGTCATATTTTAAGTGTTTAAACAGGTTCAATTAAGTAACTGTGGCAACTTGCTTTCTTAAATTATACAGGCTTACTGCTCTGCAGATGTACCCAGTGCTTGAGTACTAAGGTGCAGAGACTGAAGGGAGCTGTAAAAGAGTCTTATTTACAACACACTATAGATAAAGAAAAACTAGCCAAGAAAATAGAAGCACATTATGATAGCAAAATATCCTGCAGATTTCTATTTCTGAAAGTAACAGACTGGAGTGATACACAACCACCGTATAAACCTCCCAACATTTGGGTTGAACTGAACACGCTCCGTTCAAACCATGTGAGCAGTCTGCTGATATTCTTCTCATGAAGCTCAAACAACTCTCCCATGCTCCCTCCCTCCCTGCACAGAGCTGACCAGCATGTCAGATTTGTCAGAAGCTGTGACACGGCACAAGACAAGTGATTCTCAAAAAAAGACAAGACACACCCAAAAGCAGTCCCAAAAATCATACAGCAGCTTCAAAAGGCCCTGGACCCCATCATCTCAGGGCTCTCCTCCTACATATATACACCCTCTACAGTACTTCCTAAGTCTAGCAGAAATTCTTATTTGCCCCTTTAAGCTTTTATAACCACAGTCTTTATTAACTCTGCCTCCAGTCAATGTTTCTAGTACTATAGCATGGTAGTCCCAACATTAGGCTGTTCAGTATTCCCAACACAATCATTACTATTCAAGTTTTTATTGCAAACTTGATCCCACTTTGCCTGAATCAATTGAGGAAGATAGCACTTTGATGGAATAGTTTACAGGCAACCTGGGGTGAAAGCGCCCTTTACACACACCCATAGAAGTGTCTCTTACAGGAAAAAAAAGCCACAAACAAACTAATTGCTCCTTTCCTGTCCTCCTCATACGCTAAACAGTTTCTCGGCCAAAATAGTTATTGGAAAAACAGCTTAATGACTCCCATCAGCAGTTCACACTGCAGCTGTAAGAGCACAGCACACACTACGGAACTTTGTACTTACTATCCTCCAGCTGCACTTTCCTCTGTGGCAAGATAGCATTGGATTTTAATTGGCGGTATTCCCTTGTGAGGGCAGAGATTAGGCTGGCATGGTTGGTGGAGCGAACTGCCCATTGCTGTTCACTCTCTGGAAGATTTGGCCAGGGCAGCAACAATACGTTCGATAGCGCTCTGCACACCAACACCTGGGCCTAGAAGCAATGAGACATTAAGCAAAGAGAGAAGGTTTTAGTGATTCTGCTCACTTTACACTAGAGCACAAGCCTAGACTGACATTTTACAGCTGACCTAGACATCCAGCAGTGCTCGCTATTTGAGGAAAGAGTTCAATAGCAGAAGTTGAGGCCAAGTGAAAACTAGCAGCTATGCAAGGTAAGAGAAGCAAAGCTCCCTGTCTTGAGATGGAACCAGCTCCCAGCTCTGTCCAGCCTCCTGTGCAATAGGAAGTCTCTGTTCTTTCTCTCTCCAAAACAAAGATGATGCCACTTTCGTCTGGTTTACACAGCCAGCACGTATGCTTGTACAGCACTTTATACCTCCATGCTAGCACACAATACAATAGTATCCAAACCTCCCCTGTGGAGTTTCAGTACTTCTGTAATACAAACACAAATTTGGAGTGAGGGATGTGGAATGCTAACATAAGTTTCACAGAAAACCCTTTCCATGTCGGAATCAACACACCAGTACTGTAAAGGCAATGCAGTCAGGGACTGTGTCAGCAAATGAGAAAGGAGTAAGATTTTAAGAGTTGCAACCGTTTTTTTTTTCCCTTATGCTGTTGCTTGAAATAGGTAATTGTTGACAAACTGTCACTATGATTCCTGGATATACACAGAACACAGAACTGCTGCCCCTCACCCTCCCCTCCCCGAGGTTTTACTTCACTACAGTAACTGAGGCACAGCATCCTAAGGACTCCTACATTCTTCACGTTTCAGACAAAAATCACCTTATCAGGAAGCCGCTGAGCAGAAGTGTCTGTGATCCTGTTGAACACCTTTTGCACTGCAGGGATGCTGATCAAGAACACTGGTCGCACTGTGGTGGCTAAAGAGACTAGCAGGTGGCATGCAGACAGCAGCAACTTCTCCTGCACCTGAAACGGAGGGGGCACGCGGTCAGGCTGCCCAGTAGCACCACCGCACACAACCAAATGGTGTGGCACTGGTGACAGACTGCACAGCAAGTTGCCACTACCAGGCTTTGCAAGCAAAACAGTTTATGTATTTCTTCACTGTGAAGGTGGTCAAACAGTGGAACAGGCTTCCTAGAGAGCTGATTGACGCCCCGTGCCTGTCAGTGTTCAAGAGACATTTGGATAATGTCCTTAATAACATGCTTTAACTATTGGCCCTGAAGTGGTCAGGCAGTTGGGCTTTATGATCTCTGTAGGTCCCTTCCAACTAGGATCACAGAACTATTCTATTCCATCTATTTGCCAATCAGAACACAGGTCATTCTTCTTAATACTGTGCTTAAAATTAATACTTAATTTCCCTGCTTTCAAGCTATAAAATCATTAATCTGACTTGATATGCCTGTAAGTTGCTTGCTCTTGTAGTAGTTTGCCCCATGGTACTACTATTCAGCGTTGTTCTTAGTCTCAGACTTGCACGAGGCATTTGCTGTGGCTCGGGCAGGCACATCCAGCCCTCACACTGATTCACATCAAGAGCCACAGCGTGGTCCAGAGCAGGCTGCTCAACACCTGAACACAACGGCACCGCTGCTCGAGAGCCTCCTGCTCTACACGGACGCCCAGCCTCAGCCCTCAGTGCAGCACTCGCAAAGGTACCTTAGAACTGATGAGGGGTGTGATTGCCTCCAGAGCGGTGGAGACGAGAGAGATGAACTGCTCCGGGCTCTGCCGGTGAACTTCGCTGTAGAACTGCGCTAGCCAATGCGAGTAGGCCTGCAGTGCTGCCAGGGACTGTGCGTGGCTACACAGGAGGAGAACAAGGGTCAGAGAGACACATGCAACATCACTTGTCCTGCTTGAAATTGTATTATTGTGGCTTGGGAGGATTGTTGTGCCAGTGAGCATTAGGTTAGGAAATGGTATCCTTACTTCTTTTCAGAACTCTTTCCCATCATATGGGAGCACCTGAAGAGATCTGGGACCTCTGTTTAGATTCAGAAAGTCCTGTGCTCTTATTAAATTTAAAAGCAATGTATAGCGGCATTTGATTCTGCAGACTTCCCAGCCCCATGCAGAAGTGGGCACAGAAAGGGAAAGCAATCATGAATTCACACAATCAGAGACTGCAGAACGGCAAGTGCCATGACAACCTAGTCTCAGGTACTCATGCAATCACTTCCCATATTCCCTCACCTTGCAGCACAAGTTTCATTCCACACGCCTCCCTGAATAGTGGGAAGAGAGGACAATGCAATTGCCTTCTAGAAACCCCTGGGCATCTAGTCACACACAGTTGTCAGTATATAACACATTGCCCAACTGCAGGTGTCCTATGCAACAAATCCCTATGCTGCAGATTTTACTGAAAAGAGTCTATGAACACCAATATTCCCTCCAAAAATAAAGATTCTCCCATGTGCACACGTCCCCACCAGGGTGGCTGCGTTTAAGATCTCAGTCATGTTTGGCTGGCAGCTTCCAGGTCTGCACCAATCACCTCCCGAACACATTGTTTTGTCAGCAGGTCCAGTGGGTATAACACAATGGGCAAAAATAGGGAAGTATATTCAAGATTTTACTTTTAATAGCAGGATGAAGGTTTTTTTCTGAATCAACTCTTTTCCTTTATATCTTGTCTCCCCCTCCCACACCCCCAGCCTTGGTATATTTGTCTCTTTTCCATTCTTCCACTAGGCAAGAACAGATGCATTCCTTGTGATTACATTAGTTACATGGCCTAAAATTTTTCTTTGTCCTGGACCCTATACATTCAAGGCATATTTAAAGGTGTGCTGTAACTGGACTCACCCACTGAGCAACAGTATTAAACCAAAAGGTATAAACTGATAACGTCAAATTATTATCAACTGGTAGGTCAACTATAACTATACTTTATAATTATATTTTTGGTAGAGTGCCATTTCACATTTTTTGAGTTGGGATGATTCTCTGGGGATCAGACAGGTGCCCTCCAAATATTTGACAATGTACCTTTTTTTTAGCCTAACATTAGAAAACGGATCACAATTTTCTTCAAGGACATTGGACCCAGGAGGAAAGCATGAAAACCCCTAACTAACAAATCACAGAACAAGCCTCCGGAGTCGCTTTAAACCAGAAAGGGAAGACATCGTCAAAGGAACATCATCTGCATAAAACTCACTGCTAGTAACTTGGAATTATTAGGAGAAATCCAGTCTAGTGTGGGTTTTCAGGAAGCTCCTATACATACAATCAGAAAGAAGAACAGCATTTGGCAGGTTTAAAAGCACTACCTTAAATTCTGCTCACAAAACACCATCTGGTAGGTAACAGGTTTGTACAACACAACCATTAAGAATGGAAGGTCTCTAAAAGGCCATTAGAGTGATGTTCTATTATCAGTGGCATCAAGATTTCACATTTAATGTCAACTTCTGGATCGAAGGCATTCATTTGTTTCAGAAATGGCCTGCATTGCTGGAAGGCATACATTTGTTTTGGAAGCCAAGGACTCAAAAACCTTGTACTAAGAAAAATATCTGTACCTGAGCCATAGATCTGACTTTGGTAGCAAAAAATAAAATCCTCAAACTACATACCAATCATTTCTTAAAATGGATCTATTTCTTAAAATACCACCATTGTAACACTTACTTTACCATCTAATTACACTGCAAAAGAGCCAAGCTTTTACAGCCATTAGTACACAGCAGAACAATGGTTTGCTTTTAGAGCCAATGCAATGGACATTTTTACTTCTGATCACAAATACATTTTTCTTTAAATAAACCGAGTACATCAATTTGAGGAAACAGTGGTTCAAAAATGTTGGCAGCAGCCTTGACCTTTACCAGTAAGTGCCCTTGTGGTTAGCTGACAACCACAATTTTCAGAACATTTGCCAAGCAAGTGGTTAGAGCACCAGACCTAGGAGACCCAAAGCTTCCTTCATCCCACATAGGTACCAAATCTGTATATAATCATACGTAGTCCATATCTCATACTCACACATCAATAAGGTCAGGTTTCAGTACAGATGGCACTGCAGTTTCAATGTTGTACAGTTTAATCTGGGATCCATATAGGGTTACTTTTACCAACCTGCAAGTGAATACATAAATTGTAGCGCAAAGAGACTGCACGATGGATACACACACGTACAAACTCACTTGCACATCTTATCTGAATCCAGCTCTTGACAAGCCCAAGTCAATATTTAGCTAATATGTAGATTAGATTTAGACCGTTTACTAGAAGGTAATTTAGAGCCCATTTCCTTGTTTGTGATAAGATGGAACAAGTATTATGTTCCTGCATGGAGGCGAAACAATATAACACAGGCAGCTGTGTATAGCCCTGAAATTCTGTAATTTGACACAATGCACTAATTAAGTTTCTTGGAGGGTCGAAGAACCAAATGATGTTTTCACAGATCTTTTTAAGAAAGTAAGTTTTGGTGATTTAGCTTTCAGATAACTCTGAAGTAATCACAGAATCATCTAGGTTGAAGAAAACCTTCAAGATCATCAAGGCCAACCATCAACTTGACCTACTAAGTCCCATCACTAAACCTATATCCCTTAGTGCCACCAGACTCTACATCCCACTGCACTGCATCACAAATGCAGATGCTGGAAAATAAGTACTTCAACCTTTCCAGTGACTGATTTTATTTAATCCCTCCTACTAGTTATTTCTCTAAGGGTTGAAAAGTCATCTGAGAAACTTAGCAATGATGAATGTAACACTTCAGGTACTGGCCATGGAGTTCTTCTTATCTCAATTTAATCATAACAAGGGGAGGCAGAAGGAAACCCTGGCTTTCACACTCACCACAGTGGTGACAATTGTTCCTTGTATGGATCAAGGGACAGCAAACTCCCCCTCCCACACCTACCTCTCCACCACTGTAAGAGCATCATTGAACCTGGCAGCAAACACATCCCCAATGAAGTATTCTGCTAAACGACCAACAGCCTGCAGCAAGGAGCTCAGGTCCCTCAAGGAGCAGTGCAAACGACGGCAATCATTCTCTGCAGTGATGTTCAGCCTGTGACCTGAAATGACATTTTGGTTCATTAGAAGTGAATCCAAAAGACACACATGTACATATTCACTTGTGCTAATAGCACTGAGCAAGAGGCTAACAGTCTGAAAACCCATACTTCAAAAAGCATGTAATGCTGTGACTAATACATACAGCTCTTCGGGATGGGAAGCCTAATTACAAAACTACAGGAAATGCTAAGTTTATTCTAATTACATTACAAGCATTCTTCTTAAATTAACTCGGCAGTGGGTCACAGTTCAAAACTGAGCACGGTTCAAGTGACTGAAATACTCAAATCGGGTAAGACAAGTTCAGCTGTTCTGACTGCCACAGTTCAAATTTCTCTTTAAAGGCTGAAATTGATGTTACCAACAATTTCATCCTTTTACACAGTTTTCTTCTATTTGGTATTAATAACCAAAAAGGTTCCTGTTTATATAGATATCTGTTGACATCAGAAAAGCAATCCCAACTCTGAAGAAAGTCATTATTTAGACTCCCTCTGCTGGCTAGACTGCAATAGATGTTCCAGCAGCAGAAGCATTATTTGGAGAAAGAGTGCATTTGCTTCTAACTTGAAATGTGGTTTTATACTTATATTTCTCTTTTGTATTTCTTTTTTCTTACTGCAATTGTCCTACTGCTCAGTCATGTATACCTGGTCTCCGAACATCCCAGACCTTCTACTAAAAAACATGTTCTGCAACATGTTTTAAAGAAAATCTGTTTCATTCCACTGCCCATATCTAATCTCAGATTGTTTACAATTTCAGCAACAAGCTTGCATTTATGTACCATCAGCATGCTATCACCCAGTTCTGAATCCCCAGCTGCATCTGAGCTACTTCTCCTGACAGCTTCTAACACAGATCATTGCTACAGCATTAAAAACCCCATGCATTACTACTTAACCTAGGATATCTTAAGTGATCTTAAAATTGGAAATACTTTTTTTTTTTTTGGAACTGCTGCACAGCTATTCTCAACACCTATGGTTCCTCATTTCAAGTATCAGAGCGAGGGAAGAACCACACCAGTACAAGAAAATCATATTATTAGATTTGTCTGCTATTGCAGTTTGACTACTGAGCTGTTACACACCACACACATTGGGGTACGAATTTCAGGTCCTCAACAAAATGAAGAGCAAGCAATACTAAAGCAGGTCAATAGTGTTTTTGCAGTTATTCAAACAGTGAGGACTTGTGGTGGATGGTGGTGGTTACCTGTCCCTGACGTGACCACAAACTGCTGGAGTCCCAGATACACTTCCAAGTTATCCTGCAGAACTGGAAACTAGAAAAGACAAGAAATGAGCATGATCTGGGGGGCTTGGCAGACAGTTAATGCTCAACTACTATCAGTCTGGCAGAAAACAGTGTTCTTATTTCTTCCTAACACCTTCAAAAAGACATTTGGAGGGAGGAAAGGCAAGTTACTAGGTTCTGGGCTGACTCTGCAGCTTATGTCTCGATAATCATGATATGATAGTCAGATATGTCAGGAAAATGATGCAGATCACCACACTGAAGGAACGCCTCTGTGGTAGCTCTCCTTTTCCCACAAATACCAGCAACCAGCCTAACAAGATAGTGGTCTGACCAGTATAAGCGGTGGCATGGCATGCCACCAGTATGAACGTGCAGATGGATGTACAACCCAGACCAAACAGAGCAGGGGGTACGCAACCAAGGAAGGGCGCAGCCTGGAGAGCAGGAAGCCTGCACTGCATCTGCCTAACCCATAAGCATCAGCTTCTCCAAAATGCAGCTACCAAAACATTCAGCTGAAGAAGCTGAGTGCAGTGCCTCTAACAGAACAGAGAAGGGAAATACTGCAGCCCCTCTGTTGGCAAGCTGCAGACTGCACCAAGAACAGCTGAAGCCCCGTAGGGAAAACAGCCAAGGGAACAAACAACAGTCGTCACGCGTCCTGGTCTGGGAACACAGAGTGTTAACCAACTCCATCATTCAGGACTGACAGCTAACATGCCTGTTCCTAGCAATACTGCAGCTGAGCAACAGGTTATGCTACCACGGGGAATGTGTTGTACACAGCCTAGGAAGCTTCCTAACCAGCATTCAGCAGCCAAGGTACTTCAGTGGTATGTATTAGGGGATTATTCGCCTTGTGCCTGAACGCATTTGCATACATACAAAATTACATGGTAACCTTTTCCTTGTAGGTATTCCACCCAAAAGAATATTTTCCAACCTTTCACTCTGGCATAATTCTACTTATTTTCTATTCGTAAAGTCACCACATTTGAAGAGGGTGGATTTATGAAAATTCACTCGTCCATCAGCACAAGGAACCGCCTTTCATCGCTCCGCATGGAACAGAGTAACAGCAGCTGCTGCACAATGCTTTAGTTCCTTGCTCCTGATGACTAGCCACTGCATTCAACATTGCTGCAGACTACTGTGAAAAGCATGCAAAACTTCTTGAACATCTCCCAGACCACGCAGCGTACAAGAACGAACACAGGGCTCAAGCATTCACTGTCACGTTTCTAACATACAGTGCCTATTTAACAGTTGAGCGCCTGTATATAACTGCAGGAGGAGAACTATAAAAAAACAGATCGTCTTCCTCGTGTTAATGTGTTACTTGAAGGAAGCCACATGCTCTTCACCATATGACCCATACGCTCACGGAAACAGCTGTTCCATTTGTTTGCCTCTTGCTAACTCATGCCATGCCACCATGCTGCAGAGGAACTTTACACTTGTATGAGGGCTCTTTTGCTCACTACTTCAGAGTTTCTAGTAATGTACTTCTGGTGCTTAGTTCAGGTCAGGCATCTTCTGCCTCTGTAGCCGTTCAACGTTCTCTGCCTCTTGAGAACATGGTTCAGAAGTCTAGGTATGCAGCATTTCCAGCAGGAAAGCTAGACTTGCTTTGAGATCCCACTGCATATACCTGCCTTTCTTCTCATCCAGAGAAAAGGCACCAACATCTCTGAACTTTGGGCTCCACTGGCTCACAGCCCCGAAATCTCCTCAGAAACCATTACAACGCTACAAAACCAGGCAAATTTTACAACACTTCTTCCAGCAGCAACAGTGACGCTAGCTGGAGAGGAGCACTTATCTGTGTTTATCAGACGTAATTCCCCACTGTCTGAGGCATTTTTTTCAGCATTTGTATCTAGCCTTTCATTTAAACAAAGATTTCACTCTCCTTAAAATCCTAATGACACTTGGAGAGATGGGAATTTCCACTGAGCTTGGTGTCCAGCACGCAGGACTCGGATGCTCACTGAAATACCCTCTTCAAAACACACCAAGAAATTCAGCAAAGCCACGAAACAGTTTTTTATTTTGATTTCTGGTCTCTCCTTTGCCAAGCTTTTGCTTCTAAAAGCAATCTCCCTACTTTTTTGGCACTGTGGCCTCTGTGAAACAGCTTGCAACAAACTCCAGCAGTTGGTGCTCATTTCACATTGTACTTTTGGTCTGCATAACTACTTACTAGTGTGGAGAAGGCATGAGTTGGCAAGAGCTCCATGACTTTTGCAACCACTTCCAAACTCTGGCGCAAGTACCGCTGCCACTCAGTCTGCTGCTATGGGAAGAAACAACAAGGTAAGCACAGCACTTCCAGATGGAAGCAGACGGCCTTCTGTAGACTAGGTCTCGATGCTCGGGGCTAGCTAACCCCTTTCCAGAGCTTGGCTTTTGCGGACCCCCAGATACTGAAGAGACACTGCTCTTCGGAGTCTCACACGCTGCCAGACACTTGGCTGGGAATAATGTTACCAACACACTCTTTGGGTTGCCCACGTTTCCCTGGAACGATAAGCCACAGGCGTTCACTCCTGAAGCACCATTACTGCATGGATGACTGGCATCTGTTACGCAGTACAACGTGGCCCTCTAATGCTCTGGTCTCAGATGTTTTGGCCATCTACTTCACTTTGCTTTTACTGGTATCAGTATGGATTGAGATATTTACTAATACTGACTTAGGAGAAATATGCTCAAATGAAAGCACTAACAATATATACAGCTTAAAGATTTTGTCCTCAAGATATTTCTGCATTTACATTCCAAAGCAGACACAGACACCTAATGCCTTTGATAATCAGAACATACATACCCATATTTTTCCCCATAAGAACCAAGTTAAAAACAAAGGTCATATCCTTTCAGCGTGGCTTTAAATGCATTTTTGATAAAAGCATTTCATGCTTCTTTAAACCTCAAAACCCACACAGCACTGAGTGAAGGAGCAGCTATCTAGCCTGTACTCCAAAACACAAGCTTTGGGAAAGACACTGCAGCGTAACGAGTGCAGCAGTTAATATCTGAACCTGCAGCTGTCCTTGTTCAGCTCTGCTCCTTACATCATCATCCAGTGTCTCGTCATCCAGCTCCTCCAGCTGTGCCTGGTTATACCTGAACTGGATTCGATTCAACACCTCTGTCAGCAACAGAACCAAGGCATCTTCGTACCTACAACCACGGAGAAAACAGCAGAAGCATGATAAAGCAATTCTACAGGGACTGCTGTGCTCACAGCCCTTCCAGCAAAGGAGAGATGTAAAACAGATGACAGTTTAATGTGAACTACCCAGAGAGCCTGCAGCACAGCTCTACAGGTTTACGCAGGCAACATCAAATAGAGCTTGGGATTAAGAGTAACATGTCACTTTAGGTCACAAGCTACCTGCATGGAAAGGGCCTGTGCTAATATCCAATATCCCTCTACCTCCGAGAGGGACGGAGATAACTTAGCTAAAGCAGCAGCCCAGGAGTCCAAAACAGGAAAGGTGGCAGGAGTGGTTTGCCAGGAGTAATGGTAAATGTGTGTCAGGAGGCACCAACAACCTCATTGCTCAGTCTGCTCCTCTGCACCCTGTCTGGTGCTACGCTTCTTGGGCAGTGAATAAGGAACAGATGAAGTGGGGCAGAATTACTGTCTACCTCAAAAGGGGACATCCCCTGAGGCTCGCTCTTCTGCTATCTCCTTCCCCTACACTGTTGGCCAATGAATCCAGACCCTTGCCCTCTAAAACAAAGCCATCGCTTTTTCCACTTCTACTGTAACACCAAAAACAAGTCACTGAAAGATATCCTTTCATCTCAGGAATGATGCAACAGATACAGAGTGCAGAAGATATTCCTTCCGCCATTGATCACCTAAAAATAACGCCAAGCTGCAAAATCAGCAGTCACCTGACCATGCAACTATTTCTGCTGACACCACCGAAGTCTGGGGATTTGGGGTTTTGTTCTGTTTGTTCTTTTCTCTTTTTTTTTTTAAAACTCCCTTTCTCAAAAGGCAACTTGTCCTATGCGAGGACCAGCCATGCCCTTTTCTAAGTGAGATGAGGTTGGAAAACTAGGCATTAACATCTACCAACAAAGATTCAAAGAATGATGTAATCCAAGTGCCAGACTAATCAGCTGTGCCACCAGTTAAGCAGCAGAAAGCTTTCTGTGCAAGGTGGCTGAATTAACATCTTTTCTGTAATCAGATGACATAACTCCAGATTGGGCAATTTATCCAGTAGTAGAACTGCAATGTGTACTAAATGCAGAGTTTATAAACCACAGCACAGGAAATTTCATCTGTGCTCCTATGGTGTAACCACACCCATATTATCAAACTGAGGTGTTTACATGTCTTAAAGCACGAAGGAAGTCATAGCTATAGAAGTTGTCATTAAGGACAGGTAGTTCTGACAAAGCAGCAGTACAAGCTTCAACCACTTATATGCGGTTCTTTTTTGGTTTTCACTCTTTTGAGTGACAGATCTCCAAGAGAGACAGCTATGGTTTGCTTCAATTCTCTCCATAACAAAATACCTGATGTAAAGATAACATGCATTACACACACATTAGCCAGATGAAGGGGAGCAGAATGCCAAGGCAGAGTTCAACAGCATTAGGCAGATAGCAGCAAATTAGGAACAAATTATAACGCAGTTCAAATGCAAATACCTACTACCTGAGAAATTAAAAATACACAGTTCCCATGCTGAAAGGAAGAGAGTTTTCTCGTGTAAGCTAGTTCCACATTTGTTCTGTGTGGTTATGACACCAGGGTGTCTTTCAGTAACTAACCACTTACTTATATTTAGTATGCTCAAGGGGGAAAAAAGCTTCCTTCTGCGATTAGTGTAAAGCGATATGGTACGAGCCATGGTGCTTTTAGGCCTACCAAATTTGAACAAGATCCGGTATATTCACCAGATTCTTTAAATGGCAGCAAAGACTTTTGATAAAAGCAGAGAGCCACCTATTTCAGAAGGGAGCATCTACAAAGGAAGAGCTGCCAAACACTTGCAATTCACACACACAATTAGCTGTAGAGGTAAGCGAGCAGAACTTCAAACAGCACCATCAGTATTTCTCAAACACATCCTCCATTTAAACTGGTATTTTAGAACCCTAATTAAATCTAAAAATTTCGTAAGTCATTAGCTAGTTGTACGAGCTGTGTGAGAACCCTTACTAAGCAACTTACTGTGATCTCCTCCTCTAATATGAGCTAAAATGTGCCCTAAAATATGCCAAAAATACATTCCAGTTCTATTTTAGACTCCAAAGCTTTCTTCATCTGGCTGCTAAGTTCACATACAATATTTTTAAGTGACTTTTTTTCTTGCCTGAATTTGCTCAGTTTGAATTCTGTTCAATGAATGTGTGTGATAAACTTTGAAATTTACAACTTCCGTAATTTTTAGAAAAAGAAAGGACTCAACTACACACAACTGCAGTAAACAATAGCTTGCTTCTCAGTCCTTCCATGGTGACCGTGAGAGGCTCTTTGCAGCTGCCAAATCCCAACACCGTCCCAATTGCTTACCTATTGAGTACTGCTTCTTTGTCTGCCAGACGACTTTTGATTTTGCTAGTCAGATAGTCCAAGAAGAGCGTCCAAATGTCTAAGCAAGAAAAGTAACCTTCATGCGTAGGCTGAAATACACCAAAATTCATAATGAATATCATGAATTCAGGCAATATCAATTTCACACAATGAAAATATTAGTTAGCATGCACTTCAATCCGTGTGAATAACTTCTTTTTGCAGCCTCAAGACATCAAAAGCTGAGCAAGAGCTTTAGCACAAGGCTGGAACCCAGAAATTACAAGGGTGGTCACCACACGAACCAATCTCATGGCTTGCTGCATCACCTTCTAGCATTTTATGAATCTGCTTCCTTGTCATTATTCACATATGGCAGTAAATAGAGCTGAATTGCATCGTTACAACTTCTACAGCAAGGTAACATGTACCAAAGGCCAGTTTATTTTAAACAGCAAAATTAAAAAAATACAACGAAAGCTTCAGACACAGTAAAAGCAACAGATTCAGGAGAAAAAAGAATCCGGAAACACAAACAAACAAGCTAGAGAGATTTTTCCAGACAACATTTTCCATTCCAAGGACTAGCATAAAAAAAGCAGAAAGAAACACCAGACAAGTTGTTCTCACAAGGTAACCACATGTGACTGCTGTCTCCAACTAAATTCAGGAGCACATTAAGACATTTCCAAGGCCCCAGCAATACTGGGGAAGTGCCAGCAAGACACATCAATTGCTGTTTTCTGGGCTAGCTTTAGGCATCAGCTCCACTGGGGAAAACAAGCTACTCCTGCTGTACAAGACAAGAGAACATGAAGAACAGACCAAGGAAAAACAATGTCGCGTGGCTGTACCTGATGAAAAGTGTACTTGAACAACAGTGCCAGAAATTCAACCACGGGGAACTGGGAGTAGGATTCAATTCTTCGTAGGTGGACACTCACAAAGAGACGAAGAAAGTCCGTAAACTTCTCAATGTAGCTACAAGGGACAGAAGAAAACACAATTAAGAAAACATGAAGGATGCCACAAGGCAAAGCAATTTCATTGAAGCAATGATAAATACACTCAAAATCCTTTCATTAAAAAAGAAAGTTACAATTAATAGCCAGTAGAACAATTAAAATATAAAGCCCTGCAACAATTACCTACAGGACGGGCAACCCTTCATTCCATTAATACCTGAAACAGCAGAAAAGACAGTCTAGTCAAAAGCAACTTTAATATTCAGATAAATATAATTGAGTATAATCAGGCCTGAACACAAACACAATCCCTCCCACCCTAGAGAAGTAAGTATGTAATAGCAAGACTCATCTTACTGATGTATACAGGATTAGTCAAATAAACCGTACCACTGAGGAATTCAGCTGAAAGCAAGAAGTTAATGCAGAAGTTAGGAATACACGTGCTAAAAGTTTACATGAGGTAGCAGGAGAGCCGTGTAGTTTACAGCTGGAAAGGACCGCTTCTTATGCGGTGCAGATGACCAACTATCATCCCAAAGTTTCTGAACTAAGCCCAGGTTTTTGTGACTGAATTAGACAATAAAAACAAATCATCTTCCGAAGCATGAGACTATTCAGTGCTTGGAACCATACAAAATGAAGATCCAAAAAGAAGTCTGCTACCAAAATGTCAGGGACTCCAGCAAGAGCACGACCTTGGTGCAAGCACGGAGGGTTCTTGAGTACACTACTGGGGAAAAACTACAAAGACCACAATGGGGTAAGCTGTTATCATGGAATAATAACACGCTGTGCACAACATGAGCTTCATCAAGGCTAGAAATCATCTTCATACTGATCTAAGCACAGAAGAGTGAAGTACACTGCCAGTACATAGGACCAATGCATTGCAACATCATACGCAAACAGCAAGAGCCCCAGTGATCCAGTGACAAGGCTGCGGGCAGGGAAACTCATCCTTCCCATATGTTAAGAGCTCTGAAGTGTAAGGGTACTTCAAGTTTTTCTTTTAAAAGAAACAGCAAGTTAGGTTTAGCATAGCTAAAGTTGAGCAGTTGAGCAGTTTTGTTTTACTGTATTGCCTTGCTCTCCCCTTCTGTAAATGCTGGTTTGAGGACAAATGCTCCTTCTAACCACAACTAATTCATGACTGGAAGCATTGCCACCTAACAGAGCTGCAACATCGTTGGTTACTATAAGCCCATAAAACCACACAATACTCTGAATATGCAGAAAGATTATATGAACTTTTTATTTGGCACTGCTTGCTTGACGAGAATCATCACTAAACATGCCCGACCACTGACCAAATGCTTCAAAAAATAAAAAACAGCAAAAAAAGAGTATCCAGACCCAAATATTTCTTTTAATTTTTTCATTTCCTAAAGAGGTTCTGACCCGAGACCAGCGAAATTCTTACTCGCTACCTAGCTCTGCAAGCCCCAAAGCCCATATTGCAACCTCTAAGCCACTGCTTCTACCCGTACTGGACATTTTCCATTCCCATTTCCCATATTTTCAGATCTTCAGGTTGAAGCCAACAAAAAAAAGACAGTTCAAGCTTAATCTTTTTCTTTTGGCAGCAGAATCTATTTAAAACCACACTGATTTTATAATCAACCAGGAAGGAATCACCACCACAAGAAATGCTGGGGAAAAACAGACCTATGGCAGGCAAGCTCTAAAGATGGCAATCTTCTGAAGTAAGGCACTTTACTGAGTGCCAATTTTGTTTAGGACTTTGTTAGTCCAAGTCAAGATGACGCATTCATGTGATAAGTTCTTTAGTTTTGGATGTAAATGTAAAGCTACGAAACCGTCCTGTGTAAGGCAAAGCCATTTCCACAGTGAGGACAGAGTGAGCACAGACAGATCCACTCCTGCTGAAGCCAGCTAGATTTTCCCAAGCAGTCTCCCCAGAACATCTTAGTTACACCCGTATTTCAGGCCTTAGTAATGAATGAAAAGATTTCCCGTAATTATAGACATCAGTGATCTCTGGATAACATGCGTAAGCAGCAGAACGTAACGATACAGCAATACAATTTTGGTAAAGGCCAACACAGCCACGCCTCTCCTACAGTTTGGTCAGTGAAGGCAGCCTGCTGACATATTCCATAGAAGCAAGAAAGGAGTTAGAGGGTATTTACTGCAGGTTTCCAGGACAGCTTTTGTGAAATCCAGAGTGCAACCCCCGGGCTCTGTGTGCACATATCCCATACGCAAAGGTAGCACATTTCCACTGTACTAGGACGTGCCTTATTTTTAGGAAGGAAGCAATACTAAAGTCGGAGCGAGTTAGTCAAAAAAGGAGCAAGCAGAATTCACTGTTAACAGAAGTCACAGCTAGTCTAGATCTGTTTTCCCAGAGTTGCCAGTGCATCTGACAATATGGAAAAGGAGTTTTTGCAGAAGAAACATGCAAGTCATCTCTACAAAGAGACCCACAGTTTGTTTCCAAATTCAGTTTTAGTCCAGAATGGATATCAAAGTAAAATAAAAAAAATCAAAAAGCTCAAAAACCTTTCTGCTGCATCTTTGTACAGTAGCACCAGAAATTTATTATTTCCATCATCATGCATCCATAGCAAGATACTGAGCACATTCACACAGTTACAACATATTTGTCAACACTAGCACCAGCCTGCCCGTCTTCCCATCGCAAGCACTCGCACAGCAGGCCGGCAACAAAAGGCAGCATCAAGTCATCACCTCTTTCACCACCCTGTCAACACGTGGATCCAACCACTCAACAAGACAGCAAGACGAATCTCACTTTCTCTCCTACAAGTAGGAATATCCGATATGAAAGAGTCAAGCTGTTTTAGGCAGTGAGCCTGGTAGTGACTTCCTCGAAAACAACAAGAACGCGCAGCCTCCCAAGATGCTGCCGCTTCCCCTGCTGCCTCCAGTCAAGCAAGCAAGACAGCCTCCGCGGTGGGGCCATCCACCACTGCTGTGAATGGAGCTCCCCGAGCCGTCTTTCAGTGTTGTTTAAAAACAAAAAAGCAAAATATAACGAATAAGAGTAATCAGAAATTGTCACATCTCAGTGAAAGGTATGAAACCATTTCCTTTCTTTCAAGTCATGACTCGCAGGATATCTACCCACTCTTTGTATGTTTGAGTTTAAGACAGAGAAGGCAGATACCGACCAGCAAAGGGAATACTGCAATGCCTTTACCTCACTGTGCCTCTTCTGTTGTTCTGTTACAACTGAATGAAGGGCAGGTTCAGCTCTTGGGCCACCTCAGACCTGCAGTCAAACAGTAACGAACCGGGAAAGGGGAGGAAGAGGACAGGAAAGAATACAAACCTGTGCCACCACGGTCACTTAGCAAACTTAGCCCCTTACCAGAACCTTACCTGTGGGCACCTACCTTTCTGCCCGTCTCCACCAGCACAGAACTCTGGAAAAAAAGGTGATTAGACACACCGTGCATGACCACAAATTAATAAAGCTGTCCTTTAGAAAGCAAGAGGCCCTAGCACAGCTACTTAGCTGTTTGGTTTCTCTTACCTTTCATCCAGTTCCTCTAGCCGGCTCTTCACCGTATGGGCGTTATTCTCCTTGGTAATCTTCTGCAGGAGGTAGAAAGTCTGCTGGAACATCCGTAGCAAATACTCCTCAAACTCCATAGGCACACAGTTCTTAGACATCAGTTCATTGATGCAAGACATAGCCAAGACGCCAAGTCGGCCACGCTCCTGTCCCAACACCGAGTTCTGGCTGCTGCCATTGACAGACGACATCTTCCTAACGCGAGTGTCGCAGCCGAAGCGAGCAAAGTGGAAAATGGTGGTGAGGAGTGACGGGGTGATACTGGTAGACAAAGGGATCCAGCTGAAGAGGTGTGCCAGGCACTCCAGTGCCAGGGAACATATATATTCACTTTCCGTATCAAGGATGGGGATTGGCTGGTTCAATAATTTGGCTGCACTGGGACTCTGCAACAGGCTACTTAACAGGTCACCTAGGAAAAAAAGCACATCTCTACATTATAAATCACGGCAATACCTTCAAATGGTGCAACTGCAAGCCCTAGCTATAAATCAAAAGCCATCAGAGCCTCTGGCATACAGCAAGTTAGTGCACAAAGACTGGTCTGAGATGAACTAGTGGCTTTCTTATTCTGGAATTTTCTGAAGCTTTTGTACAGATCTCACGTGTCAGGTCAGAGCAGTTGCTGAGGGGGACTATTTCAAACAAACAAGTTCAAGTGGCAGCTCTGTACCGTCCTTCTAGCTTTACTGAGAAGCAAACGCACGCAGCATCTTGGAAAAGAAAATAGTAATGCCATAGCGTGTATTTTAGGGATTTATTATAAAATTCATTCCCCTCAAAAGCTTGAGCATCCTTGCTGTAAGCTTGCATAAGTTCTGTGGCACATCCACAGTACATTGAAACTTGGCAGAGTTGCCTCTGCTTGCGTACGACAGCTTGTGGATTATATAAGAGCAGATGTACTGAGTGAGACCAAAAACCTGCTTAGCGCTGTGACTTTTCTCAGTGACCAAAAGCCCGCAGCAAGCACGTGACATTCGTCAGCCTCTGACCACTTGCAGTGCGAAGGCCTCCTGAGCCAGGTGGGGTTTGAGGAATGCTGCACAGCCTCAGAGGATTTGTCTTCCGTGGATTTATCCAGTCCCCAGCTGAAGACACACACACTTAATATACGCATCAACCTGCTGCAAGAGTTTCACAGCTTAACCACGCAGTGCAAAGATGGCTTTTGTTTGGGGCCTACCAACTGCTACTTTTATTTCCTACTTTCTGTATCCAAACACGGAAAAAATTTTTCTGTTCACCTTCTCCTTTCACTCAGTTAATAGTTTTCCATTACAGTCTCAAGGAACTTGAGGGCGAGGAGCTGTGCCCTCCTTGTTACTTTTATGGAGGCCATTCATACCACCTTTAGCGCCGTTCCACAAAGCTTTCGTTTCTATTCTACCCCCTGATCCAGAAGACCAGAACTGCACCCTCCACTGAAGATGTGGGCGAACCTTAATCCCACACAGCACCACAGCAGTGCTCTTTCTGACTGCTACCGATCCGAAGTTCTCATAGAATGATCCAGTACAACGCTCAGAAGTCCATCCCGTATACTGAAGGGGAGCTTGGAGCCCGTGATTTGGCATGAGACGAGTATTGCTCTCCCTGCCCAAACGCACATTATACTCCTCTGCATTGCATTTCACTTTGTTAGCCCAGAGACATGCAAGATCTCCCTGCGAGCCTTCAGTCGTACCTCCTCTTCACCATGCTGCCCATCTCAGTGCTGCCAGCACAAACCTCCTCGTCTCCTCGCCGAGCCTTTTTGCCAGGTCTCCCACAAGTATGTTCCATGAGCACAGTCCCAAGCAGGACGCCACAGGTGACCTCCACCCTCATTGCAAGAGCACAGCATTTCCACTTACCTTTCGTCTCCTACCTTCTACCCAATTAATCAGCACAGAGACTGCCCTTATCCCCAGTGGCCTTTGCTTTCTCAGAAGCTTTCAGCGAGAAGTGGTGTTGAAAGCTTTATGGAAATCCAAGCAGATAATACCAGCTAGATTGCCCTTTCCCATAGAAGATGCCCACTAACTTGCATGCTTTCGCAGACCACATGCTGAAAACCTATTCATCTTCCCCAGGTTACTCAATACACTTCTCTTCCTTGAATGCAAATAATCTCTTCACCTTTAAAAACCTACAGGCATTTGCTATGTTACGGAATTTAAAGTTCTCCCCAAAAAATCCAAGTAACTTTTTTTGAAAGTGGAGTGACCCAACACACTAGCAGGATGAACACAGCAGGCGTGATTTACTGAGCTATTTCCACAGCACTCAAAAGCATGCATGATGAACAGACTTCTCTTAAGCCTCCATTTTTCATCAAGATAGATGTCCTACATCACTAAATTCGTAACTCCCTGCCATACCTTATCATTTTTTCTCCTCCACTCCAGAAATTTAAGGCATCATGCTACTTCGGCTAAATTAGATAACCCTGTGCTTAGTCTTTGTATGAGAACAGCTCCCTTCACAGCATTCACAGCTACGTATGTTGCAACGCATGAGCTGCTTGCATCGTGTTTACAGAAGCAGACATGCTTCTTCCAAATGGCCTTTCCAGCAAGCTCCACGAGAATCAAA
The DNA here is from genome assembly GCA_013399475.1 of Chauna torquata. Taxonomy (NCBI): domain Eukaryota; kingdom Metazoa; phylum Chordata; class Aves; order Anseriformes; family Anhimidae; genus Chauna; species Chauna torquata. The sequence continues at coordinate 38,643 of VXAL01016015.1, read as the reverse complement.
GATCCTCTGCTGTCAATACATCAGCCACAGACCGTAAATTAGGGCCCTGTAATTCAAAGCAATTGGTCTGAATATTTTGCACCCAGTTAAATCACTGAAGCTGAGTTAAGTGGATTTTACAGGATACTTTGTATCTTTGCAAACAGGTGATATATTTATAGGATCAACTGCACTCAGGCACAAGGAGAAAACTCTCGGGGGAGGAGGGCTGGAATTGTCCTAGTTTTGCAGAATCAGCAACAAACATCTGTGCTACTCCTTTGTTTACCACACGCGAGTGAAGGAATTCCTCAAGCAAAGAGATAAATTCATTCAAAGACAACATTTGGAGGATGAGAGATTATTGTTAAGTTCTATACTGATCAATAGCTCAAACGTTTCCCAACATAGGACACAGAGTTCCTTTGCTTAAGTGGTATGAGAAATGAGTTTAACATAGCCTTTAAGTGCTATTTAAAAACTAAACAGGACTTGTGAGTAACCATTTCACTTTGCCTCCCTGTGCAAAAGAGGAAGCATAGTTTCCAAGTTCCTAAAGAGATTTTGGCTCTGACAGAAGACATTAAACATTTATAGGGGCTTCTGAAGCTTATTTTGCTTTTTGGAACACCTTTAATTTCACCTGAACGTAAGAAAAAGAAGGTGGCCTTATCTAAGCTATGTAAGAAACAACAAAAAAAGATTAAATGTCACTAGTAAACAGGAGTACTTTGCTGCATGAGTGCAACTCAGATGTAACCAACATGCATGTAAAAAGATTTGGTCAACTTTCACAAACTTTAAGGGAGAAGCAATTAATTCACACAGTGCAGAACTTCATGGCAAAGTGTCACTAAACACATATTTGCCCCATAGTTCACTTCCCAAACACCTATTTTATCTCTGCCTGCAACAGACCAGTGAATACGCAATGCCAAGGCTGCTGCCCACTGCTATTGATGTGTGTGTCTGGCTTTAAACCCCCTGGGTTCTCCACATTAGCAACCTCAACAGCCAAAAATCTTGAAAATACGCCACATAAGTTTGTTTGCATAAATGAGGGAAGACCCAGAAAGGAAGCGCAGTGCAATTCCATGTTGAGAAATATGATGTAGATAAAGTCCCCATGAGATAAGAGCACAGATGGATGAAAAACTGTCAGCACAAGTAACATCCAGCAATTCTCCGAGGAACCAAGAAGACATTTCAAATAGGTTTCTGCTGAACTTGTTCCAGTGATTTTGCTGCAGTACCCTGATCCGCAGGCACGGCCTTGAGCATGACTGTATCAAACAGCATTCTGCAGGCACGCGCATGGTTTCACCAAGCGATTCAAGCTGTTTTGTACAAATACAGAGTCATTATCGGCCACTGAGTCACTTGCTGCCAGCCGTGTTGACACTAACATTATTCAGCTTTTTACCTTGGAAGACAGTGATTTTACTCAACGCCGTACCACCAAAGTGCTGTGGCACCCGCTGGCGGGGGGGGGTGAAGCTGGCACTCCCGCCCCCTCCAAGCAGCACGCTCACTCTTGCCAAGTGATACGTCAGGTTGCATTTTTTTTTCCAGTAATATTCATTTTTTCAATCTTTTGCTAACTACAACAGAATTTCCCCCCTAAAAACAGGCAATATTGCTTTCCATTCAAGTTTCTGTATTTTATATATATGAGTATTAAAAATGTCTTCACCTCTTCTAAGGAAAAGAAGCACTTGAAATTCTGATCCAACTCAGATTTAGATGTGAAAATTCTAACGCTAACAAAACATTAACGAACCAAACGCTAACATTAACCAACACTTAACACAGGCAGCTGTCTGAAGCGGACTAGTGCAATCTGGCACAACTTTCAATTAACTGCTTAAGGTCCTACAGACAAATTTAAAGACAAAACAAGGTACCTGTTACAACTCTGAACTCACAGAGCACACACAACTTGGTATCAGTGTGACCCTAGAGAGAAAAGTAATGGATCCACAGGTGTTTCATCTTCTCCCTATGCACAACCAGACATTACAGGTTTCCAGAACCTAAGCCCTTCTTCCTCCTTGTCAGAAGCAGATAGAACCGAGATCAGAGTTTTTAAACAAAATACTGATTTCACTGCATCATATTTCTTCTTGCTTTATATTCTGAGAAAGAACAAAGACATCACATGCTTCTGTACAATTCTTGGGTGAGCTGCATGTAACAGAGACCCACATTACATTGAGGCACCACAGAAACTGGTACTCAAAACTGCCTTTATGCCCGGGGAGACTCTCTACAGCTATCCCCTGTACAGCCTTTACAGGATAAATGAAGTGTGCTCCAAGTACAAGGACACAGAAACATACTCTCCTTTTTGAAGGTAATTAATTTGAATTTAAATGAGTACAAACAGCCATGCAAAAGCCTAACAGGAGCAGGAAGAAAAGCTTTCACAATATATATGCACAAAGTCCTAGTCATTTTTCTTTTAAATCAGACCTTTAGCTTTGCTCCTCTCTGCCATTTGATGTGCTTAGAGCTGAAATTCACAGATAACAATGAATATTGGGTTTATGTGGCAAGGTTTTGGTGGGGAGGCTGCAGGGGGGCCTCTGTGAGCAGAGCCCAGCAGCTGCCCCATGTCAGAGAAGAGCCAGCTCCAGCCAGCTCCAAAAGGGACCCACCGTTGGCCAGGGCTGAGTCATGAGCGACGCTGGTTGTGCCTCTGTGAGAGCAGATTGAAGAAAGGGGAAAAAAAAAACTGCTGCGCAACAGCAGCTGGGAGAGAGGAGTGAGAAACTGAAACAGCCCTGCAGACACCAAGGTCAGTGAGGAAGGAGGGGCAGGAGGTGCTCCAGGCGCCGGAGCAGAAGTTCCCCTGCGGCCTGTGGTGAGGACCGTGGTGGAGCAGGCTGTCCCCCTGCAGCCCGTGGGGCACCACATGGAGCAGGCTCTGGGCTGGACCTGTAGCCCATGGAGAGGAGCCCACGCAGGAGCAGGTGATCCGGTGGGAGCTGCCACCCGTGGGGGACCTGTCCATTCCTGAAGGATTGCCCACATGGTACAGACTCATATTGAAGCAGATCTTGAAGAACTGCATCCTGTGGGAAGCCCATGCGGGATCAGTTTGGGAAGGACGGCATCCCGTGGGAGGGACCCCACGCTGGAGCAGGGGCAGCGACATGGACTGACCGCAACCCCCATTCCCCTGTGCCACCCTGGGGGAAGAGGCAGAAGAGGGTGGATGGGGGAGGGTTCTTTAGTTTGCTTTTAGTTTCTCACTGCTCTAGTCTGTTAGTAATGGGCAATAAATTATATTAATCTCCCTGTGTTGGGTCTGTTTTGCCCATGACAGTAATTCGTGAGTGATCCCCCTGTACTTATCTCAACCCTTGAGCCCTTTTCCATCACATTTTCTCCCCCTCTTCCTTTGAGGAAGGGGGAGAGCAGTGTGGTGGAGTTTAGCTGCCCATCCACGTGAAACCACCACACAATGCCAACTCACTGATATTACAGCATTTTGAACTTACACTTCAGAAAGCTTTTTGCCATCTGAGAACAACCATGCTGTTTTGAAAGAGGCAGCATTTTCAAGGGGCAGTGGCAATTGCTCCTTCAGGTGAAGCTTACTGGCCTAAGAACAGCTTTACAAAATGATTAGATAGTCAAGGAAGGAATCTATAGCTGATATTGCAAGTTAAAGCTACAGGATATTATTTCCATGTGTTTAAAGACAAGTACTCAGCTTTAGCCATTCTTACCACTTTCTCCTGAAGTTGGGGATGGTGGTGGAGTGGCAGCAGTAACACTGTGTTTGTCCCAGATGCTCTCCAAAATACCTGGCCAAAGAGATGTTTTTTAGAACAGACTGCTAAAAGACAGATTGATCTAACAAACATACTGGAGACAGAGAGCTCCACTAAAACACATCATGAGTGTTCTAACAAGGAACATTGTCTTCTCTTTTTGACCCTGAAAAAACTGAGTGCTTGTACACAGTCTCAATCCCTCTGTAAAGAGGAGGACATATGTAGCTATCTATCCACTCTGTTACACAAGCTTGTTTCATAGTAAGCTGAGCCAGGCACCCAATGGTAGAGTCAAGTGTTTGAAGAGCAGGAGCAGTCACTACACTGCCCACACTTTGCTTCACTGCATCGTGAATGTGCAAGCTTGCTGGCCTCACAGGGCTGGTGAAGGAAGACACTTGTTTCGGTGCTGCAAGCACACTGACTCGTACCTGTGAGGAGCCCAAGCACTGTTTGCACCTGGTCCAGGAGCAGCTTGCGTAACTCTTCCTTCCGGGCTACGCTAAGATCTTCTCGCGGACATGCCAGTTCTTCCGAAGTTGTTTTCAACATGATCAGCCCCAGAGGAGTGGTCACAGGAGACTGAATTAACTGAGAGGAAAAGGCATGAACACAACACGTGATAACATTCTGCAAAACCACCAGGTCACAGAAAGGAGATCAGTAATCATATTAGCAGTTTACAAGGGCTCCAAGACTGAGGGAGTATCAGTTCCCACAGTTTGCAGTACTGCATGCTGAGGGAAGAGAATTGCAAGTATTCGATTTCCTGAGACATTAATCTACGATGTTGCAACAGTTCAAGCACCATGGGAATCCTTGGGGTTTCAAGACAGCTTTCATAATGTCATTGCACACACTCTCTGTTCTAGCATGTTTACCAGTAACAGTTTGTTCCTCCTGTTTACTGCCTTCTGCTGACATCATCACTTCTCAGAACTGCCTGAGCACCTGTGGTTTCACCACGTAACAGGGCTGCCGCTGAAGCCATGCTCAGATCGGGAGCCTGCACCATCAGCCAAACAGTTTCCCTCTTAAAAAAACCATTCCTTCTGACAGCAGACAGACAGCTGCAGCGAGTACCGGATGGTGACAGAGCACAGGTAAGGGATGCGACCTCTCCTTACGTCTGCATCGCACCTCATACTGGAAATCACTGGAAAGAATGACTTCCACCATGTACAGAACGCACACGAATAGGACCAGAGAAAGCAATGATTTTTGCCTTCGTTAGCCACTGGGATACTAAAGATACATTGAAGTGGGACAAAGTTTATTTTCAGCTGAAAGACACTGCTGTTCTCTTGACCTGAAACACCCAAAATGATTTACGTACTACTCCCTCTGCGAGGAAAAAAAAAGTCTAAAGCCAATCACAATTATTGCAAGCAATCCTTGAAGTCATAAATTAAACAATACAGGCTGACTTCATCTCGCTGGCCCACCAGACCAGAGACAAGTTGACTTAACATTGCGCAGGCTACACACATTGATGAAATATGTTGGGGAAAAAGCCATCTATAAGCTCTTAGTCTAGATGTACACGACTGCGGCCTTTAGAAAGGAAGCATGATGGCACAGGAGCAGACAGCTAAAGAAAGTTACATATATGACTTGTTAGTAAATCACTAGAAGACTTACCATCTCCTCTCATAATATTTTCTGAAAATGCCAGGAAGTCTAGCAATACCAGGCACTGGCACTTCAGTAACGTTACACTGACTGTTTTTGCATAATGATACTACAACAGACCAAGTTACTTTTCTTCTCCATTCCCCTAATGGTTCAATAAAACTTTTAGAAACTACTCAGAGGACTGTGATACCAATTTACTGCTAAAGAATCAAATAGGTACTTCAAACGATCTCAGAAGGATTAGAGATAGGACTCATGCAGCTCTAGCACGGGAGTACAGTGTTTTGCTTTCACTTGTCACTGTTTTGGGGTATTGAAGTTGAGTACTAGTGCTTTTCTTCCAATTTCTCTGAATGTTTTTGGAAGGTCTCTGATATAGAAATTCATTTATGGGAACACTTCCCTCAGAAGCCAAGCTCACAAGGAGAGGCTTAAGGAAAAATTGATACCCAAAGTGGGCTCTGCAAGCACCTGAGATAGCCTCCAAATGGCTAGAAAAGCAAGTAGAAGCTCAGAAAGCATTTCAATTGCAAATCAAGGCCAAAACTGTAAATGTAGACAGTTATTTTAAAGCACTTATTGTCAGACTGACAATTCAGGAAAAAATTGCAGCATGCCGCACTATGTGATTACAGAGAGGTATTTGAAAAGAGATTACTCCAGTTAGTAACAAGCTCGGTATGCGAAGTTTGCTTTTTTTTTTTTTTTTTAAATTTTGCAATTAATACTAGACCCTTTTGTCTTAACAAAAAACTCCTGACACTTAAGGACCTCAATTTATTTCAATAATTGCCTTGTGGCTTGTCTGTGGGCATAGCTGCATTCAAATCATGTAATTATGTCAGCAGAAAAAGGCCGAGCAGCACTTCAGTTTACACTCAGCCTCTAAGCCAATTCTGAACGATTGTGGGAGAACTGGAAACGAAGTACTCAAACCAAAAGAGGAGGTTTGCACCCATCTAGTTGGGCTCCAGCAGCAGGGAGCTGTTAGTCTGCCAGGCTTCACTGTGAAGATGCTGCATTTCAAACAAGTAACACAAACTAACGGCAGTGTCTCAGGCACGGCCCTCAAGTACACATTCCAGTTTTCCTGTACCAGACCTCCCGAACACCCCAACAGCTTTCAGTTACTGACTGTACATGATGAGGTGCCAAAGCTGTTCGGGATAACTTTGGCTATTAGAATTAGGTGAAAAAAATCTCCAACAGCTACATTCAGAAACGTCACTTTCAATATAGCCTTAGAAAGAAGTGTAATATGTAGGAAGCTATGGGCTACTTGAAAAATTAAAGGAAAAGGAATCAAAACAAGGAACTTTGGTTTTTGTGTAAGTATTTAATCTTCTTCAAGGGAAGTCACTATTCAAGGAAACCAAATAATGTCCCTCTGTGAAAGAAACCAAGTTTTACCTGTACAAACTTCTTACCTGCAAGATGTTAGTGAAAAAGTCATGGTAGAACATTGGCCAGTCTTGTCGGCCAATATCCACAATGACCTTGCAGAGTTTGTTCCTGATGAAGTAAGGCAGAGTTTTGTGGTGAGCTAGCAGGAGCTTGGGCAGGCAGCTGCGGATCTCCATTTTGTCTTGAGATGGGACCCCAAGCCACATCTTATTGATTAGGTTCTGGAAAAGAAAGAGACCTCCCCAGTGAGCCCATCTGAAACCTGCTGGTATGACATGCTTCACTGAAATTAAACAGCTAGGTGTCTGAATAGGAGAACCTTAGTGATACCAGGTAGAGTGCCCGAAGGAAAACCATCTTAACACATTTCATCAGTAGCTTTTCAGACATAACTTACAGCTTTCCTAAATAAAGCCTGGGGAAATGATGACCCCCTACAGCAAACATCCAAAAAGCAGCCTCGAGTGTAGTTACAAACTTAACGCGCAAGCTGTGCTCACGGAGAGCCCTCAGGCACACAGCGCAGGGACAGGGCACCGTGCGGGGCGGCTGCATCGCACGCCCCAGGGTTGCTGCTGCCTGCCACGATGCACAAGCGGGGAAAAGGCTATAGCTTTAAAATCCATCCACGCCTCTCACTGACCAAGCGTGGCCAGTTAAAAACTTAAGCGTCTACGCCTGGTGTAGTTCAACCTTCTCTGCTGCCATGGGCAGACCTGCAGATAAGCAGACAAGCAGATATTAGCAGGTTAAAGAGAAGACATTTCTTTTGTTAGAGCTCTGACACGCAGCTTTGCTCTCTGGGCAAAGAGCTGAAACTTCAGAGGCTCTGACTGCTCAGCAGTCCTAACCCTGGCATCTTCAGCAACACAGCGATGAGTGTGTGCGAACTGAGCTAGGCAGAACAAGAGCAGCTTCGCAGAGGCCACAAACCCTACTCCACTAACTTGGAATAAGCTTTGTTACCTAACAGGGTACTCAGGCAATGTAAGACCCTGATAGATAGCTCAGGTTGCCGAGCAAAACTCACTGAGCTCACCTCTCACAAGCCATACAGCGTACAGAAAAAAGCTCTTAACAAAAAATAAAACAGAGTCCACGCCCACCACAACAGTATCAGATTCATAGAACCCCTCCAACATCACATATTTTCACAAAAGACGACTCTCAGCATCTCGGAAACTGCTACCAACATCACCCTGAACGCACCAGCACTTCTACTGCCTGACAAGTGACAGCAACTGGCACATTACCGTTCTGACCAGGTTTGGGTCAAGCAGAGCTAGCAGGCATGCCTCTCTCTTTTAACCCTGGACTGCTACATTTCCCCTTTCAAAGGGAAAAGCATAGCCTTGCATGAGGCAGAATGAAAAAAAGGGAAGCAGGTTTGGCTTTAGAGGGCTCCGGTGCCACACAGGTCTCCTGAAACTACGCAGGAAAGTCGCCTCTTGAGCGACAGACGTTGCAGTGACAGGGCACCACTTTAACAGAAAGCTTTTAGGGCACTTAAAAACCGGACAAAATCCATAAGAAGGCAGAGTTGCAAATTGCTTTCCTGCCATGCTGCAATCCCATTTAGGGACTCTGGAGCATTAGCAGCTGAGCCTCTAAGGATAACTTATGTAGGAGGCCTGCTACAGGGGCGATGTCTGTAGCCGTTTGCAGGCAGATAGCCTGGAAAATCCAACACCAGGAAATACTGCGCGGTGGTTTGCTGGAGGAAATGGAAGGCTGTACTTGTGGTCAAAGCAGACTCAATTCACAGAACGGGGGTACTGTACAGAGGTACCAGTTCACGGTGGGGGGTGTGTGTGTGCGTATATCCATGCACGGCTTATGTATGGCATATGCACACACGCAGCGTCTCACAGATTGCTTTTTCCTGGAGAAGACCCAGAAGGATTGCTTCAAACCAGCAGTGACCCAACCAAATGAGAGTTCCTCGCTGCAGTTCCAGAATGTGAATTTCTGAAGCGCCCATAAAACTGGGAGATGCTTTAGCATTAATGTCCATCCTTTAATGCACACAGAGTTTGTCTTACTCATCTGACTTGAAAGTGGCAGCTTTCACCACCTGAGAAACATTTTTGGGAAGACATTCTCTTTTCCAAAAGCAAGAAGTGAAAGCAGTTCATCTGGAAGAGGGCCAGGAGGATTTTTATTCAAGATCTGCTGTTAACTTTCTACATATTCTAGAAAATAGTGTTCTCAGGAAGCTTGGGGAATGAGCCTCGCGTTCATATACATGGTTTTACTGACAGCCAGCACAGAGCTGGAGATTACGCTGAAGCTGCAGACTGACTGAGGACTAGCCAAACGCACAGCGCTACAGTAGTTAACTTTGGAAATTCCAGCTTCTCAACTGAGAGATCCTAATCTCTCAGCTGAGCTGTGGACTCACTTCCCTCAGTTTACACTTGCACAGCGATTTCTTTGTTCTGCTTAGTTCTGGGCACAATCATTTTTTCAGTACTACTTTCCCCGCGGCCCCTCCAGAGAACCAGAGCCTCAATAATCAAATATGTTTTCCTCTTCATGAAAATCAGTTTAATTATTGCAGGCTGCTGCCATTTAATGTCCATCCCCAGAGCAGGAAACAACTCCAATATCATTTCTGTCACGATTACCCCTTTTTGAGAGGAAAGGTCGCCAGATGGTTAAGGGCGATGCAGATTCAGTTTGCAGATCTACTTCAGACTCCCTCCCTTTGCAGCCACAGATAAACAACGCGAGCACTTTAAGTCAACAACAGTATGGACACATCATTTGTCAAAACAACTTTTAAGAACGGAGTTGTTTGCTCTATCTATGAAGTGGCCCAGTGCAAAGGGTATAAACACTCCTTGAGTTCAGAGCAAGGCTCAGACTGCTGATCCAGCCCAGAACACAGTGCAGAGGGAAAAAAAAAAGGACCACACTGAGGCATGACACTGACCAAACCCCAGAATATCATCAGGGAAAGACACTGCACTGCTCATTGAGGAAATCAGCTGACAAAACAAAGCTTTCACAGAATAGTTTTGTTTCATCCAGCAGGTATACAAAGCAATATTGAGGCTTTTAACCGTAACTTTGTTCTCTTTCATAAATAGGTAAGAAGTGGGATGTGGTCCTCAAAGAGCGACCTTTCCTCGACAACTAGCACATAAGCTTGCGGGATGTAATTCAAAAAAGAGCATGTCTGAAAAACAGATGTCAAAAATAAAAGCAACTTTGTTTCCCCTCTTAGCATTACGGTTTGCAGCAGCTAGCAGGAGGTAATCATACACATATTTCTGACCGTAAAAAGAGTATAAAAGCAATAACACTCTTGAAAGCTTTGTGCAGAAAACTCGAGTAGCCTCTGAAACTGCAGGTAATTTGTACTTAGAGATGCCAGGAAGTTAATTCTTCAATTTGTGTACAAATATTCATATTCTCCTACCCTAAGCCTGCCATTAAATAACCTCTTTAGGAGAGAGCAATAAAAGCAAGCTTTATCATTGTACTTATTAGGCTTGCCTTTTTAGACAAACATTTTCAAATAAAATCGATTGCCATATAAAACTGCATCAGACATGGAAAATGCACTAAGCAGGCAACAATATGTGTCTTACCTCAAACACAGTCAAACTGTACATCATTACGTAGTCATTTCTTGTACTTGACAGGAAATAGAGGCAGAATCTCCAGGCTCCTATCTGCTGGGCAAAATTATTTAAAAGCTCCTCTGAAAAAAATAAAATATTTAAAAAATTAAAATTATTAATCTGTAAACAGATTCATAACACCATATACACAGCACACTGAGCACAGAAGAAACCCCATATTCAGAGAGACTCGAACAACATGCGGGGTTATAAAACATTTTCATTTAAATGCAATTGTTCCAAGAGCCATTGACTTTTTGTAAGTCAGCATAAAAAACTCGCATCTGAGCATTCAGAGAGGATTTGGTGGTCATTTCAAGTCAAGTAACTACACACCAAATGCAGCAAAAAGAAAAGCTGCAAGGGCCATGTTTTACAGGCTAACCAAATTTAAGCCTCAATCAATGGGCTCCTTTCCTGCAACTTGACCAGCAGAACTTGACCAGCAGAACAGGGGTTTGCTGAAGGTTTTTACCTTTTGCACAGCTCTGGCATTTCAGCTTCTAAGCAAGAAAATTTTAGGGTGAGCAAAAAAAAAAATCGTACGATGAGGCTGTGCTTTAATAAATGCAGTGAGTTCCCAAGCAATACAGCCTACACCCAAGAAGCCCCTAAAAAAACTACGAGACAAAAACTACTCCACGAATCCCAGCTATCAGTCATACACACAGATCTGACCTCCCTTTTGAAGCATCCCTCACGCTGCTGGGAACACAGCGATGGTGTTTGTTGTACACCTGAACTTGGACTAAACGAAAAGGCATGACAGATTCATTCCAGCACTGCAGGTGATCGCCACAATAGAAAAATACATGGCTCGTTGATTATTCTTTATTCTTCCAGATTTCTAGAAGGCTTTCATGCTGATCATACTTTTGGCACTGAAGTTACAGAAGTGGCAGAAGCTTGAGAAGAAAAGCAAACAGCCTATTTATGCCCATTAAACACAGCTGCAAGAAGCTGATCTAGAGCACCTGTAGGATCTCTGCTGGTTTTCAGAAGGACATATTTAATAACAGTAACCAAAATGAAACCTCACTGTTTATTCCCACTTGTCATTTCACATTAATTAGGACATTCTTCTGCTTTCCCTTCTTTAGGGCAGGACAAATCTGAAGTCCATGCTCCACCTCTAGGCAGAAGGTAGACATCTTCCAAGACAAGCAGTCTAACAACGTGCAGGCAGAGAACAACATCCTCCTCCAACCCGAGGCAAGTTACCACTTGGCAAAAAGAAGCTGCACCCCCGTGCTCACAGGAACAGTTACTGATACCTTAGATATCTGCAGGACCTGCCATGGGAACTCCCAAACCCAAACTACGTAAGCCCTTACTTCAAGTTCATACATGAGCAGGAAAGGCTAAATGCCAGTTCTGTCCCAGACAGGACTTTCACCTGCTGTGTTTAACATCACCACCAAGTCACCCCTGCTGAGGTCTGCAGGCAGCATAAAGCACGTGGGACCATCCCTTAAAAGTGACATGCACTCACCTATCTCACGTTTCCGCTCGTTTGTTGTGCAATTGTGGAAAAACTCTGTCATTAAACTCTCCAAAGCCCGCAGCGAGGCCTCTTCAGATGCCTGGGAACGACATTTAGGGAAAGGAGTTAAAGCAAATTTCCACCCTGAATTGCACTCAGTTTCCAGCATAGACGATTTCTACGGAAGACAGCGCTTGGAGGTCGGTATCATTCATGCCACAGATGTACTCAATCTAACAAAAACGAAGTCTACGTAGAGGGCAAAACAACCTGGAATTTAAACTGCTCGTTGCAGTGAGCATCAAGCAGCAACAGGATTTGTCCAAGTGAAAGCTTTGGAGACAGCTTTTAGGGGGACCGTTTGCTCAGCTGCATTAACTAATGAAACCACTATGAGAAGCTTCCTTCTCTTCTTTGGTGGTGGTTAGTAGTTACAGGTTAGCTCATCCTCATCAAATAATTCGCACAGACAGCAAATTCAAGTCAGCCTGATGCCCATTCTTATCTTTGCCTCTGTGCCACACCGTCATCTGCAACGCCAACGGTGCCGTGGAAGCAGCAGCTTGAAGGATTAAGGAATTTCCAGCACTTTGAAAAGTGATACACAAGTATTCAGAGTTTTGATTAAAGAATGACATTCCTCCACTCCCCAAATTTAGCTTTTACTACTGGAAATATTCAGTTATAGCTCCGTACGTGTAAGCCCTAAAAAAAAAATACCAGCATTAGTATACAGCAGTTGCAAGGTTACTACAGTTTTGTGACTCTCCGGAGTTGAGATGATTTTATTCTGGTAACATCTCAACACTGAGGTTAGCCTCTCTATTTGCACTGCCCTGATAATGGATAGCCTCAGAAAACAGCAGCTACAGCGCAGGCCATGCAATTAGTCATTCCTCCAAGGTTTTCAACTCATGCTATCAATAATAAATGCAGCAAGATTCCAGGCCCAACCTTCCTCTGCACAGAAGCAATGTAAACCAGTAAAGCAAACTGAAAATTCAGCCTCTAGAAATGAAAACAGAAACAAAGAACGTGACTGGTAGTCCTCTGCAAAGAGATGAGCTGCGGAGAGCTGAGCAAGCGAGACAACCTGCACGACCACTGTGCTCCTGCCAGCTCCCATCTCCACGTACAGCGGAGGTTCCTCAAAGACCCCCGTGGGGCCAGGCAGCAGGAGCATCGCCTCAACTAACCGCAACTAACCGGCCACCGGACTGGCCCCCCAGCAGAGCCAACAATTCCATACAGCAGCGTGGGACCGCAAAGTCAGCTCTGCTCTCCGAACAACTGAAAATGCATGCTCTGTGGCACGCTGCATTTTCAATTACTTAGCAAAGGAACACGGAATTTCAGCCCCTTTTCTCCTCCCCATCCCCTTTTTTTCCCTGTTAAATTTGCGCTCTAGAAAGCAAGGACTATTTTAGCAAAAAAAATAGAACAAAACATTCTGTTAGTGGGCAATTGGCTTAAAATAACCTACAATCAAATCAAAGCCACTTTGTCAACTTAAGCAAGATCAAGCACCCATTATCACTTCCTTAATCCATTTATACGTCTCTGCAAACAGTCTCTTGCAGTGTAAACTTCACCTTGAAGCCGGCCCTTCCAGTCGCTGAGCAGTTTCCTTCTGTCAGCCACCACTGCCCAGATAACAGCAACACTGTGGACAAGAGCTTGGTTTTAAGAACACCACTTGAACTGCTCTCATGACATCAGGACGCAGCCACGCTGCCATTTCTGTGCATTTCTTTCCTGGATGTTTCACGTTGTTGCAAATTCCTTCCTAATTACTTGTTGCCAATTACCTGGAGACACCAGTCCAGCACTTCAGCAAACCCCTGCAGCTGACTTCTTTGCTGTTCAACACAGACCAAGTCTCACCAGCAGCTTCAGATGCCAAACGCTCAGAGAGGAATTTCCCAGCTTTGGTCACATCAGTTGATGCAGCCCAACTCCTCCATAGGAAGCACTGCTCCCTGCCCGCTCCTCCACCGACCACGTTAATTCAATCCTTCTTTAGGAAGCATAGAGATAAATCAATTTTTTTTTCCAAGGCTGAGATTCAAGATTTATCTCCTACTTTCAGAAGCTGCAGAGTTTTCATAAATATTGAACACCTGACATCTCCTCCTCTGACTTCAAACTACCTCAGCACTGAGATTTTGAAGATGGCTGAGCCTACTCCTAGGAACACACTTGGTCTTTTATATAAACAGCACCATCACAACATTCAAAGTGTCAAAAGCAAAAGGGAAATGGCACAAGGCTGGCACGATGATTTCTTTGCCAGCAGCACGTTTCAGCTGCTGAGAGAGCTGTCATGTGCGGCGTTTGCCATGCGCCTGATCACCACGGACGAAAGGGGCACGCTATGTTTCTAGACAAATGCTTGCTTTCTCTTGTTTTGTCCTAGCTGCACTACCTAACCTTCCCTCTTGGCAAGGGCCAGCGAAAGGCTGAGGTAGAAGTCACCTAACAGCCCTCTCCAAACAGGATTTTAAGCAAAAAGCCAAAGCTGGCTAGAACCCAACCTGGGCCGAAAGTAGCGTGACCTCCCAGATTGTTTTATTCTCCCACTCGACTTCTCCCTGCTGTTCTGGAGGTTTTGCCAAAGGAAGGTGGAGCAGCACAAATCCTCTGAAGCAACCAAAACCCAGCCCGCACCAGGCTCTGCAAGCTGGAAAGCCTGCCGGGTTTTCCCCGGGTGCTACCTGGTGGCCACGCGGAGCGCACCCTGCTCTAGCTATCGGCACAACTTGAAAAGGTAGAGAGCAGCATTCTGCACTTGCCTTTTGGGTACCCCTCAAGTTAACCGTTCCCGGAGCATGCGGTAACCGTCCTCCTTTCAAGCACAGGCTGCGATAACCAGGTCGTTGTGATAAAGAGGACACGCGCTGCTGGAGAGCTGCAGAGGAAAGTTACTGTGCCTGCCCAGACATCTAGTGAGCCCGTAATGAAAGCAGAGCTGTTCGCAGGAGCTGCGGCTGTACCTGCCTGCGGTACTCCCAGCTGCACCTCAGCATCATCGCTCACGTTAACACGCAGTTTGCTTTCTTCTAGGACTCGGCGTTTACTCTGCGTTGAAGGAAAGGACAAAGGAACAGGAAAGTATCGCCAGGGTGCAGGAGAGAAGGGCTGAAGCCTCCTGATCCTGAGCAGCAGAAAGACACGCCAACGACGGCCCCAGCCCCGCACGAGACGGGGCAGCCAGGACAAGACCAAACCCCACCGGCAGCCAGAACCATCAGCGCTCAGTTCAGTTGCTGTTTGGTCTGAAATTCCACCATTTGGGTCACGTACAGATTTTAAAATTAAATGCTTTCAGAGAAAGTCAAAGTCTGGATCATCAGTAGCAAAATTTACTACAGGGTTTGTGGGCACGGGCTGGCAGTTTGCCACACGTTCACGAGGCATTACAAAATATTCAGCTATTAAAACAGAAAGACTTCCCACTGGAGTCCATAAGCTGTAAATCCCCCCCTTCCCCACCAGTGCCTCCCGGTGTTCGCAGGCTAGAAAAAGCCTCCAGGAAATGCCATTTGCTCTCCTCTGTCAACCATCTGAGAAAAAAATACATTTCTATAAGTCCTGTTTGCAGAGCGGCTCTTGTGACCTTTTTACCATGAAAATTCACTCAAACCAGTCAAGGTCAGATTTAACAAGTCACCATCCACACTAGCTCCACCGCTTCCAGTTCCCTCAACGCTACGGCCGAGCTCGGACCTTCAGACTGCTGCAGAAAGCATCTCAGCTGCCGGACCCAGCGAGTCCTCCAGCCAAAGACGGTGCAATCGGTCACATGTGGCCGGGTGAACGAGGTGGTGACCCCTGAAAGAAAGCAAGTGCATCTAAACGCTAGGGCACCGACAGGCTCCTGTGCTCCAGCAGGGCGTCCATACTTTGACCCTAGAAATTGTTTTCAAGATAGCATCCGGAGTGACATGTCACAGCGGATTCTCCCCAAAATATCCGCAGTTAACCGCTGCCGCACTGCTCCGGGTCCGTGGCACGCGGACTGGGCAAGCGTCAGATCTGCCCCGAGTCCGCTGCTGGAAGTGCCCCGCCTGACCTGAGCGCGACTTGGCAGCGATCAGGGTGGGAGCTCACGCACCTCGGCCGCTGCCGGCCTGCGCCCGTACCATCCCCGCCGCTGTCTCACACGGTTTGTTAAGGGTGTTTCACTAACTTATCAAACCAGAGGCGTGTAGCTTACTCATACCATTTATCCATGAGCTCCAACCTTTAACGCCTGTCTCATACAACCAGAAAAATGCGAGATTCACAGCCGAGAATACAGCTTCCTCTTTGGAGAGGAATTACTAGGTTCGCCATCAAGTACTTGCACAAAGACATTCCCCATCCAGCAAAGCACAAAAAAAAGAAAAGGAGCAACGAAACCTGGATACACCCGCTGATTTCAGTGCTACTGTAAAATTACAATAACTGATTTCTCTTAAGGAAAACACATTAATCGCTGCCTACTTACAACATTTTTGGCTGTTCACACTCCAGTTCACAGCATCTCATAAGGCTCTAAAGAAGCAAAATCTTTCTTACCTTGCTGCTTGAAACAGGACTCCGTAACAAGCTCAATTCAGCCTGTAGCCCGTGACTAAGGCATTCAGGTAGGATGAGTTACTCATCCAACTCTGGCAAGTAAGTGGGAGCAAGAATATACAGGACAGCATATAGATTGTAAATATCTGGGGCTCCGTTAGCAAGAGTTATTGCCAGACAGAAGAATTGTTTTGGGATTGCAGTTCAGACATTGCACGCTTGCTTTAATCGAAGATACAACACTAATTTTAGTTTGCGTAAAACCAAAGACATTCCCCCCTCTTACACAAGTATATGATCATTCTGGAAAATATGGAATGCTTATAAAGCTATGTAAATTTTCTCCAGAAGAGCTTTCATTTACAGTATAGTTGTATTTTTTTTTTCTTTTTATTTCATTTTACATTCTCTAAAGACTGAACCTACACAGCAGGATGGTCATATGCTTCAGACTGCTCCAGAGCACCAGCCTAAGTGGCCATGCGAGATTGTCATGTTTTACTTGCATAAATAAATGCTTTTAAAAAGGAAAGTGGTTATTTCTGTTAGAGGAAAGCTTTTCTCTAATGCTCTGCAATAAAAACCCAAGCTGTTAACCTTTTAATGGCTGCTATTAACAGCTCAGCAGAGAATCAGTCGTACAAATTATGCTCTAAATACAGCATCCCAGGCTGATAACTGTGAAGAGTTTGTTTTTTTTTTTAAATGCATTTGGAAATGGATATCACTAAGATAAAACCAAGGTAATCCCTCTACAAGGCTTTTTTATTTTTTATTTTTTACGATGTTAATTGCAGCTGCAATATCACAAAGGTGACTTCAGCTGTCCTTCAGGCAGCACTGGACCAGCTTCCTCGGATGCTGAGGGACGGATTTCACCCCACGCAAGCTGAGCGCTGAAGCAGCCTCGCTCAGGGGCAGGCAGCCCCCTGCACCGCTGAGTGTGGACGTAACCCCCCTGCAGTGGCTCTGCTCCCCAGGCGAGAGGACGGGATCTCCCTCCGGTCCGGAGCCTTCGTTCACCACCCTGCTGCATCCCCATCGCATTCTGAATTCAGACACCCGCTGCTGTTCCATCCCTCCCTCCGACACCTGTGCTGTTGGAGGATGTCACCAAAGCACTTTTCGCACTGTATCTAACACCTGCCAGCCCACAATGCCTCCTGACACCGCCTTTTGATAGAAAATTTACATCTTCTACCAGCACAACCCTGACTTCCTATGTGTGAGCCTGTTTCTGTATCCCCTTCCTACCACCACCAGTGCAAGAGACACAGCCCACCACAACTCAGCCCCCTCCTGGTTATCAAGGTTTGGATGTTACCATATCTTAGCCAGCCTGGCTAAAGTGAGCATCAGCTGCATCTGCCAGGTGCGCCGGTAACAGCACGTCTTCCAGGAGAGCACACATGAAACCCCAACCCCTGGTCGGAAGTGTTCCCAGCAGGAATTCCCATAATGCCACCAGTAAGCCAGTGGATAGGGTTAAAAAAAACAGAAAACAGACACGCCACAAGGGCAACCGCCGGTATAACAAAGTTCCTTAGTTCCCGGTCTTTGCTGCCTCCAAATGACACTGCTCCATCCTCTTCCACCTGGGAACCTTCTGCTCCCAATTTCGTGCAGCTACACACACACAAACCCTATACTTTACCTGCTATATTTTCTTCCATTTATGTATTACTTAGCATTATAAATAATTTCTAAGCACACAGTGGAGACTAGCTTCATTATACACATACCCAACATGCTTCCTAACGTAATTATTTACTCATCGACTTAAACAATTACCAGGGCGTTTTTCAGTGTCCCTCCCTGTCCGAGCCCTAACGCAAGGTGACAACGAACACCTCAGTTAGTGATCACAGCCTCAGAAGATGGCGGGTCGTTTCAAGCCTGCTGGCGTGGTTCACAAAAGTCTTCCTTCTGCTGCCAACAGCAAAGCGCAGGCATTGTCACTGCTTTAGCGAACCCTCGGAGCAGCTCTGGGCCACACCGTGCAGTGAAGCTGGTGAAAGAACTGAAGCACAGTCTTATTTTTAGCAACAAAATCAGGATTACGGAGTGCTTAAAAAGCAAGTTGTATGACACCCAACCCATCTTCTAGAAAGGCTGAACGCATGCTACGCAGAGGCAGAGCTGTACAGCTCAAAAGCAGCGTTAACTGCTGTATTTAATCATTTCCAGCTAACAGTTTTAGAAATCCGGGTTTTCACACACATTCCACGGGTGTCCGGAACAGTACAAGGCTCACCCAGAAGCCTTCACATAGGAAACGCTCACAGCCCATCACGTACGTGCTCCCCTGCAGTACGTTGCTGATGATATCAAGTGTGCTCCGTCTTTACTCTCAATTTCCTTGTTGCATTTCAGACGTGTTTTTGTGGTTTAATGAACTGAAACTAGGCTTAGCTTCGCTCTGCGCTTTGAGAACAGTTCAGGCTCCTGGTGCCATTTCAAGAGATTTTCTGGCTGCAGAATAGCGCCCGGTCATCTGGCTCATTCGTTTCAAGAGCCACCACTCCAGCAGTTCACTGATGTGATGCTGATTTCGCAAACTCATTTCTCTTATACTGCAATTTAAGCCACAAATCTACTGTAAAAGTCATGAATTACTGTTCTATCTAAAGGCAATCAACGGAGGAGTGAAGCAAGGCAGCAAATGCACTACACTACTCAGTTCCTCTGCGTGATGCAGCTGATGTCCATCCACCACTGACGTCCATCCAGCTGGGGCCTCCTGCCTCTGCAGCTCACCAGTTTAGAAATGCCAGATTGCACTTCAGGAATCAGTGTATTTTATTTAAACATCAGCTGAGGACTAAAAATGACCATAGGCTGAACACTGCTGCGTAGAGTAGGCTATGGAGCCCTACTCAGCAGTGATAAGCTCACTTCTCGAACAGGATAAAGAGATCATCTTACCTGTAAGCACTGCCTGGTACACAAGTAATCAGGCACCTTTTAGAATACCTCAGGGATCATATTTCTTAAATCTTTTTGTACAGGCAGGTTCAGTTAACCAGGCTTCAGGTTTTAAGGCTGAACTTTGATTAACAGGCTCAAGCGTCCAAGCCAGATCCCTTCTAAACTGATAACTCTTAACCAAGACAGTCAACGCCGGAGGAAGCGTGACCTCCAACAAGCAGTTAGCATTCGCCTTGCTGTTCACAAAAGATGCTCGATACCTGGAAACACAGCAACCATAAAGCATTAAAATTCAACATCCACAAATTCTTTTAGAAACCCACCAAATGAATAAAATAATCATAGCGAGCTGGCATAAGCAAAGTAAGATTTAGACAGAGCACCATCGTAAGCCACGCTCTGGCTGAGGACGAGCACATGAGCAGCTGTGGCCGTACTGCGATTCACAGACCACTGTCAGCCCGGGGAACGTGGGCCGGTCACGTGGCGATGGCTTGCTAATTGATTTATTGTGGTTTAGCTGCTGGAAGAGACTGGGCAACACTATTTCCCCAAACTAGTAGTTGCTAAAATAATAATATACAGAAGCATCCAAAGCAGACTACTACAATCTGTATTCTCCCCACGACTGCATCTTGCCATAGCACACGGGTCCCAGACGGGAGCATGCAGGCACAGGTGACATGAGAATGGCTTTTCGGACTTATAACTTAAATTCAACACTCCAGCCACAGTCACTAGATTTTCCTCAGAGGACACCCTGTTCAGACAGCTCTCAACTGCTGCACACTGCTTCTTAAGCCATCGCTGACAAAACGTTTTTGTTCCGGGCGTCATCAGAAGAGCAAGCCCTGAAGTCGCAGTACGCTTCTCAGACGGACGCCACACAAGGCTGACCACCGCCAAGAGCGGTCAGCTGGGCACAGGCTGCTTTGCGGATGCCGAAACACCACACGGTGCTCTCCCAGCGTACACCGGTAACTTGAAATCTTCCAGGGAAGTCTAGAAATTCACCTCTGAAGGGCACAGGCATGCAATCGCAGCGTTAGGTCTGTCCTCCCAGCGCGCACCCTGCCCCTCGCTGGGCTCCCCGCGGTGTGTCAGGCTGAAGACGAGCCTGCGACACCCTGGAGGACGGTCCTGCCGTTGCTCGTAAGGCGGTCTTCGCACAGGAGCTCCGGGACCACTCGAGGTCCGAGACAACAGCCACAGGGTACAAATCACTTCCCTCTCCTCTGCAGAGGGGAGCCTGGGCTTGCACAAACAGCATCACAGGGCTGGCGCGACCAAACGCACACCGCGCACTCACGTGAGATAACGCTCACGTTGAGATCCCCGGCATTTTATCTGAAGTAACCTGAGTTTCAAAGAGGCAGGTGGGGAAAGGATCCCAAGGCCATGCTATTTTGGACTGAAGCACGTTGGGGCGGGAGGGTGTGCCATGAAGAAATCAAAAACTCCTAAGCGTTAAGAAGAACGCACGCACCTTCTCACTCAGCGGGTCCACAGCTAACAGCTGAGCGGCAGCACGGAAGATGGACTTACAAAAGATACATCAAAGCACGGCCTTTTCAGTTGAAGTCCGTTTAAAACAAACAGCAATCTTCAAGTTCTAGCTGAGTCTTCCCACAAAGAAGGCTATTCTTGCTCTTACAGATGGGTGTTTGACACTTAAAGTCAAAAAGCTCTCTCCTTGCGACTCATTCAGATGTGGTAGCTCCTTTGACTGGGGAAGAGGAGACTGGAAAGGAGCTAAGATGTGATAGGAGTCGTAAACCTGGCACCCAGCACGCTTGCATATCAGCACTAAGCTGTCCAAGAAGCATTAACAGACTTTCCAAAACACTTCTCAAATACTTTACTGCCCTCAAGACTGCAAATACAAACCCTTATTTATCTCAACCTGCAGACAACTCAATAACACGCGGACAAACACTCTGAATTGCAGTCATTTGCGATCCTAACTTTAGGAGCCTCTGAAAGTATGCACAAATGCATAGCTGGAAATTGAAAGTACTGCCACAAGCAAAGAAAGTGAAGGTAAGAAGAAAATGATTATTCAGCGCATTTCTTAAGCAACCCCTGCTGAGATTTCAACTGCACTAAAAAATCCCATTACCTTGGTGAAAAACTCTCCCAACATGAGACAACGTAACATCAAAGCAAGGTTTACGCTACAGAAAATCTGGGATGAGGATTACACCTTGCCCAATACTACAGCAGCCAAACCCGATTTCCAGGGAGGTGGTTACAGTACACAAGGACATGATGTTTTATACGACCCCAATGAAGAGGAGGAAAATCTGCAGTACTGCAAATTAAACTCCTGACAAGAGCATTAAAACTTGTGTTGGGCATTTAAGAGCGTACACGAAGCTAATGTGGGTAACGCTACCACGGGAATAATTCTGCAAGACGTTTTTTTTGTTTGGTAATGTTTCTAAAGAACAGCACATTCAGGAAAAACATCTAGTCCACTTCAAGAAAAACAAGACGCTGGTATCGGCAGCGCTTCTGCGCTTTGGGGCATCTCACACCAGCAGCCTGCTCCTCACCCCTGCATCTCCTGCAGCCTCCGGGGAAGGCTGCGGGCTGTGCCCCTTGGCACTGGGGGCCCGGGTCAGTGTGACCTGGCCTGCTTCAAGCACCAGCGGGAAGCAAGAAACAGCAGCGGAAACCTTGCGGCAAGCTGCTGCAAACCTTTTCCTCCTAAAGCAAACTCTTTCTCCTGGTGTCCCGGCTTTTCCGCGGGAGCAGAGGAACGGCTGGAGCAGCCTCAGAGGCGGATGAGAGCAGCAACGACCGCCCTTGCTGCTCAGCACCTACCTCACGCATGCACAGCGCAGATCATTAGCGACGGATCGCACCGTCTTCCTCTTTCCTTTCTTCGTGTTTGCAAAAAGAAACCCAAGCAGCTGTGGAAAATCCAATCTCCCTCCGTAACACTGGGCAATGTTACGTGGAGGGGGACGACGGCACAAGCCGGACACCGCAGAGCAGCTCCCTGTACAGTAGCCCTTCCAGACCTTGACTTCAAACGCTGCTCTTAGACACCAGCTACTACTCCCGGAAAACCAACCATTCAGACCGACTTCAGTGGAAGAAGCTGCCCTCAGTCCATAGGAAAAGCACGGGCAGTATTGCAACACAGAAGAAATTTTTACCCGTTGAAGCAGGCCAGTATCAACCAAGCACCACACAATTTTCAGACAAAATTATCTCCCATAAGGACAAAAAAAAACAAAAAAGAACCTTTTGTCTAGAAGGTAACGTCCCCTGCCTTCAACGCTGACTTTGGCATCCTGACAAGTCGGCTCACACGAGTACGCTCCTTTCGCAAAAAAGGGGCAAAAAGGAAATATGACGATCCCTCTCCAGAAGAAATTCATGCTGCAATTAAAGCTGTAATAAAATATTAAATCAAACTGCTAAAAATAGACACAGACTTGCAGACCCAGCTACAAACCTGGAGACGCTGAAACATAAAAGATGATCTGCAGCGTGAATGCAGACTGCTGGAAAATTGTAAGAGAAATGTAATTCTGGGCACGATCCCCATGGGAGAGGGATCAGGAGAGATTAGGGGGAAAAAATTAAAGAGTTTGCAATGTTGCTAAAAGGGCCTGAAACACTTCAGGTAGAGTGAAAGTTTTCTCTCCTGTTTGTAAACAGGAATCAGAAACATGGTTAAAGAAAGCAGGAAAGTGCGCGTGTGTTGGGGGAAGGCTGGAAAAAACCTTGCTTCACAGCAGGAACACCTTTCACAAGCTTTAGGTGCTCGCGTGCCCAGACCCAGAGAGCAAACCCCGCACCCTCCCCAGCCTTCCCGAGGGCAGAGCTCTTACCTCTATCTTCCTGACCACAGAAGGAAGCCCAGGGGCTGCTTGGCTTTGAGCAAGTAACTTCTTGGACAAGATAACCCATACGGAAAAAGTTAATTTTTCTCTACCAAACTGTTAATATTTACGCTTGTGTTGGAATGACCAGACCTTCGCAAAAGAACAGGCACACGCTCCATGCTTCACCTCTACAAACGGTATTCTAAGCAGTTTATTTTGAAAAAATAAAGCTGGCAAACACCTTTTTCTCTCAAAAAAGTAGAAGACTGCCATGTTAACACCTGGGATGCAGAGAAGGCCAAGGCAGCAGTGACCCAAATACAACTATAGCTACTAACAGGGCATACCTGCTGACTGAGAAAGGATAATGATTTGGAAGGATTTTGGGACACGTTATGCTACCAGCCAGGTATCGGTCTACAGATGTCAAAGCTACTTTTCATTTCTTTCCTCTCCATTTTGCATACGGTAATAACGGATCCTTCCTCCTGATCTAAAAGGCAACGCCTAATAATGAGCATTAAAACAATCTAATAGAACACGAACTCCTAGGAGCTTTTAGGTACCCGCGCACCCAGCAAGCTCTTTGCAGCACTGAACCCCACTGCAGGAGCTTAATTGCACAGGCCAGGTTTTAATGCTTTTCCACTAAAATAATCCCAACCACCACCACTCGTCCCTCAGTAGATTGCCACGAACATCATCTAGCAGGAGGCTTGTCAAGATAGCTCAGTGGATCTTGAGGCTCAACAATTTTGCCTGAACACCTGAAGGGCGTGATATACAGCCACCCGACCAAATGAGCTGCACCCTTCCGCGACAAAGCCTTCACCAAGGGGGAAGGATCCTTACCGGCCTGAGACTAGCTTTCCCACTACAAACCCAGTTCCGATTCCTCTTTACCTCTGCCAGAACTGACACAGCTACTCATCAGGCACAGCCACCGCAGGCAGACCGCAGCGCTGAACGCCAGCGCTACGGCACAGCTGTGCGCTACCCAGCCGCGCATCACCTTGTGCTGCCTTCTGCAGCCACGGAGGCTTCGCTGCAGAGCTAGTAAATATGTGAAACAGCTCGCAGGCATTAAGTCTTAGCTCTCGTTTTACGATTTAATAAAATGGGGATAATGCTCCTGAGGGGCAGAAGAAGTTATGCGACTTGAAGGCCAAAAAAGGAAGCCAGATGTTAGAGCTGAGGCTAGGACTTACAAGTTCCTATTCTCTTGTTTCTCTACTCAGTAGAGTGAGTCAGAACAGCTTTGGAAAGATTCACTTTTATTTTTAAACTGTGTACGTTGAGGGGGGCATACAGTGAGCCGACGGGACCTCAGGCTGCAACACCAGCGGTCTGGAGCTGCCTGGGGGCGGGGAGGACACGCTCCAGCCCTCCGGCTTCGCTTCATCTCGCAAGCCTCCCCGAGAAGCAGAGGTGACCTCGTCAAGCGCGAGCGCTTCCTGCCTGCAGCGTGCTCCGCGGTGGGGAGCCCTTCCGTGTTCTCCTCCACCTCCTGTTACAAGATGTCCCCGCAGCTCACCTGCTTCTCCTCCAGGCAGCAGCAGCCCAAGCAGCACGGTCTGAGCGGCTGCGGCGCGAGGGACGGCCGGGCAGCCGGGGCTGCAAAAGCAAGAAGCTGCCGCCGCCGCCTCCTGCCGCCTTCAGTGGCGTGAGGAGCGGGCCCACCGACACGGGACCCGTTCATTCAGCCCACGGACCTGATCTAGCCTTGGGGCCACCGGCTCCGCTGCACTGACGTGCATCCTAAACGTGGGCTGTTTTGATAATTCAGCTCCTTGGTAACCAAGAGTGCCAGAATAACCTATAGCTCACCAGCAACCTGGCTAGACACTCTGCAATCCAGACATACTTGATTCCCTAGCATATGGAAGGCTTAAACCATTGTCAGTTCTTCAAAGAAAGCTTTAAGCATAAAAAAATGACAGCACTTAACGCTAGAAAACTAATCTGGAAGGTGCTAATGGGGGCTATCAAATGAATGCTAGGATGCTGCTGTGAAAAAACTTAGAAAGATTCAAGCTACACACGCCCACCGCCTCCTTCCATTTTTGCGAGCTATATTTGCTTCACGCAGAACAGGGACACAGGCTTTTCTGGCTCTGCTGCTGCTACTCCTATTGTACGCTTCCCATTTTGCTGCACATTTCTGAGGCCCAGTGACAGGAAAGAAGAGTGCCTTCCTTCGTAGCCAACGCCACTGTTTGCGAAGTCTGTTTGCAGTTCTCTGACTGAAGGGCTGACTTCACATGATATCTTTACAGACCAACACCTAGCAGAACAGCATTTCTGGGAAGGAGACCCTTTTCCTAAGCTATTCTTCTAGCTGCTGGCACAATACAAGTGCCAGATAAACAAAGAATACATTCTCTAGGAGGTAATTGCCTGACTTACAGCCTCCCATGGGAGTTAAGAGAGCACTTGCTGGGTGACTGCTGTGCTCTGGTGACCACGACTGACCTCCGACAGCTTTGGAGACGAACCCTCTTTGGTAGTAGAAGCAGAAAAAAGGTGAAATAATCAGTGATGAAACAAATGCATAGCTTTTTTGGATGCAAAACACAAGTGCGT
This sequence comes from Chauna torquata, assembly GCA_013399475.1. Lineage (NCBI taxonomy): Eukaryota > Metazoa > Chordata > Aves > Anseriformes > Anhimidae > Chauna > Chauna torquata. The sequence continues at coordinate 12,821 of VXAL01016015.1, read as the reverse complement.
TCATGACTAGTTCCACAAACAGTATTTATTTTGAAGCTGTTCTTTCAAATCATCTAGAAGGAACCTAAAACTTGACCAGGAAACATACTAATCCTTTTTGGAGCTCGTTACTCTGTGTTTAGAGTCCACAGACTCGACGCCAAAGAAATCCATTTGAGATGCCCAAATTTTACAATGTTCTCCTTTCCCTACAAAGATATCACACCACCACCAACCCCGATGCATACCTTTTCCACAGAAAGCCACCAACTGGATGCCGTGCAAGAACTATTTAGCAGACACACAATGCGCATCAGCAGCCTGGCAGGACACCAGCTTGTCGTAACAACGACACATGGTACTACCACCACAAAGTGTGACAACAGCAGAGCTGTGCTGTAAGGATTAATATACCTCAGAAAGCAAAAGAATGATTCAAGCTTCCTGTGAAACTAAACAGCTTCTTAACGGTGGCGTAAGATTTCTGAGCCATCAGTGGAACTTGAGCGTGCTGAAGTGGCACCTGTTTACGACATGCACACAGTTTTTGAGGACACTGCGTGTCGCTGCAGTCTCCCCTCCTGCCTTTAACGCGTCTCTTACTGACTTGGCTGTTGTCATCACTCCTGCCCAGTTCATCAAGCTCTAACTCACTACCACTCCGACTGCTTACGCCCTTCAGCTTTAACCCAGTTCGACTAATAAAGTCTGTTCCCACAAGTCTGTATTTTTGACGGTGCAGTTTAATTATGCTGTATTTGTTCCCAGTATGCCTTACAGGATCTCATCTTCACACTTTTCCAACTGTTTCCGGGAAGGAGGGTACACCAGCAGAACAGGCCCATCTGTAAGCTCCAAGGAAATCAGAACAGAAGGAAAATCTTGCACAGTAGTCACATGAAGCGTTACAACAGTAAATTCTGCAGCACAGCCCGCTGACTGCTTCTCCCCTTCCATACCCAATACTTGGCTTGTAACTGAACCAAACAGTTATTGTTCAAGGAAAAAAGAAAACAAGGGGTAATTCAGCACACTAGACACATACATCTATATGAAGGAAACTGAAGAATTAACAAGTCCTTTTGCCAGCTGCAGTTACTAGCGTGCACCCCGAAGCACAGAACTCGGCAACCTCTCTCCACACGCACAGCTTCAGCTCGCCATACGCCACAGGCCTACCAAATCCTTAAAATCCAACCACAATATTTATTCTTCTTCCTGAAGCAGGAGCACTCACTGAAAAGAATCCGCCTCAAGAACACCACCCTTTGCTCTAGCTTTGGCCAGAGCTACATTCAGAAAGAACCGTGACACTCAGCAGACAAGTCAGGAGCCCGTTCTGAGCAGGGCAATACTTTGGATGAAAAATTCACAACTACAAACCAAGATCCTGACTTCCTGAAGTAAAGGGCTGCAAAGCCTGAGCCTACAGTATCTAAGGGAGCTTAAAACAGAAGGAGGGGGTTGAAAACCAGATTGGTAACTACTGCCTTCACTGGGACTCTGGTGAGACAGGACAGGAGGCAGCTCTCTACTTACTGATCAACCGCAAAGTATCTGTCTGCAGATTCCCTTTGCCAGCCCAATAAACTTCGCGATATCAGGTTTCCCTCCAGGTGGAACAAGGGAAAGGCAGTAAGAACGAGAGTCGTTACTTAGCACACCCTGTGAGTGCTTGGTACGATGACCGTGAGGGACATCATAACCCCCCGGAGCCAGATTTCTACCTACTAGCACTGCGAGTGCACACAACGGATTAAAAACGCCTCTTCTCGCCTGTTACGGAGGAGAAAAAAAGGATTGTGCAAATCAAAGCGTGCCACATCTCGCTTCTGCATCTCTGGCAAACAGCTGAGACTGCCACTGCTGGCAGACGACTGAGGACCAGGACCTGCACCCGCATTAAATAACGCTCCGCACACACAGGGACCCCGGGCGCTGCTGCCGCTCATCCCAGGCCAAACTGGAGAAGAACAGGGCAAGACCCCCGCTGTCAGGGGAGGCAGCCCGTGGTTACCGACACCCGCTGGCACAACCGCTCCCAGCACGGATTTGGGCCTTCGCGGCTCGCTGAGATCTGCCGCCCGCCGCAGGCCTGCCGGGCCACCCGCTGGGCCCCAGCGGACCGAGCCCCGGCCGGGCCGCTCCCCCCGCAGGCCCCG
>VXAL01016015.1:0-10228 GCA_013399475.1 Chauna torquata | reverse complement strand
CCCGCCCGCCGGAAGCGGCAGCCGGGCCCCGCCGGCCAATCGGAGGCGAGGCGACTGGTCTGGCGCATGCGCACGCCGCCGCGGCACGCCGCCGGCCGCCATCTTGGAGGAGGGCGCGGTGCCTCGCGGTGCGGGGTGGGGCACGCAGGGAAGGTGCATGCCCGGAGGTGAGCCTCGCCCCGCCCCAGCGCGGCTGCGCATGCGCAGGACGCGCTTCCCGCCCGGCAGGAAGCGGCGGGACCACGCGGAGGGGCAGTGGGACTGTGCCCGCGCGTGCCAGTAGGGGAGGGGCGAACATGCTGGGTGGGCGTGGCTCCTCCTGGCCACGCCCCATAAGGGCGGGGCTGGCGGGCGCCAGGCGGCCAGCTGCCAGGCACGTGAGACGGGCGTGCGTTGCTTGGCAACGAGGTGGGGCGGCGCGGGTCTAGGTCCGGGACCGGGCCCAGGCGCGACCCCCGGGCCGGTGACTCCGCGCTGCCGGCCCGGCGCCTCCTGCCCTTCTCTGTCTCCCGCCACTGGTGGCCCAGAGAGGGGCCCACCTGCTGTCCCCTCTCTGACCGGCCCTGTCTGGGTGTTGTCCGGTGACTCCCACCTCTCCCCAGTTCGGTGTGGCAGTGACCAACCTGGGTGCCCGCAGCAGCCGTGCAGAGTTGTTTCTCCCGCTGATGTTGAGTTTTCTTACAAAGGGAGATTTTTCCACCACGGCTGTAATCGCAGCGTTTGGGAACAGGGATATCCTCCGCTGCTTCACTGCTGGCCGCTCGTTCCGCACCCACTGCGGATGACGGGAGCGGCACTGGCCCGGGGGGTCGGTGTGGAGACCTCCCTGCGGTGCCCGGACGCCTCACGTGCTCCCACCCGCTGTGTCCTCCACTCCGCCACGTACAGCGTCTTCATCGCCGCCCGTGAGGGCTTCATTTCTCTGACAACCTTTAGTTAAGAACCTTGCAAGACAGTTACACACGTACAAGGACACCATCCGCATTTACTGGCTTCGTGCCTGTGTAACTAATTAAAATTAAATAATGAACGAGGAGGGAAAAATCACCACTCTGCGGGTCCTAATCAGCAGCAACAGCGAACAGTTACCTGGTGTAGAGACCGTTCTCAAACACCTATGCCGATCCTGCGGTTTTAGTTCAGTCCCCTTTGACGCCTTCTGTTTTCTAAGGACCAAAGTGGCAGGGAGAGAAGACCTGATGGAGGGATCGAGATCAGGGGGTGCATTCAAAACAGGAAATTCGGCCCTTAATCACTGGCTTTCAAAACCAAGAAGCCAGGACCAATCAGAGCCCCAAAGCAGTGAAGTTAATACAGATCAAACCACTTCTTACGGTTCCCAAAGTCTCCTGTGGCATTTCCTGTTTCAAGAGATCACTGAAACCGGCAGCTTAGCAGGCTTTAGAGGGGGACTGTACACGTGTGAGGATAGTGCAAATGCTTGCAGTTACATTAGAGGATTAAACAACAGGAGAGGGAGAGAAATAAACCCTCTTGGGTAGTGTAACTAACTGCAAGGCTTAGCGAGAAGATTATGGTTGAATAGTCCATGTTTTTCCCACTGTCAATGTTCTTCCACTTCCGCGCTTCTAATCGCGGCCGCTCTTCAGCGGCCTCGTCCTGGGCTTCCCAGTGCCACTCCCTGCTGGTGGCAACGTCATTCCCGTCTCCCAGCCGCACGGCCCAGCGCCGCCAGGCTCATTAAACGCAGGTGAATCCACACTGGCAGGGGACAGGTTTCCATGGAGACTATTAAAAGGAGAATCTCGTGATCTGGGGCCGTTATTCTAGTGCGTTGTATGTTGACGTGTGCTCCGGCGCGCATGCGCTTCACGCCGGGGCCAGCCTCCTGCCCGACGCAAAGCTGCTGCCGTCGCCACTCCGCTCACACCTTGCCTCCTGATGCTGTAGAAGCTGCTTCTCGCAGCACTGCGTTTTTCAGCAGCGTTGGTTTTTGTTCTGCGGAACAGAAGTGACTCCAGAAGTGGGAGGGCACTGAGAGAAAGAAGAGAAACCAGCTGGGCATGGAGCGGGACTGGAAAGGAGAGAGGAGGAGCACGTACCTGCTCCGCCGGCACTGGAGGAAAGCCCGGGAGGCTGGAGGTGGGCTTCTGCTCCTGGCACGGCTGTTGCCAGCTCTTGCTGCCAGCAGAAGGCCCCAGAGGTGAGAGATGCCAGCTTTAACCTTCTGCTAAGGAGCTGAAATGCTGGATCCTTAAAGGGAGCTTTCTCCTATTTCTCCTGCAAAATCCAAGGCGGGTGCAACACAGGATACAGGTACAGGATCTGGGGCTGCCAGCGTGCTCTGAGCTCCATGAGCCTTCATCCCTGCTTTAGCAACATCTGCTCCAAGGCCAACAAAATGTCCTTGTGCCTTACATTGCTGTGGAAATAAAAGGCCTCGCGCTGCCCTGGCTGGGTAAACCACGGGCTGTCTGCAGCCCTTATGTTTCAGCCTGTGGCGCCTTCATCTTCTGTTTCCTAAAGAGCGAAACAGTAAGGCTCAGACTATGCCCCAATCAGCACGAGTTGGGAAAAGCCATCAAACTTTTCTTTTGTAACTTTATGTCTGGAGAAAAAAAAAAAAGGAAGGAGAATACCGTGGAGCTGAACAGTGACATTGGGAGACCAAGGGAAGAGAATTCATGAAAATTGTTCTTTACTGCATGGTTTATCCCTCAGGTATCTTTATTGTAAATATGCACAGAAATGCACTAGAACTCGATTTGAAGCCCTTTTATTAAAGCATCCTGTGCAGCTCCAGCCTTGATTCCAGCCCGTTCAATCACACACTCAAATAGTCATCACATTTAATTGCTTTATTCCAGTTCTGCAGAGTTTGGGTTTTGCCTCCAGGCTGAGTCTGAGTCTAATTCCGATCCTGCAGCTGTCTATGCCTCACTTCAGATCCAGCCGGGTGTCTGTTTCCATCTTATTGCCGTTTTATTGCTCCTACCACAAACTGAGCTGTAACTCATTCTGGACGTGATGCACAAATGAGCATCTTCCTGCACATCCATGTAATATAATTTCATGAAAAGGGTTAAACCATGTTTTGTAAGTACAATAAAGCAACTTTGAAATATGAGGGTAAGTTTTGTATAGTGAACACCAACCACTGCCTGTGCATTGTAAGCGGCGTGGCGATAAGCGATTTGTTCATTTAGCAAGCTGTAAAAAATACAGCAGGTAAGGGCCCTGAGTGCAAATACCCATGCCCACGACCTGGAAAGTACGGACATACACAATTAATTTAAAAAAACCGCCACATCCTGCTGTTCTGGGGGAAGGGGTGCTCCCCACCATGGGTTCCTCCTCCTCCAGAAGACACTTGCCTCCAAAACACAGCCATGATGCCCTCAGGCCAGAGAGCTTCCTGTCACAGGAAAGCCCCTGGCACAACTTGCAGATTACATCCCTGGGAATTGCTTCCAAGGGCTGGGACAAAACAAGCCCACGGGACTGAGACATGACAGGAGGTCCCCAAATAAGCAGGCATGGGGGGGTTGCAGGCAAGACTCTGCTCCAGACAGGCTTTGCAGATCCATCGTTTCATGTGCCGCTGCCTCCTCCCCAGCTTTCTCCCTCTGCTACGCTTGCCACAAGATGCAGAGGCACAGCGGGTTTTAGGCGGCCAGTGGCAGGCAGGCAGCTTTCCGCCTCCCCAGGGCCCCAGACGTTTTCTTTCCGTGGCCAGAGGTCGGAATTGCTGAAGCTGGGGCTTTGTGAGGGCACAGGGCAGCACTCCGGGGTGCTGGCAGTGCCAGCAGCAGCTGCTTGCGGATACCTGGAAGAAATGAGTTTCTTCTGCCTTGTTCTCCTTGGTTGGTGACTGGAAGAGGTGATGCTCCGATTTCACCTCCATCTTGCTGCTGAGGCAGCCCGCTCTCTGTGATAAGAGACGCCACTTCTATTCCAGGCAAAGGATGGACTTTGGAGGAAGTTTTGGGCTGCGTTTTTTTTTTAAACCTACACAAAATTCAGTGCCTGCCCCTGCTTTCTTCCTAGACCTCAAGAGGCCAACCAGGCAGTGCAAGGAGACATCTCGATCAGCCCTTCTGCACCTCTCCCTGTCCTCAGCCTCCCGTGTTTTGGGGAGGGGACGTGCAGAGGACGGTGCAGCCGGGGCTCCACGTGCTGGCTCCCAGCCAGAGGCATGTGTGGCGGAGGCTGGAGCCAGGCAGAGCAGCGCCTGGCTGCTCCGTCCCGCGTCTCTGCGGGCGCTGCGAGGAGTTAATGGTTTTTATGGAAGCAAAGGGTCCCGTCAGCCCGGCACTGCGTGGCCCTCCAGAAGCCATTAGGGGCTCCCTGGGGCTGGGCACACTCGCCTCTTCCCTTCCTTGGGAGAGCGGCTCCTTTTTTCCATATTTCTGCTCCTCTCCGCTCAGCCCATTAGCCGAGACATTAAATTTTAACATTTTTGTTGCTCCGTGCAGCAGGCTGCTGGTGAGTGGGTGCCTGGGTGGGTGCCAGGGCCCTGGGGGGGCCGCAGGGGAACGTCAGCACAGGAGGCACGCGCCGTGCCCCGCGGGACAGAGAGGGGCTCCCGACGGCAGCGGGATGCGGGCGCCTGCACCCAGGCACGTCGGGGATCGGGCGCACCGTGCCCTGCAGGAGCGGTCCCTCCATGCTGACAAAGGCAGTGGACGTGAGTTGGGGATGAACCGCCCTCCAGGTTCGCTCCCAGGGAGGTTTGCGCCGAGGACGGTCCCCGGCAGCGGCACCGTGCTGAATGGGAGCAGCCTCCCCGCAGCAAAGCCCTCGGCAGCACGGCCGGGAGCTTTCTGGCCATGAGAAGTTAAAAAGCCTTCGATTTTTGCCATTAGGGTGGGAGTGGCTGGGGCAGATGCGCTGCAAACAGAGCGGCGCACTGAATAATTCACGGGAAGAGATGACGAAGCTGATGGCCAGGCTGGGGAAGCCTCGCCATGTCCTCCCGCTGCCATCTCGCAGGGACATGGCCTTTGCTTCTGCCCCAGGGGGTAAGACATGGGCTGGGGTGAGGGGCCGGTGCTCCTGGCCAGGTCTCAGCCGCGGCGCTGGCGAGCCCCGCGGCACCAGCGCGGATCCCAGGCAGGGCTGGCGGCGGCAGCCGAGGAGTTAATTCCCAGCTTCACCGCATGGCTATGGAGCTATTAATACCCGCACGCTGGCTGAGCTGCCAGAGCGAGCGGCGGCTCTGCCGGTGAGACCGGCCCCGCAAGCTGCAGCTCGCCGCCGGCACAACTTTCCTCTGCGAGCACGCAGGGTGCCCGACCCGGCCGCCCGCCTGCCACGAGTCCTGCGCCGGGGACGCTGCTCTAGGGACACGGTGGTGGCGCGGCCACGGGCACCAGGTCTGTGCCCACCGCCTGCGTGCCACATGGGCGCTGGGTGCCGGAGAGGGGCCACCACTGCGTCCTCCGGCCTCTGAAGTGCCGCAGGGCTCGGCCAGGGCCTCATCCTGCCCTGCCGGACCCCTTGGCCAGGGCGATGCTGCCCCATGTCCCCGCACGCACACCCTGAGCACTGGTGCCGGCCGCGCGATGGGTGCTGGGGCGGCATTGGGCACCACCAGCCCTGGTGCAAAGGTGATGACGGACACGGCCCGGCGTGGCACTGCCTCCCCGTACGGTGATCAGCCGGCCCCGGTGCTTGGCCCGGCGCTGTGAGGGGCTCCCCAACACCATGGCCGTGGCTGGGCGAGCGTGAGCCCCCGCCGGCAGCACTGGTGAGGGCAAGGAAGATGCCAACGCTTCTCTGGTACTGCCCGGCCTGGATTCCCCCTTGCCCGGGTGCAGCGGCTGCCGGAGCCGAACGATGGATTCTTTCTGCTTCGTCTGCTTCCAGAAAGAGGAGCTGCAGCCCCTGCACCTGCACAGGTCAGTGCCGCGGGGATGCCACGGGGGGACACGGCACAGTTGGGGACACAGGTTGGGGACGGTGGCCAGCGGAGAGCCACTTGCAGAGCCTGTGCCAAAGTTTGTCTTGGAGCAGATGCATCCTCTCCTGGCTGGAGGGGACCGGGACTCGGCACCGTGCCGTGCCGTGCCAGGAGGGGCTGCGTGCACAGCACGTGTGCACATCCAGCATGGGCTTCCCCGGCAGCAGGGTGTCCCTCCCCGGTGCCGTGCCGTGCCATGCCGAGTGGTGCCCGCGGGAGCGGGGCTGTCGGCTGGGGTGCACCTCCTGCCGCACCCCAACAGGTTGCAGCAGCTCCGGAGGAGCGGGAGGCTGTGTCCTGCTGCAGGGGTGCCCCGGCAGCCTGGGGAGCCCTGGGCAGCCTGGGGAGCCCTTGGATTTTGGGGTGGCACTGCCGTGCCCCCAGGGCTTGTCCCTGTGCACCAGGAAAGCACTCGGTGTGGCAGCTCCTGCTCGGCCATCTCCAGCCGCAGAACAGCCGGCTGCCCTGCACCCGCGGCATCCCGGCACCGTCCCGCCCGCACCCGCTCATCTCTGTGTGGCCGGACCCTGCTCCCAGGTTGCACGGGGCCAGGTGACGGTCCCCTAGGAGGGCCATGAGCACCGGCTCGCAAAGGCCTCTCTGCAGCAGCACCAGCGCTCTGCTCCCTCCCTCCCCGCTGCTTTCTGTCCCCGAAACCTCCTCTCCCACCCGCGCTGCTGAGCAGCAGCCAAGGCAAATGCGCGGTGCCTGAATTAGCTGGGCAGCCGGCAGGGATGCGAGGTGTGAACGCTGGCACATGCCGTGCCCAGCTGCTCCTCCACGGCACCAGGCCACTGCCGGCTGCTGTCCCGTGCCACCATCCCCAGGGCAAAGCCCCCTCCCTCCACCCCCGTCTGTTTCTCCCGCCTTGGCACCCACCAGCACCAGCTGGCCGGGGCAGGGTCCCAGGGGGCCAGGCAGGGTTATCAGCCGGGCTGCGGCTCGTCCCCGGTGGGCACGCACCAGCCTGGGCACGCTGCGAGGCGTCTGTCCTTCCTGCCAGCGTGCCGGAAGCTGTAGGATTTATTTTGGTGATTAAATTATGAGGTTTTTTTGGAGCCTCGATTCCCATTAGTCATTGTCCACGGGCTGGGATGATGCCGTGACGCGGGGCACCGGGGCTGGCAGAGGTGCCGCGGGTTTGGTGCTGCTGGTTGGAGAGGGGCGCGAAGCAGCCGCTGAGCATCCCCTGGCTCCCGTCCTGCTGCCCGAAGTGCGCTCAGCGCCGGGCTGGCGCAGGACGGTGACATCCCGGAGCGGGCTGGGGGACAGGGGACAGCACGGTGCTTTGCGCTGCAGTGATCGGGCTGGGCTCCCCCTGCCCCGGGAGGTGCTGGCATCGGCTGCGCTCCGCTCCGCCACCGGGCCACCGGGCTACCGGGCCACCGGGCCACCCACACGTGGTGCTGGCGGCAGCTGCCGGTCCCCTCGCCCTCGCTAGATGGTGCCAGCAGAACGGGCTGCGAGCAGAGGCGGCGGGAGCGCCGGGCCGGGCCGGGCCATGCCGGGCCAAGGGCAGCCCCCGCGGACCGGGCTCTCCCCGTGCCCCCAGCTCGCTCCCGCTGCTCGCTTTAAACTGGCCCCGGTTGTGAACGGGATGGGAAACGCTGCCGGGAGGGAGCTGCGGGCACTGCTGTGCAGCGATTCAGCCGCCGCCTGCGGCTCCACACCCGCAGCGGGGGAGCAGTACAGTGCCATGACCCTGCCACACCCCCAAATCCCACCTTCCCCCCGAAGAAACCCCTTCTGCTTCATTTCAGAAGAAACACACTCAAAAGAAGGCCATTCTGTTTCTTTTCAAAATAGTAACTCAACAGTCATCATTACGCTCCAGACTCAACGCTACTTCCAAGATCTCCGCAAGAGCCTCCAATGGCCTTGTGCACCCAGCCTGTGCCGAGGGAGGCAGCACGAAGGAGGCCGTGCCCCCCACCCGCCTGGCTTGGGTCCAGCCCCTGCCTGCTCCCACGTCCCCCCAGAGCAGCAGAGGGGCCTGGGGGGCTGCGGGAGGGGAGGCAGCGCCCTGATGGCTGCCGGCAGCGGCTCGGTGCATCCCTGCTGTGAAGCGGAGCCGTGGCTTGCGCCCTGTGGTGCCGAGGGCTGCGTCTCCTCCCTGACCTTGGGAGCAGCAGCCGGGAATCTCGGCCGGGCAGCCGCAGCGGGGGACAGGGGAGTGTCACACGGGGCGACCCCCGGGGTGGGGGGATCACCAGCTCCCACTGGCCCTGCTTCCTCTTGGGATCCCCCCGGCCGGGTGCCGTCCCGGCACCCCATGGGGCGTGCACCCCCCGACGGGCGAGCAGCCCCGGCTACACGCGACGATGGGTGGGCAGTGAAGGTCGCTGAGCAGAGCGAAGGTTTGGCAGCTCCCAGCTGGGCAGAGCAGGTTTAGGAGCTCGAGGGGGGGGAAAATCTCCAAAAGCAGCTGGGAGGCACCGCTGGCATCTCCCCGGGGCCGAGCGCATCCTCAGCTGCTCCCCTCCGCTCCCGCTGCGGCTCCCGGCGTCCTCCGCTCCTGCGCGGCTGCCTCCCTCCTGCCAGCCTCCCTCCTGCCTGCCTCCCTCCTGCCTGCCTCCCTCCCCGCCTGCTCCTTCCCCGCATCNCCATCAGCTCCAGGCAGGTTGCAGCTGATGGCACCGAGGCGTGACAGCGGCTCCGCGCCCGCCGGCCGCGGCCACCAGCTCTGCCCTTCGGCAGCGCCGTGGCGGTGGCACCTTCGTTTTCGGCTGAGCTGCTCACGACTCACAGCACCAGGGGATGGCGAGTGGCCGAGAGACCTCTCTGAATTTGGAGGGGACCGGGCTTTTAGAAATATTTTGGGCTTTCTGCTCCTGCAAGACTCCTCTCATGGCTCACAGGGGGGAGATGCCCCAAACCCAACCTTTTTCAAGCAATGGGGGTGCGTTCACAGCAGCTCTATCCAAAACTCGGGGATGCATCTCCTGAGCTGGTCCCCAGTTCATGGCGCACACAGCTCTGACCTGAGCAGCGGCTCCAGCAGTGATCTGCATGTCCTCAGCTTGTCCTTGCCTCTCCGAACCCCTTACGGTGCTCGTGGGGTGATGCAGGAAGCCGTTCCTGGGGAGCCCCAACTTGCCTTTTACCGTTTCCAGGTCATTTCCCCGCTGCCCGCACAGCCCGAGCACATCCCCAGCACAAGCTGGGCTGTTCCCCCCAGGCTGCTGGTGGAAATCCCGGGGGCACTCGGGCTTTTCGCACGGTCTGGGACTGTGCTAGGTGAAAAACACGTTTGATCTGGCTCCTTTCATCTCACTGATCATAATTAGTTATTAATATTCTTTAAGTGCTTTGAAGACCATGAGCTTTATGCAAATAGTAGCCGGCGTTATTATTATTGCTGTTGTTATTCAACCTGTGCGTGACCCACATGCCTGCCACGTGCTGGAGCGCGGTCTGCAGCTGCAAAGCGAGCATCTGACAGGCAGGAGCCACCCAGCGCCACCCAGCCCCACGGAGCCCCACGGAGCCCCACGGCGTGGACACTTTCCCCAGGGAACGCTGCAGGATGAGCCGTGCGCTTGCCCAAACGCGCTGTGCCCAAAGGGGCTGCAAACAGCATCGCCCACAGCGCTCCCTGTCCTCCCCTGCTGGTCCCCCCTTGTCACCCACTGTGCCTGGAAGAGGTGACATGTCCTGGGTTCCTGGCCGCTGTCCCCAGGCAGGTTCCCCTAGCACTGCTCCTCGGCACTGCTCCTCGTACCTGACCTAGAAACAGCCCGCAGCTGCAAACAGGGACAGCCAGAGAGATCGGAGGTGCAGCTTCAAACACAGGGAGCTGCTGCAGCTGGGGGTGGCACAGGGAGGGGACACGGGGGACAGCCCTGCTGCGGGCAGATGGATGCAAAGGGAGGGGATGGTGCTGGCCCTGCTCTATCCGCAGCGGCCGGCGCAGCGCGAGGAAGGTCATGGTGCTTTTGGCAGGCACACACCCCGTTTACGCGGGAGCACTGGTGAGGCCGGGACCTGACAGCCCGCGTCACCCCGCGTGGGAAACGCCGCCGTCCCCATCCCGCTGCCGTCCCCATCCTCCAGGCGCCCGTCCCCGCCGTGCCGCGTGCTCCCCGGTGTTGGGGACGAACGGCGAAGCAGCCCTGCTGCATTTCCCACACCGTGCCCGTTCCCGGCTCTTTCGTCCCCAAAAATGCTCTCCCACCCCGAGTACCCACCCGGAGGACCCTGGCTGATTTGGGGTCACCGGCGTAGGGGACAGCGTTGATGGGTGGTGGGGATGGGACATCGCTGGGGGGAGTGGGACACGCGTGGGGGGGGCGCGGCCGGCAGTCC
>VXAL01016014.1:45508-56315 GCA_013399475.1 Chauna torquata | reverse complement strand
AATCTGTCTGGATTTTAGTAAGGTCTTTGGTAGTGTCTCTCACAGCATCCTTCTGGACAAACTGTCCAACTGTGAAATGAACAGGTTCATGCTACACTGGATGATGAACTGGTTCAGTGGTACNACAGCATCCTTCTGGACAAACTGTCCAACTGTGAAATGAACAGGTTCATGCTACACTGGATGATGAACTGGTTCAGTGGTACAGCTCAGATGGTTGTAGTGAATGGGGCTATATCTGGCTGGCAGCAGGTCACCAGCGGTGTTTCCCAGGGCTCAAGTCTAGGGCCAGTCCCATACAGCATTTCTATCAATGACCTGGATGCAGGAGTTGAAAGCATCCTCAGCAGGTTTGGTGATGACACTAAACCGGGAGGTGCTATTGACTCTTTGGAGGGGTGTACTGGGTCTGGCTGGGATAGAGTTAACTTCCCCACAGCAGCCCATACAGTGCTGTGCTCTGCACTTGCAGCTAGACCAGCACTGATGCCACACCAGTGTTTTTTCCGTTGCTGAGCAGCACTGGCACAGCACCCAGACTCCAAACCCCCCAAACCCATTGGGATGGGGGTGAGCAGCAGTTGGGAGGGGACATCACCAGGGCAGCTGACCTGAACAGACCAAAGGGATATTCCTTGCCACACGATGTCACACTCAGCAATAAAAGCTGGGAAAGGGGAAGGAGAAGGGGGAGCTCTCGTTATGAAGACGTCTGTTCTCCCAAAAAACCGCTACGCATATTGAGGCCCTGCTTCCCAGGACGTGGCCAAACACCGTTCGTTGATAGGAATTAGAGAATTTTTTTCCTCTGTTTGCTTCTGCGCGGCCTTTGCTTGTATTATTTTCTTTCTTTTCCCTTTAAGTAAATTATCCTTATCTCAGCCCTTGAGCCCTTGTCCATCATATTTTCTCCCCCTTTTCCTTTTGAGGAGGGGGAGTGAGAGAGTGGTTGTGGTGGAGTTCTGCTGCTCAGCTGGGTAAAACCACCACAAGGGGCTAAAGGCCTTGCAGAGGGATCTAGATAGAGGAATGGGCAATCAGCAACAGGATGAAGTTCAACAAAGGAACATGCTGGGTGCTGTACCTGGGCCTGAGTAATTCCAGGCACAGGCACAGACTGGGAGACGAGTGGCTGGAGAGTAGTTCAACAGAAAGGGACCTGGGGGTGCTGGTCGACAGTAGGCTCCACATCAGCCAGCACTGTGCCCTGGCAGCCAAGAGGACGAACCACATTTTGAGGCGTATTAAGCATAGAATAGACAGCCAGTCAAAACTGGTGATGCTCCCACTATATTGAGCATTGCTGTGGCCTCATCTTGAATATTGTATGCAGTAGTGGGCTCCAGAACACAAAAAGGATGTTAAGATACTTGAAAGTGTCCAGAGGAGGGCAACAAATCAGGTAAAAGGTCTGGGAGGTATGTCGCATCAGGAGAGGCTGAGGGCACTTGAGCTGTCTAGTCTGGAGAAGAGGAGGCTCAGAGGCGACCTCATGGCTTTCTGCAACTTCCTGAGGAGCAGAAGTGGAGAGGGAGGTGCTGGCCTCTGCTCCATGCTAACCAATGACAGAACACGTGGGACAGCACAAAGCTGCGCCAGGGGAGGTTCAGACTGGACATTAGGAAAAATGTCTTTATTGCGAGGGTGGTCAAACACAGGAACAGGCTTCCTAGCAAAGTGGTTGATGCCCCATGCCTGTCAGTGTTCAAGAGGCATTTTGATAATGCCCTTAGTGATACATTTTAACTTTTGTTTAGCACTGAAGTGGTCAGGTAGTTGGACTTAATCATCCTTGTAGGTCCCTTCCAACTGAACTAGTCTAGTCTAGTCTAGTCTAGTCTATCGTTTTTTATACATTCACTCTGGGAAGTAAAGGATAGGAAGAACATGCCCTCTCTTTTTTTCCACAGGATTTAGTCTCTCTTACTGATCTTCATTTACTGATCCAACACTTCTTTTTTAGAAGCAAAGTACAATGTTGCAGCATGAGATGATAAATATGGTTGCATGGAACCATTTGCAAGTCCTGTTAGCAAACAATACTATTTAAACATATTTTACCCCACAGAAAAAAAAGCTCAGTCCCTATAAATGGTGTCTGATGGGAAATTTGAGTAAAGTGATTTTTCTGCTCAAAAAACTTTGAATTCTAAGTTCAAGCTGAATAATATTGCTGGACAAGATTCATGAGACCAGGAATCTCTAGAGAAGCAAAACAGCCTGAAGACAGCACATTCCTTATACTTCGAAAAATAAGGGACATGGTGCTTTACTAGAGCCTAGGCAATAACTCCTCTTTTGTTTCTGTCCTCCTCCTAAATTTAGAGGTCAGAAATCTTTACTTTTGGCCATCTGTCAACATTAGTGCAGGGATTATGACTCACCAACACAGGCAGAAATAAAAGTAGACTGACATCAAAGGAGAAGAGAAACACAAAAATAAAATTGTGACATGTAAAAACCTGAAATTAATATTGCTTAAATATCCCTAAGGATGAGAAAATCTTGGTGTGGAAATGTACCTGGAACACTTTCCAAAAGATCATTTTATGCAAAAGCAATCTTTCTTCTCTCAGTATAAGGCTGTATTTCCAGCAACTTACATTACCAAGTTGTCTAGGCTGAAAATTTCCCTGTTACATTTTTCTTTGGTTTGCTTCCCCTTACCCCTCTCAGCCATTAGAACATCTGATTCATCTGAAAAAGTAGTGCTCAAGACTTCAACTCTAGGAAAAAGGAGGATATTTTTCTGCAAAATAAAGAAAGCAACAAATCTATTGACGAGTGATAGGGTAACTATGAGATAACGCAGTTTGTGTTCAGCAATCTAAACTGCTTTGTTACCCTAGGAGGAATCAAGGGTAGTTCCTGAGTTCCTGAAATAGGAAAGAGTCCTCTTAAAAAAAATAAATATTTGCATAGTAGTAAGCCACCTTTCCTCAGAAATCACCTTACAGTGACAAATACTCTGAATTTCTTAACTTGTTACATTTTGATAATCAGAGGTCAAAATGTTCATCATAATTTTTCAGTCCTAGTCAACATTAAATAACTTGACACACTCTATTGATTCAAAGATTTCACAGTGACTATCAGTCCTGTTTGCAGTATACTACTCAGAAGGATCTGCTCTAAACAACCTGTCAGGTGCACAAAACTTCCTGAGAAGGGAGTCATAGTCAAGGCAAAATACTATACCTCACACACTCCAGAAATGGACATGCAAGTCACACTGCTGTTTCTCATCTTCCTGCTTACTTAAGGTTTCTATTCCTATTGATTCTGCATTTCTGATAAAGAAAGTTTTTGTCCTCAACTAGTGGAGTCTTTTGTACAAGCTCTGTCAACAGCATACTTCAATTCCGTAAAACAAAGGTGTTCCTTTGTGCAGGTCTTCTGCTGTTGACTTGTATTGTATGTGTTTGTTCTGTGTTGTTTTGCTCTGAGATCCAATTAGGTAACACTTTTGAAGACTGTTCCAAAAAGGTTCACATATGCATGGCTCTGTTCAATAGATGAAACAATGAAAAATTGTGCTGTTTAATTACAATTCCCTTCAGCTGTATTAAAATAAATGCTGACATTTCTCTAAGGAGCAAATTGCACAGATATCCCCACAAAAGCGTAGAACTGAAATGGGAAGTTCTCTCCCATTCTCCAGCTGGAGGTTTTTACTTGCTTTAAATAAACACATTTTGGATGCCAATTGTAATTCTGTGGGTTTTGTTTGTTTGTTTGTTTTTGTTTTGCTTTGTTTTTACAGGAATCCAATTGCTGCAGTTACTTATTCCTATATAGCTGGGATAAATTTTTTTGTGGCTGTTTGGTGGTTTATTTTCTTTTCTTTTCTTTTCTTTTCTTTTCTTTTCTTTTCTTTTCTTTTCTTTTCTTTTCTTTTCTTTTCTTTTCTTTTCTTTTCTTTTCTTTTCTTTTCTTTTCTTTTCTTTTCTTTTCTTTTCTTTTCTTTTTCTTTTCTTTTCTTTTCTTTTCTTTTTTCTTTTCTTTTCTTTTCTTTTTTCTTTTCTTTTCTTTTCTTTTCTTTTCTTTTCTTTTCTTTTCTTTTCTTTTCTTTTCTTTTCTTTTTTCTTTTCAACTCAGCAGCTATCAAAATATACCTTGTGGAACGTTTTCTGTAGAAGAAGGCACCCAGGAAAATATCAGACACAAGTATTTAAATTGTTTTCCATTTCTAAGATACTTTTTCCTCTCCAGTCTGCAATCAGCAAAACACCAGAGCTATTAAATGCCGCCTATAAATATGACTGTTTTCTAAATATCAAGTGACAAATGTTTATAAATTGTCATTAAATTGATGTGGCTTTTAGAGTTGTTTTTTTGCAGTCAGTGTTATATCAGTGGTCTGCCATGTTCCTGGAGTTTGTAGTTAAAAATACTACAAGATGCATGTATCCATCAAGATTTAAAATGTTCAAGTGCTTCCATACCAAATGATTTATTGCTCCTTTAGAAGCATTTTGACAGACATATGGTATTTCTTTTAAGGAATTATTACAAGATTTAATGTGAAAATTTGAAACTAATATAGTGATGGTGCACACAAAGTTATCCACATTTTTCTTTCCTTCAATATTCTCTTTAAGTAACAGCTATCAATTGAGATCATAAATTGTGAAATATTATAGCCTGAAATGAAATGATTAATTTTACTACACAGAAAGGGAAGACAACTATATGTTGTTCTTAAAGTATTTTTGCAACATACATGCTCTTTGAAAATACCTTACAAAATTAAACTCATATGGTTTTATTTGTTTGTAGAATATTCTCTTCCCTATAGATCAAGAAACAGTAGTTCAAGAAGCACACTGGAGATTTATTTCCTACAAAATATCTCTACCTTTTTTAAGCCCAACAGACTGTACTTCTGCTTAAAAATGTTGTCTCTGAGTAGACTGACATGAAGCTAACAAATACATAAATGGATGTTGTCCTACATCAAGCCTTGCTAAACTGAGTGTTCTGAGGCAATAGATATTAATAGAAAACAGCAGGACCCATTACAGTTTTGCTCTTTATATATCTGAGCACAGAGGCTATGCATTTCTTTGTTCCACATTGGCATGAATATTACAGATAACATTCACATCACAATAGAAATGTGATGTGTTTACACATACTTAGTGAGCATACATGATTGGTAGTCAGAGGAATCACTTCTGTATTTACATATTCCTTTTTCTTCTACATTTAAGTTCTTCTGATTTGTTGTTATGTAGTCCTACTAAAAATATGTGAAAAAATGAGATGTTTTTGTATGTTCCTCTGCACAGACAGAACCATTTCTTAATTTTTATATAACTGCAGACTACTTGTAGCACATAAGTTAACTGTGCACTTACATCTTGTTTTTGTTTGTTTGTTTGTTTGTTTGCTTGTTTGTTTTAAGCTGTCAAAATTGTTCTTTCTGGTATGAAAACTTGATTAAAATACTTAGTAGCTGCAAGATAGATTTGGTAAAAGAAAGCAATCTTACACATTGCTCTTACAGGAAAAGGAATGCAAACATGAGTGGCTAGAAGACTGTGATGAGGAAAGGGACCTGGGAGTGTTGATCAATGCAAGGCTGAGCATGAGCCGGCAGTGTGCTCAGGTGGCCAAGAAGGCCAATGGCATCCTGGCCTGTATTAGAAACAGTGTGGCCAGCAGGAGCAGGGAGGTGATCATCCCCCTGTACTCAGCTTTGGTGAGGCCGCACCTCGAGTACTGTGTTCGAGTTTTGGGCCCCTCACTACAAGAAAGACATCGACGCCCTGGAACGTGTCCAGAGAAGGGCAACGAAACTGGTGAGGGGTATGGAACACAAGTCTTATGAGGAGCGGCTGAGGGAGCTGGGATTGTTTAGNGGTGGAGTCACCGACCCTTGCGGTGTTTAAGAAGCGCCTGGACAAGGTGCTACAAGACATGATTTAGTAGCTTAGTGGGTAGTATTGGTGATAGGATGGCAGTTGGACTAGATGATCTTGTAGGTCCTTTCCAACCTTGTGTTTCTATGATTCTATGATTCTATGATTCTATGAAGTAAGTAGACAGTTCTCCAGCCAGCACACCATTCTGAAGAGAACAATCAACCTTCTTGTAACTTTATATCATGAAGCCATCAACTGAGTTTCTGTCAGTTCAAATCTTCACCTTCTAGGGAATCTGAGCCTTCATATAATACTTTTGCATTTTCCATACTCTTTAAATATGATGCAAGTCAGATCACTCATTTTTTTTCAACAGATTCACTGCTCCTATTTCCTTGAAATAAACTTGATTTTCTTTTAAGTAAAAGATGGAAAAAGAAACAGAGGGTACTGATATCACTGTTAAAAAACACAAGATTCTCTGGGACTGCACTGCTTGCCAAAATAGTGAATGACATATTTTGTTTAACTTTGGCTCTTTGGACACATAAATACGTTAAGCAATAAAAAATATGTTGTCAACAGCTATTTCTTTTGAAATACCATCAGAGAAAACAAGAAAGCTTTGGACAAATGAACATAAAGCTTTTATTACCTGTTTGACTATTTCTTATGGTGATGAAGCTAACTCAGCTATGACACAAGAGCTGTTGAAATGAAAGCAATGAATAAAATCGGTAGAAGTTTTTTTAGGTAACCATATCTTGCAGACAAGGTAGAGTGTAACATAAGCATGGAAGTGACTCTGTCTGTCAAGGAAATTTACACTCAAATATAAGGCATCAATATGGGTGTCCTTTAAAGTAAACTATTAATGCGACACATCTAAAGACATTTCAGCTGCTGGGCTTCTCAAAACTTGTGACATTCTGGTTTGTGGCACCTTCCTTCTATATAAAATATTTAACTTACTTGTCGTAAGCGTGAATATTACAAACAGCATTTGATTTCCTTTTATTATTCTGTTGTTATTGTATTTTGACTGGGGACTGAGAGGGTCTGCCGCTTTGCTACCTCTCTTGGATGCAGTAAAATGAAA
Organism: Chauna torquata; assembly: GCA_013399475.1. Classification (NCBI taxonomy): domain Eukaryota; kingdom Metazoa; phylum Chordata; class Aves; order Anseriformes; family Anhimidae; genus Chauna; species Chauna torquata. The sequence goes on along the minus strand of VXAL01016014.1, from coordinate 49,349 downwards.
GTAAAAATTTAGCTGGTTTTGAACAATGCAACCATATTTATCTTTTCATCATATTGGTGAAATAGTCCATCAATATTAAAATATTCAAAGCATCTAATTATAATAGCAGTGTCAAATGGATTAATTCCACTTAGCAGGATTTTCAGCTGTTACGACAAAATAGCTACTGAAATCCATATTATCAAACCTAGGATGCAAATATTTATTCTATCAAGCAAAAGGCACATGAGTCTTGAATGATATGCACAGCCTTCCATCTCAGTTAATTTTTTTCCTAACATCCAAGACACAATTTCTGGCCATTTTTCTTTGATACGTGCTACTACCAAAAGTGTTTGTCTCTTTAATTTTTGCAGCTGCCCTTGAAGTAGCTGTAGTTTGAAAAGCATTTCAACTAATGGTTAATATCATTAAATTTCTCTTTCATTAAATAATTTCAGAGATTTCAGAGTTAGTCCCATACTTATTGAGTATTCAGTGCACTTGTGCTAAAAAGCTGAAACCCTGTGACAGAAAAAGAGTACAAATCACCTAGAGATACTATTGTTTGGTGAGATTTGAGGAGCGTTAAAGAGCAAACATTAAATAATAAATCAAAAACAACAACCAAAATATGCTTACCTGTTAAAAAAAAAAAAGTTTTTTCTAGCTTTACAATTTTTAACGACATCAATTAAACTGACTATTTTATTTTATTTTATTTTATTTTTATTTTTGTTTCTACATTAGGTTTTCTGTGTTCCACCAAACATAAAAGATGAACCATCACAGACAGACTTTGCACGTCCAGTGTGGAATGCCTCCCACACTGGGCTACAGACATAGGGAGCTCTTCAGACATCTCACCTTATAAGGCCATTAATCAATACCTTTGGTTCCTGTATAAATATGCAGAACACACAGGCCACCATCAAGCCCAAGTATTCCCCCTTCCCTCTACCAAAATAATTTTTAAATTACTACTGATATGAGATTTAGGTCCTAATACATTCCCTCATTCTACACAAATAGGTGTAAACCAAGATTGTACTTTTCTTCTCCTTTGATAATAGGAAAGCTAAATTCAAATTTCATTCTAAAACTGCAATCCTATCCCCAAAAATGCAGAATGCTACTTTGCATTTCCTATTGCCTTGAAGGAACCAGCCATCTCCTGCAGAAGACCAGCTTGTCTCCATTCTCCTCCATCTTGGCTTCTCACCCATATGATCATCAGAAATGTAAGTTAATCCCTATTCACTGTGTCCCAAAGTCAAATTAATACATCAGGAGTGCAGTGTGCTGTACTGTCACGCTGTTAGTGCTGGAAATGGGAAGAGTAAGATATATTATTAGGACAGATCCTTATGTGAAGTCCTTCACAATAAAACATTAATAAAAAGTTAATAACATGTTCAGGTGTTTTAAGTGCCAACCACACACAATAGTGTATGCAAGGGAAAGACAGTGGTTATACAAAACGCAAAGACTAAAAGCAGTTCAGTAATGGCAGTGCCAATGGTTTCACCCTTGGCAGGTACTGATGCAGCACACAGACTTTGCCATTTTGGACTTCAGGTTGTCCAGACTGAATTCTCCATAAGCACTAAATCCCTTTTCGGAAACCAGCTACCCATAGTAACAAGACTAAATTAGAAAATGAAGTTTTATCACAGTCAATGCAATATTCAATAACAACTGAACTAAGTCAAGCTTCATTATTAAAGGCTTCATTTAAGATTCCATCAGGAATTACTGCATTTCATGTTTCCTGCAGTGGATGGTATTTCAGCAGCTAAGCTTCAGAAGATTGCCATTAACAGATGATGTCAAGTGTAGAGAATGTTCAGTGGCTGCTAGTTTCTTATATCTGTCAAACACATGCCCAAGGAACCCATTAGAACAATTATGGGAGTTTCTCAAGCTCAGTAAACCATTCACAAACACATGGCTTTTTCTTTCTTTTCTTTCTGTCTTTCTTTCTTTCTTTCTTTCTTTTTTTTTTAAACAAATGCTAAGCACCAAAGTATCTTGGCAAAAAATCTAAATAAAACAATTAAAAAAGCAAATTTGTTCTAGGATTAGTGATTCAACACTTTTTTTTTTTTCAAAGTCAACTAAATGGAAAGTAATAATATGGGAGTTATATGTAAACCCAGTATTTGTCAGATAAAACATCACAACAGCTGCTTGGTTTTGCATCAGGTACTTCGTCCACAGTTTGCTCACGTTTGACTTTCTCTCTTTCTCTGAACATGCATGTTACAGATATTAGGCAGAGCAGACAAATAATTCCTGGTTACATGGTACTGTCTATATGCTTAAGATTAAGTTTATGTGTATGTGTTGTCACCAATTGTAAAATAATCCCACATTGCTTCCTGGTCATTTCATATTTCACATTTCATATGAAATAAAATACATATTGGCAAAGTCATCAGAAATTTCTCTTTGTTGAGCTAACATTAAATTTAATTCCATAATATTTCTCCATTTCTTTGAATGCTCCATTTCTTTCTTATTTCTTTCGGCCTAACTTTGCAAACTTTCCTGAAATACATAGTGAAAGTTTTTACTACAGTAGACGGCACAATCACTTATAACACTTACTGCAGTCAGAATTTTCACATGAAGGACATATGAAGGTAAAGGACAAACCTTTAAAGGTAAAGTTCAAAACCTATCCAGGAGATCTACTGGGGGAAAAACTAAATACCACAGTCTAAAGGTTTAATTTTTTCCTACTGCAGAAAAGAAATATTGGATGTAGAAATATGAGACATATGGCAACAGTGTAAACATTTAGAGCATTCTGCCTTCAAATATAATATCTGTGCTATTCATATGTGGATTCGTTCAGAGCTGGGTACATTTATTGCAGAAAACAGAAAATTCTAAAATTGTAAAAACCCAAAATCTAAAAATAATACACAATACAAATAATATAGCTAAGGACATAAAAATAAGTACCATTAAAATGGGTATTTAGCTTTCATACAAGAATCCTTCCATCTTAAATATAGTTAAATACATTAACTAGTGTCATCTCTAGTGTCATCTAGGAAAACATTGCAGAAACACAATACTTGAGAAAGCTTATCTACCCAAAACAAAAAATTGAAATAGGAAGTGTCCTGATAAAAAAGTCATATAAAAATTACAAATACTATAAAGCAGTGAGTAGAATTTTGATAGGGTGGGACAGGCTGAAGAAAGTAACTCACCTAGCCACCATTCATTCACAAGTTCAGTAAAAAGATGAAATCAGTATCTCCAGCTGTGTGCTGAACTGAGAAAAGTAATGAATCTATGAGCTGTTCTGTTCATTTCCTGGTGTTTTTTTTTTATGTTTAGATAGTATTGTGTCACTGCATTCCACAGGGAAAATTAAGTGGCACTACCCTGGATTTCACAGCTTTGTCACAAAGAAGCTATTCAAACAGAAGCTAACCTTCCGTAGTCTTAAACGCTGCTGATCACTTTTTAAGAACCACCTTTGCAGAGCACAGGAGCAGGCAATTCCAAAGTGTCAGAAGTCAAGTAAGTGGGGCAGAAGGCTAGCTTGGCTGAGCAGCTACCTTCTAGACCTTTGGCAGAAAAGGAAAGTGTATGGCCACTGGAAGGGAGGTCGGGCAACATGGGAGGACTACAGAGATGCTGTTTGCCATTGCAGGGAGAAAATTTGTGTGGTCAAAGCTTAATTAGAGTTGAAGTTGGCAAGTACTGTGGGGGTCAACAAAAAGGTCTTCCTTAGTATGGTAACAGTGTATTGGGTTTATGTGGTAAAGGTTTGGTAGCAGGGGGGGCCACCGGGGTGGCTTCTGTCCGAAGATTGCAGAAGATGCCCCAGGGCAGATAAGAG
>VXAL01016014.1:11644-36080 GCA_013399475.1 Chauna torquata | reverse complement strand
GGCGGGTCCCTTTTGGAGCCGGCTGGAGCTGGCTCTTATCTGACCTGGGGCAGCTTCTGGAATCTTCTGACAGAAGCCACCCCTGTGGCCCCCATGCTACCAAACCTTTACCACGTAAACCCAATACAATCACTTAAGACTGTGTAGCTGAACTCTCTGTTTTCTTGCCTTGACCTTTTCTTGCTTTCCAGGGCAGATTTTTGGGTTTTGAGGGGAACGCAAAATGCTCCTGGTGGTATAATTCAAGCAATGCTGCTGTTTATGGTGCCCATCATTACCACTGCAGTATAGTGAGGACTGCTGTTAATTCATCAGATGCAGGATCTGTAAGTGCATTCCCTTTTCATGCATAGTGATCTGCATTAAGATCGAAGTTTAAGGGGCGCAGTGTACATCTTAATTTTAATATATACTTTATGATGAACTGCATTCACTCAGCAGTGGAGAGCAAGTGGGCTCATAAATCCTAAGCTAAATATTTGGACTGAGAAGTGCAAATTCCTACCAAATGCTAATGAAATGTTCTGTTCTTATCTAACTGTTCATTAATAATGTTTCGTATTACATTAAATAATTTATCAGAATATTCCTCAGCTGGAGGGGATATATATTCTGCAAATGAACTCAACATGCATCACAGTTAACAATTTCACTTTCCTCTTCAACCTCTAGAAATATCAGTTCCAAAATTATTTTGAATACTTTTTCTCACAAAGACTTAGATATTGTAAGACATCTTCAAAAATGTTTTCAATAGGCCTACATGATTACGGTGTACAAAAAGTCAGAGAACTATCTTATTCTTGAGTTACCTTGCATCCCCAGTTTTATACTGCAAAATATGTAAGTTATTCATTCATAATTCTTCTGACAGTCAATGAACTCATGGGGTTAGATTCATTTAAAATGGTATTTTGTGTGACAGTCAGCTCTCTACCAAACTGCTGCGAGAGCAGATGATCATGCTATATTTGTTCCCAATCCCAACATTTCTCTCAGCAGGTTTTTCCAGCTGTCTCCCTCAGGTGAATAGAGATTCTGGGTTCTATTTTGAGAAGTCTAATAATAATTTCTGTAAGGATTATTCAATATCCCAATACTACTAAACCAGCTCGACATTACTGCTATTTTAGGTACTTATTCTGAAATCACCACATCATCACAGATTTTCCAGCATATCACAATCTATATGTACATGTGTACATTTTACATATAGATACATAGAAATCATACTGATTTTGTATGCTGCATTCACATGTGCCACTACTTATACCACAGGGTAAGGAAATACTGCCTTATTAATGGGGAATGGAAGCCCCAAGGGGACTTGTCTCTAGACATTATGTTTCTTTTGTGGTTCAGTATTGCAACCATTCTTCTGCATACCGGAATCCACAAGGCTGACACAGGCATTTGACTCTCTATACAGTACCCATCTTATGCTTACAGAATGGTATTATCAGCACACAGTGGGCAGCGTGCAGCGCTGGTGACAACTGTAGAGAAAAACACCTTCTCTCCCCATCTTTTCTCCCGGACATCTGAAGTCGGTGAAGCTTTTTCTTGTGACACAGAGTGAGACAGAAATATATGGATTCCATAGCATATAGGGAGATTTCAGGCTTAAACTAGGATGGATCATGTTCAATGCTCTAATCTAAAGAATCATTTTGAAAGCAGACAAGCTCCAATAAAAATAGTAAGACTTTTACAGTGGATAATAGCCAAGTGGCTAAGGGCTTCTTTAGAATAAAATGCCAATTCTCTTTGCCCTTCCCAAAATTCTGCCCCAAGAAAAACCCTAAACAGAGAAAACACTTAAATCTACATCTGATTTCAGGTGAGTCTTACCATGACCAAAAAAAACAAATAGGGATAAACAAATCTACTGCTGACTGTTTTTTTTTTTAAACCCACATAGGTACTACTCTACTATCAGAGACATGGGCTAGACTGGCTTTTGACCTGGCCCAATACAACCATTCCTACACGACTCATGAGCAATGGACCAAACACAAATACAAAACACTACTACCTTTTCAGATTTTGCAATTATCAGTATATTTTGCTACATAAAATTTCTTGCAGTTCATGGTTACTTTGCTAATCTTTCCGTTCAGTGGACTTAGAATCATAGAATGGCTCGGGTTGGAAGGGACCTTAAAGACCATCTAGTTCCAACCACTCTGCCATAGGCGGGGACTCCTTCCACTAGATCAGGTTGCTCAGGGCCCCATCCAACCTGGCCTTGAACAACTTCACGGATGGGGCACCCACACCTTCTCTGGGCAACCCGCCCCCCTCTGAGTGAAGAACTGCCTCTTTTAGTTTAAAACCATTCCCCTTGTCCTATCATTATCTGCCTGTGTAAAAAATTGCTCTCTGTCTTTTTTATATGCCCCCTCCCTTTAAGTACTGAAAGGCTGCAATGAGGTCTCCCTGGAGCCTTTTCTTCAGGCTGAACATCCCCATCCTTATGCTAGGAGCCCCAGACCTGGATGCAGTAGTCCAAGCGGGGCCTCACAAGGGCAGAGGAGAGGGGGACAATCACCTCCCTTGACCTGCTGGCCATGCCTCTGTTGATGCAGCCCAGGATGCAGTTGGCCTTCTGGGCTGTGAGCGCACACTGCTGGCTCATGTTGAGCTTTTTGACCATTTTTTTGAACACCCAAGTCCTTCTTTGCAGGGCTGCTCTTAATGAGTTCTTCTCCCAGTCTGTACTCACGTCTGAGATTGCCCCAACCCAGGTGCAGCACCTAGCACTTAGACATGTTGAACCTCATTAGTTTCACACGGACCCACTTCTTAAGCTTGTCCAGGTCCCTTTGGGTGGCATCCCTGCCTTCTGTTGTATCAACTGCACCACTCAGCTTGGTGTCATCACTTCTCTTAGAGATGTGCAGTTCAAGCTGCAGGAGAGGTGTGAGACACAGAAGAACACCCAAGCCTCAACAGAGCAGCTCTATCATCATCTGGAGGCTCCAGCAAGTTTTCTTGGAGGACTTGGGTGTTGCTTTTCCCAGTGGTCACGGAAGTCAGCTTTCTTTTGTCCTCATTGGGTATGCAGGCCTTGCAGTGGGCTCAGTCTCAGTATGCAAGAGGAGCCAGCGTTTGGCATAACTGCACCTCCTTGCTTGTGTCGCTGGAGATATCCCTGGGGACCTCATGCTTCAACCACACTTTTTAGCCCTCTACTCAGCATATTCCAGAGGGTCTAGTGTATGACAGAGCATGTTGTGGATCTCCTGTGCACATCCTTGGGGCTGAACTGGGGTTACCTTTTGTCACTCCATCACATTCACAGTCCAGCCATGTCCACTGAGAGGCAGCCGGGGGTGGGTGCAGCAGGTCTGCAGGCCACCATTAACCATGCCTCAGAAACAAAGCAGCCTCTGCCCTTGTCCACTTCTGCCCAGGCCTCAACCCCTGCTGCCATTGAGGGGGACACCTGCCAGGGTCCTCTAGAGGGGCAGATGCTGCTTCCGAAGCTCTCTGTCACCCAAGGATGTGGGGAGTTTATTTCTTTTTCTGCCCGTTATCCAGTCCTCACAGGCATATCTTGGTTAGCCCAGCTCAATCTGCGGGTACCTTCCTGCGGGAGAGGTGTGGATGCTGCCCCCCCTTGCAGCAGAGCTTGTGGTGGAAGACTTGTTTACAAACATGACTAGTTTTATTCCACTGAAGAAGCTGCCCACAGCCTCTCAGATGGCATGGTTGTTGCTGCAATATGTGTCTCATTGCCAGGGTCTGCAGGACAACATGGTGAGAGATTGAGGGGCCCAGTTTACAGCCTGCTTCTGGAGGTGCAACTCTGTCTTTCCACCCCATATCACCCACAGTCTGATGGACAGAGGGAGCAGGTGAACCAGATCCTGGAGCAGGATCTTCATTGTTGTATTGGTTACCGTCAGCATGGCTGGGTATCCTGTCTCTCTTGGCAAAATTTGCCTGTAATAGCAGCATCTACTCTTCCACACAGCGGACCATCTTCAATGCACAATATGATTTTCATCTTCATGATCAACCAGCTACTCCAGCTTTTGCCCAGAGCCTTTCTGCAGAGGATCCTGGTAAACTGGGTCCACCTTGGGGTGAGGAGAGAGGGAGTGAATGGTGTCGGGGTTTTGCAGTTATGTGCTCAAAGCAGACCTTTTTGTAAGTATTATGTCTATGGCTGCCCTCGTGTTATCTAGACAGCTAATAAAACTGGTGAGCAGGCAGACCTCAGCCTCTTTGAGCCTGCTCGACCCTCCAATTCTTGTATCTTTGTCTCTTGTTTTGGGTCTGCTCTGACAAGCTATAAGTTCCTAAACCTTCCTCATCCATATAATTCATAACTCTCATGGGTCAGTCTCTACTGCTTTCACCCCTCCACTATCGTAGCCTTCAGTACTCTCCAACATTACAGTAAAATCACTGAGATAATTTTCATTACCAGAACTACAGCTCTGTTCTCTATCTGAATGTTTAAGCAGCAGATTCTCCTCAGGAGGGAAAGAAGATTGGAGAACAAATTTTAGCATTTTCTGATGCAAGTAAGAAAAATCAATCTTGTTATCAAAATGTTAAAAGTCAAGAGCTTAACACCAGACAGTAACTTTGCCTACCACTAAGCTGTGAATTTACTGAATGGCTAAGACAGCAAGTACCACATCATGTCACTTTAGCTGAACCTAATCAGTGAAGAAGATAACTGTATGCATACTGGGGGTATCTGTCCCCCTCAGTGATAATAAGAGTAGGGGAATCAAATGTAAGTATCTAAGTACAAGCCCATATGAAGCGCCTATGATTTCAAGGCATAAGCAGTAACACCTTCAGGGATGGAGGAGTAAACTAACACGTACTGACTTGGTGTCACAAAATTATTGTCTATTTAATCTTTTGTGAAATAATAATTATATGGGGCAAAATGTTAGGCAGACAAGATCTCAAGTCACACAACCAGTGTCAAAGAGACGGTTGCACTATTTGCCGTAGGTATGCTATAAGCTCCCAAGACTAAATGCTATAAGCTCCCTGACTGTACTATGTGCTTTCCTAATGACAGACTAACAGATCAATGCTGATACATTTTAATTCTTCAGTGGCAGGAGTTAGTGGTAAAACAGTACAAGTTTTGTTTCTCAGAAATATTGACTTGTGGCTCACATTGAGTGATTAGCTACTGCTGCTTGGGGAGCTAGAACCTTTATGAACCAAGTCACATAATAGTGATAGAGAGTTTCAGCACACTCTTTTTCCCATGTTTTAGCTTATGTGATAGAATAAAGTATACAATTACAAAAAAATGAATGTATTTCTTTCTCATAAAATTTCGTTATATAATTTTGAAAGCTCAGGTTTTCCTTTCAGAAAAAAAAAGATATTCCTCTTATGATCAACTCTTATTTGTCATTAAATCCATGAGGAAGACTGGGTAAAGTTACTTTGGTTCTGTGATGTAGGATAGCTTTAATCTTATTGACCCATTACTCATCCATCAGATATATCAGGAAGTCCTGTCACTGCACAGTTTGATCCAATTGTTTTTGCAGTACCAATTTTCCAATTGTGAGTCTAAACGAGTTCAATATCGGGAGTATAAACAGATTAGTAATGCCAGGTGTGATCTGAATATTTTAACACCCATCCTTCTATAAAGAACAAGCTTTCTAATAGTTTCAGGTATGCCACTTTCCAGTTAGTCACCCAACAGATTCACAATTTAAATCACCTAGGAGACTAATTAACTCATGGATGTAAAGCTAATCGTTTCTCATAATGTTGCCAAGACACTAGAAAGAGAGGTCCTAGCTAGAGGGTCTAGAGAAGGTAAATGAGGAATGGATGTGAAACATTTGAAAACATATAAATTTTTAAGTCTTCACTTCTTAGAAATAAAGTAAACACATTTATATAACAAGCTTAGAAAAGCAGATAAACATTGAATTCATGGAGAACTTATTTAAATTTGGAAAATGAATGCTTTCTGTAAAAGGCATTTATTTTTACATCTTGGAATTACTGAATAGCTGCCTTACCTGATAATGGCATTTGATAAAGGTTACAGAATATTTGTCACTGGCTATTTATCAAATATGTATCTCCAATTTTAACTACCATCTGCCTCCGCTGTTTCAGAGAAATGCTTTATGTTTGGTTGTTTTTTTTTTGTTTGTTTCATTTTGTTTTTCCTGACAGAATGTTCCCCTGCAATGACCTCAGTAAAATACCAAAGGTTTAATCTAGATCTCTCCACAGCTACTACCAATTACATACAGAAGAATCAGTTATATCTGACCCATCAGCTAACACCTTATCTTCAAAAACAATGGTCACCTTCCAATTTAGTTACCCACTTGCAAGTGGGATACATATTCAGCCAAAAGCAGTCAGTAAAGTCCATATTATAAGAATAAAAGAGAAGTAGGAGAAAAGTTTTAGGAGGTGTGTGGGAGGAAAAAAAATTGTTACTTAGCTGCACTATAACCTTCTTCTCTTTAACGGATAGTCCTGTAGCTTTCCTTCCAGCTTATTGTAATTGAATCAGTATGTGGCATGTACTACAAATGCATCATCAGTAAGAAGCAGAGTCTTACATAAAGGCTACTTGATTTTGGAATGCTATTATCATCTGTATATTCAAGTGGATTCTTACAAGTGAAGTATTCACTAATCTGAAAATGATGGGGCCAAACCAGGATTCAAATATGAAGTCTGAGATTTTCTTTTAAATCTAGAAAATTTCATTTAATATTTTTAGAGGAATATAACATACCTACAGGCTAGAAGGAAGATGCAATCATTAGACATTAAAGAGGTCCTCCCAGAACAAAACAAAAATTTTGATGTATTAATCATGATTGCCTGGATGTGCATTTAGAATGCACACAAGCATATATACATATAGGCTCATGGCAACAAAGAACAGGGAAAGATGTTATTGAGCAAATTTTAAAAGCCAGTTTAGTAATCACTGCTTTATGCAAATTCAGACTAGAGCAATTGAGGTCTGTTTTCTGTGTCGGAAGCAACATCTCATACAGAGGTGGACCTAGACTCTAACTAGGGAAGCAGACTGCAGGAGGGCAATAAACTACCATGGCCTCACATTTTGCCTTTAACCCATTTGCTGTTTTGTTATTGTGGCTAACAGAGGATTCGAGGTATGTTAAACACTTTCTCTGAATTCCTCTATCACCAGCAGCAGCATTCGTCTAACCTCTTCTAGCAGCAGAAAGTGAGATATTCCATGGTTCCCTGCTCAGTTTGTCCCTTTCCTGAGGTGCTTCTTCTTGGGGCAGTAAATTTTAACTGTTGGGAAGCCCTGCAGTAGCTCAGCTTTTAACCCCAGTCAGTATTTTTAATATAACTTCTTACTCTTCAGTATATCAGCAAAGATGTAAAAAGGGCCATCTCCTTTGCAGGCTACAGATATGATTCAGAAAGCTGGTATTCCTCTTGAAAGAAAACTTCCAGAATGAAAAACTGAGAATATGTTATGCTGTGCCCATGCAAATATTAACCGAATGTCTAGGAGCTATGGAGTAAACTGAAAGATACTCTGATGTCCTTTAAGGGATCATCCAGAGGTTCTGGAGGAATAGGATCAGTCACATAGATCTTCTATTTTTAGTTGATGCTAACATTAAAAAATTGTTTACTATGCAGAAGTATTTGTATCAGTCATCTTCTTTCATTACACCTGCAGTGCAGCCCCAAATACGACTGCATGATAATGAGAAAAATTCAAGCTGCCTTGAAGTCCATTTCTTCAACCCAATCAAAATAACAGAAAGTCCATGTTCAGAATTTGTCTACAGTGGAATCACAAAGGTAGGCATCATTGCCAGACCAAATATACACAAAGAAATCTGCAGTTAGACCTCCATGCCTCTGTAAGACATCACTAGCTGTGTAGAGCTCATTTGATTGCTCATTTGATTCTGACAAGACCAGCAATAAAAGTATTCATCTGCAAAGGATCATTAAATCTTTGTGTGCAAAACAGTCAATTGGCTTTTCAGTCTGCTGTTCGCAGCAGAGCAGGAGGTACACTGGTACTGTAATTGCATTATAGGCTTTATCATAATGTATAAGGTTTCCATGATACCAGGATTGCAATTCGTTCAGTCCACAAGGCAATCTTGCTTTGGAAATGATCCAACATGTATATTAAAGCATACTTCATTTAGTGGAGAAATTGAAGATAAAAGGTGAATGAGGCAAAAGTTCTTAAGAGTTAAAAAATGGTCAGTTTAAGCAAATTGTATCCATGAAGTTCTGCTCAGATTGTCAGTAGTTTCAGGTTACTTTGTCTGAATGACTCATCTGGAATGTTGTAACCTGAATTTCTCAAGTGCTGAGATGATGTAAACAAGATAAGCTATGACACAAATGCGGGAAGGACTTGGTGATGCTGGCTTAAACTGAAACATCCATATTTAGCTGATGCTGCTGATCTCTCTGCCTCCATTTCTAATCTTCAAATTGGGAAGGGGGACGATGTCCCTTTTAGTATGTCTAATAGAGAACAAATGGCTGTGAATCACACTGGCAGGTGAGCCCACTGAAAAGTTAGCAGTGCACATTGCTTAAACACAGAGTTTAAAGAGAAACAGAAAATGTGTCAAAGAAAACATGACATCACACATTTCAGCAGTGAGGCTAAACCAGTATTTATCTGCTCATTAACACTGCTATTTTATCTTTCATATGCTTCAAATAAAGTTACCATCTTAAAAAAAAAAAAAAAAACAGTTAAAAGACTGTGGCAATATCATAAGACTAAACAGACAGCTTCAACCGTGGCATTTCCTATTGACTGACTGCTTTTAAACAGTAAGTTTCCTAATGCAAGAAAGTAAGGTGTTAACTACAGCATAGAGCATCTTGGCCAGATTAGCATAGGTCTTGAAGAGGGTTGGAGCCTTCTGAATCACAAGATTTCTATCTCTGAATTAGAAATGTGGATAGAGTGAACAGAAAGTGGCCACCCTTCAGCATTTGAAGCAGCCCTGAAGATATTACAGGTATTGGCTGCTAGCTGAGGAGTGGTCTGGTTCCAGAGCTGAAAAAAATCACACAGCAGTACATTCCTTTTCCTGTTTTGTGTTAATCAGAATGAGATTTGAGCAGTTTAGGAATCATAGCCCCAAGCCACAGTAGCAGAAATAATAGCTGGAGGGGAAGACTTGTATAATCCCATGTTTCACGATCTGTGAAAATAATGTCTATAGTTTTTGAAGAGATTTAGACCTGACAGTTTCTATCAAGGATGTATAAAATGTGATTTCTCCCTGCCATCACCTGCTTCCTTAAAGATCTAAGTTCTGAGTTAATTATAAAAACAAACTGAAATGATTTCCAGTTGTTAAGGGAACACAAAACAGATACACCCTCCACACAAACACCAAATCTGGCATATCATGGTCTAAACTGAAGTCTTCTTCAAAGAGTTGGATGCAAACTTGGATGCAAAGAAAATCCACCTGTGTGCACATCATATAGGAGAGCACAAATTCCTGAAACAGGTGGAAAAAAAGGAAGAAGTGGAATATTTCTAAGAACATGCATGAAAACAATTATTTGGTTCCTACTACATTCAAATTTGTTTAAATTTTTGTATTCAAATATACTTAAACATGTCATTCTGCCCTTTCGCTTTCTCAAATCTCTTTTTTTTTCTTTTCTTTCTCTTTTTAGAAATTCTACTTATAAATTGAATTCGGCTTTTATCATTTTCTTTCGGGATGCAAAATCATATCACCACAGGTTAATACCTATAGTGTGTGATTTGGAGCAGCTCTACAACCAATATAAGATGGAGTGCTCTTTTGCACGCTACTTTGAAGGAGCCCTTTAATTGCTAATTATCTTCATTTTGCATAACCTCAGCATACGTACTCTGCAGAAATTGGTAGCAGTTTTTCCCCCTACTTCTTCCTACCCCTACAAAGTGGCAGATGCCATCACTTCATATATTTTCCACCCACACATAGAGAAATTATCCAAATACTTCAATAGGTCTGAAATTTCCCCGGGGAGGGGAGAAGGAGAGAGAGATCTGGACAACACAGTAATAATGGAAAGTTTTAAATATAGGGAAGGACTAGCCACAATAAATTATAATAAAAACAGTTGAGCACAATTTTCTCTGAAACTGTAAATAACTTACAGTGAAATACTTGAAGGGGGATTATTTGACCAGATAGCAAACCACCCTAGAGGAAGCACTTCATTTAGTAGAAGACATAACTTTATAGAACACCTGACACTGGTCCTCAAGTGAGATAACAGAAAATAATTAGTGATTAATCTCAAAGGGGAAGAAATTTGCTTCAGGAAAACATTTGTCATGATAGTCCCACTTTAATCCTTCCTTCTCTGGAAAGCACAGCATTATAAATAGTTTATACTGGGAAGAAAATGCAGATTTGATTAGCAGTGCCTGAGAAAGCCTGTGTACTAGCTTTCCCAGCCACAGCAACTACAGCAGGGGTTCACCTAGCCAGTAAATTATTCTTTTTCAGAATTTTGGAATTACCCACCATTATCTCTTCTTTTCACCATGAAAAAAGACCCCACCAAACACTGATGGGTTATAGTCAGCAGCTATTCCACCTGGAAGATCTTGTCACACATACTGAGTTCCAAAGAAATGGATTTACTCTTGCACAGGACGAGTACAGAGAAGATTTATGAGAGTTGTGATCAATCCCTGCTTAGCTGTGGGCTGGCTATAACTCTTCTGACCATGCTGACGAAACCATTTGGGGTGGGGGCAAGACGAAGTAAAAAAGGGCAGAGTTCTTTGTCATTCCCTTCTCCAGACTAGCGCACAGGGCAGCTGACTGAAATTGTTACAGCTCCTTAGAGCCTGTGCGATAAAAAGCATTGGAGAATATCGAGATATCACAGGAGTTAGGTTCCATATTTCGTTATTACTTTAATTAGTAGTATGTGTCATTGGGTACATTCTTTGATAATGTTTAGCCCTGCAAGATTTAACTGGAGGATTTGCAAATTTTTAAGTACTGAAGAATTTGGGGGAGGAAGTGGTTTCCATCTTCTGTTCATTTTGAAACCATTTGCTGAAAATTCTTTAATGAGTCAAAGATCGGTTTAAAAAAAAATCATTACATTAGCTTTTTTTTTTTTAGTCTAGGTTTCATAAATATAAATGCTTATTTTAGACTACTACAGGATCATCTTTTTTTCCCAGAAGTCAGAGAACAGGAATGCTTTATGGAGTATAAAAACAGCTGAACTGACAATTAGTCCTCTGGCTGATTACTGTACCTTAAATTCAATACAGGATTTTGTGAGGGTTTTATATGACTCAGCAGCATAAAAAGCCTTTGAATCTTCCTGAACTAAGCACCTACAGCACAGTTACCTGTGCAGGTTAGGCAGACAGTTTTCATCAACTCCAAGGTTTTTTCCTATTACCTGTTGTTTCTGTTTCAGAGCAACTTCTTTCCCTGTGAACGACCTGCTTTTGCAAAGCAGATTTCCAGCATGGTCCATATTACAGACTGGGAAAGATTTTCATTAAAAAAGAAAAAAAAAAGCAAATTTTTTTTAGCCACATTTAAAATGTATTTACAAAATAGTATAGACGTCCTTAGACCAAGGTCAGTTTTTCTTAAGCTACTTGCAGCATAATCATTTTTCTTAGTATGGTGTCATCACACTCTGCGGGGCCTAAAGCCTTCATTAAATCTACTAGAGCTGCTTCTGTAGTTTTCCTTCCTCAGCCATGGCCCGAACAGCAAGGCTTGTGCAACTCAAGAGGATTCAGTTCCTAAATGTTTTCTACTGCTGTAGTGCTAACCTCTGTTACCATTAGGTTTCACAATGAGCAACCGCAGAAAAGTTGCTGGTGCTCAGGGCGAGACTCACCCTTCCAAGCTCAGCTCGGGCTCTCTCCCATCTCACAGCTCTGCACCACAGGCCCAGGCACCAGAGAGAGAAAATTCTTTTTCCGCACCAAGTGCTCCTAAAACCCGAACTCTTCTTTGTGAAGACAGGCAGCTGTCTCTTCCTGTCAGGTGCTGATCCTTCCCCCAATATATATACAGTTAAGTTTCTTGACTTTGAAAGACATTTATTAACCCCTTCATCTCCAGTTTGGAAGAGAAACTTGACTGAAGCACAGTGGAACACAGATCAGGAAACAGAAAGATTAGTTATAGAACTGCATGATCCTGTAGTTGGGAATATTTTTATACTTTAGCTCATATAAAATGCTGCCAGCAGGGACACTAAAATGCAAAGTAAATCAGCCTCATTAGTCATCTAATTAGGAAGGAGTATAATGAAGCTGCAGGTATTACTGAGTAAACATGTTTTTACCTAGGTTATATTTTGTGTAACTGTTACTACCAGAGGTGATTACATTAGTCACTTGCTCCATACAGTAATGAACATATTGTTGCTAGGTTCATTCAGTAGCTAATTTTAGGCATTGCTTATCTGCACATTAACATTCCTCTGTGCTTTTTTGTTTTCTGTTTTTTGGGTGGTTTTTTTTTCACAATTGTACCATTTGAAAGATATAAACTTGTATGAAAAGGACTGACACAGTGAAAGACAGTTTTATTGTCTGCATTTGCTAATTTCTTTTACTTTCCACCAAACACTTCCCCAGCTATGCTGGGCATCATTACTGTTGATTTACATGATAGTAGTACCCTTGTGTCCATCATCTCAAACAGTGGTCCTACTGTTTAGCAAAAGTATTGGAAATACAGGTCACTACAATCTTGTTTTAAAATTGGTTTGGGTTTATGTTAAAAAAATTCCAAGTGAGCACCAGTGTGAAACGTCTTTTCTCCTTGAACAGTTTAGGACAGGAAGCTGTGATAGTACAGTGTAGTGTGTTTTGCATACATAACAATAAATAATTCCCAATTTCCAAAGTATAACCCATACCTTATCTAAAAAAAAAGGTTTTTTTAAGAGGTCCTTAAATCCTTTCCCACAGCTTCCCGGTGTTCCTGCCCATAGCTTCCACTCTGCTCTGGATAACCACCTACTGAGACTGGGGAGTGTTTTGCACAGTTTTGAAGCTGTAATTCCAAGCTGAGAGAAAGGCAATCAGGAGTTCGTTTTTGTACAGGTAGGAAACTAACTTTACCCATTACAATATTAAGTAGTACAATATTCAGGTTAGAGTATTCTTTTGAGAGATTCCCAGCTTGCATCATTTCCACTCTACTTATGCCAGGGATGGATTATTGTGTCATAACTCTCTACCTCTGCACCATAATCTACACAATCACAAGGAAAATAATGCTGCGTATTTGCAAGTATTTGTCATTTATCTCTGCAGTGCAGTTATCAACAGTTATTACTAAACTATAAGTGCACTAGAACTGTCTGGCATAACCAAGGAAACATGATGCTGCCTCTTCAGCTTAATAAACAAGCTTGTTCTTCTCATTCATGCTACTAAACAGGAATTGAGAATCCTGGACAAGCCAGAGCAAGTGCATGACAAGGCATCAAGCTGATGCCTTTTGAAAGGAATGGTTTGGATACAAGAAAATATTTTAGTCTCTATTTTAAAAGGCATCATTCAATCACAACACCTTTAATTCATATCTGGGGATCTAGTTCTTGAAAAAGACATACTTGCTAGTAACCAGACACTTCATTCAAAGGTTTGGCTGTGATTTCAGTGAAATTAGATCACTGCAAACATGTCTTCAGTGAAGTGTTTCTTCATGACTGGCAGACAAACACAGATGCCAGAAGGGAGAGGAAGTGTTGCACTGCTGCCTGCTTTGAAGCTCTATCATCACTTCAATGCAGTCTTAAAAGCAAAGCACCTTTTCCCAAACACAAAGAGGAACAGCGATTTGAAGGAATACCATAAAAGGATGAAAAAATCAATGTCAGTTGAGTTTGTCCCTCCCAAGCAACATGTCTAAAAGCACGTTTTCAGAGATAAGAAAAGAAACAGTCTTCTTCTGGGATATACAAAATCTCAAGATCATGAAACAAATCATCAAACTAAACATCAGGAAACAAAATATCAAGAAATAAAGCATCATTTCCTTGTGCTGTAAGGACTTCCTTATGAATGTTACAGGCAACTGGCTTTGGTGATTACTTGATACAGGCAGTGGCAACATGAAACTGGAAGGTCTGTGAGGCCAAACATCATCTAACAGTCAACCAGCACTACAAATGGGCCCATTAGGAAGCTGCACATAACGCAACGAAAAGCTGTCTTCAAAAATGTAAATACGTTTCCTTCCACAGACTGTGCAATGTACATGTATCCGGTTCTCCTGCACTATAGTTCTGGACTTTTGTCAGTTTAAAATGATTTCACATTTACTGAGCTTGTCTTTCCCTGAACAAACTTACCAAAATACTGTCTTCTTCTACCTTCCTGTTTGAAACAGCTGATGTGTCAGACTGTGTGAAATCAATGACACAAGGTGACATTATAGATGCATTTCAAAGCCAACTATGAGGAGCTGAAGATGCCATTTTTAATGTTAATGAGGTTTGTACATGAAACTCCCAAGACCCGGCATGGATGTTTACCCCTGTGCCTGGAATGATTAATTCCAATGAAGATATCCCTAAAGTACAATTTGCAATGCAGACATGAACATATGCAGACAGATGCTGCCCTTTGCAATGGAAGAAGGGTGCTTAAGATAAAAGCTTCAATATGTGTTTCCCACTCTATTAAATGTAAGTCTTTGACTTCCATAAATCAGATCATTATTTGCAGATTCAGACTTGGAGGAGTAGCTCGAATGAAGTGTGAAAAATTATGTTCAAATTACATAGTGTTCAAGTAAACTTTTTTTTCTATCTTTATTTTCAAATATACCATCATCTGCATTTTGTTTTGGGTACAAGTAAATTGCCCTGTTTTCTGTTCCTTATCTGAATTACCTACTTAAAGGAACACTATTACTCCTTAAATTAGTTGAAACAATGAAGGAAGAAATACTTCTTAAATTTTCACTGTATCTGGGGGTAGAGGAGATTTACTGGGTAAAACATGCATGACTTTTCAAGTCTTAAGTATGCAGAGGAATTACCAGCTATCTTCCACTTTATGGACCAAGGGTATTACAGTATTACTTACACCATTATAATAATTCTAAAGCCTTGTAATTCTCTGTATACAGGCTACCGATGCATGTAAATCAACATAAGCTGTTAACATGATATCTAAACCTATCTTGTTTCATTTTATATTGTCTATCAGACATCTGTTTTTAAAATTCANCCTTTTTTTTTTTTTTTTTTTCCCTACGAAACAGCTATCAGTTGTTTTGGATGTCTTCTAGTGTTTATTCTTCTTCAAGATGCTAGCTGCTAACGTATTCTCCAAGTGACATTTAGAATGGTTTCTCACCAACTTAAATACTGAGTAAAGGATGCTGCTCTGTCCCTAAATTGTCTAAAAACATGTTCATCTGAAACTTGAAAACCTTGATTTGTTCTGCATATGTGTTTGCTTTGTTCAATTACTCTTTTTGCACAAGTCTTTCTCCTTACCAGGTTATGACACTCTGGGGAGTGTGAAACATCATCATCACCATATTCCTCTCAGACATCTGCTCCTTTAAAGGTTTGTGCTTGTTGGGTAGGAATTCTGCCCTAATACTCAGCAATAGACAATACCATCCCACTTAGTGGTCCTTAACAGCTCGACAGGGAACGTTTCCAAGACTTCCAAGTCCTTGCTTCTCTTAACAATGTCTTAGTATTGGCCTCTCAGAGGTAGTGTCAACTCATTCTTCTTCCCAAACTGTGCTTATATTGTGATTCAAACGCAAATATATCAGTGACAGGGCATTGCTTTCATTGTTCAAAAACATATTGCTGAACTGCTCCAACACATTTAGAGTATTCTACAAATCACATATGTAGGAAGTACCTACTGTTCTAAACTTCGCAAAGCTAATAACCTCTAGAGTGTACTTTAGCTATCAATAGAGACTTCAGGCAAAACAACTGGAGACATTACTAATAAAGATGATGAATATAGTGACAATGTGCTTTGCTTGCAGGATGGCCATGAAGTGATGTTACTCCCAGCTACCCTGCCATGCACACAAACCAGGCCTAGTTTTTGGGAGTGTCTGGCTCTACAGAGAGCAGTCTCTCCAGTGAAAAAGCTGGATAGAAGAAAGGGCATTTTTAAGAGAAGATTAGCCTTTGATTAGTTGCCAAGATTAAATATTTAAAGGAAGAGGCAGCAAAATAGGTATTATGCAGATACTGGCCCATTTCCTCTGCTTTTCCATTGAAATAATTTCTCGTCTCTTCAGAATTTCTTCTTTTCAGAGCACAACAGTTAAGAAAATTGAGAAGAACAGCCAGCGCAAATTTGGTTGCAATTATTTTTTCCAGAGTAAAATGCATTCTCATACAGCCCTATAAGCAAGCACTCTGAAGAACTGAATCAAAGACTTTCTGTGCAGTCCTGTTTCAGGTATGCCATAGGTAGATATGGTGTGTAGTATTCTCTGCTCCATATGCGATTTTTTTTTATTTATTTAAATGTGCTTATAACTGCGTTTCCTGAACACCTTGTAGATGTACATTTTTCTCTCAACTGCTCTCTAGGAAGGTAAATACCTGTATTTTGCTTTGGCTTTAGGAGAAGACAGAATTCATTGGTTTGATTTCTTTTTTCTTGACTTTAGGTATGTTATGTACTTAACGCGTGTGTATGTTGTTGAACACTCACGTTATCAAAAGCAAAATACAAGCATTGACCCCTTACTTAAAACGGGAGATGACAATTATAGAACTGGGATTAGCATTTAACAGTTTTGTATCCACAAGCAAACAAACACAATTTTTTTTAAAAAGTTCTGATCCTTACTGCCTATCGTCACTTTCTGGCTCATCTGTCGTACAAATACTTACTTGTTTTTGAGCACATGAATTGCATCTTGGAGGGAAAAAAAAAAAAAAAGATGAGCATCTCCCTCTTGCTCTGAAGTCCAGAGCCACTAAAGTACTGAAGTCCAGATGACAATGGCAATCAAATTTCCTATTTTACTAGACTCTTACTGAGAAGTTTTTATCCTTAGAAGTTTCAGGCACTCATTTTGTTGTAAATTGTTCTAATATAACAGGGAATACAACTGGAGAAGTTGAACACCTGCTCAGCAAATACTTGCCATAGCTTATGAGATAAAGGACCTCTAGGATGCTTACATAAATCCACATTCCAAACTATAAATCTTATATTTTACCATAGATGAATATAATCAATTGTAGGCAGACACCTTCCAGCACTGCCTATGCAACTGTGGGATCTCAAAAGCAGAAGTTACTTCAGAGGCATGGGAATTTACCTTCAGGTAAATTTTAATGAATTAGTGCTCTTTTCTGTTAACTTTTATTACCTCTGTTTTTGCATGAGTTTTCTGGAAGACGGGGATAAGGAAGGAAAATACCGGTTTTTTTCACATCATAAGTCTAAAGACTGAAAATAAATGTGGCAGAACTAAAAATAATAATAATAATAATAATAATAAAATGAAGACATCTGTATATTGTTGCTACTGCTTTAGCTCCAAAAAATGGCCAGGTAATACTCACTTATATGGAACTGTGGGAGTCCATTGGCAGAAGTCCTTAATACATCACAAACCAGATGCGTGTTCCCAGCCAGAATTATACATACACAGGAGCTGCTCTTGATATCAGTGAGGTTTTATTTATCCTGGACCGGCAGGAAGGACAGAGATTCCACAAATGACTTATACTGGAAATAAATGCTCCTTAAAGCAGAGAAGTGGTGAATAGCTATTGGAGGTGGTGTTCAGCTTTTCTAAAGTAAGATTCTCATTCTCATACAAAAACAGCAAGGTTATATGCAGCTATCTAAGCACGTTGCGCCATGGAAATGAAAAGCGCAATTCCTCCAGTTCACCATTTTTTTCCTGAGAAATCAGGACTGGCACACTCACTGTAGCCTAGTTTCTATACTCAGAGGTGGTATTGTTATCCTTAGGTTCGTGCCCGGTGCTCATAGCCAATAAACACACAGAATCAGAATCCACACAAAGGTCTTTTAATTAGGTAATTAAATAACGATAATTCTGCAGAATCAGGTGCTTGGCAATCTTTCACAAAGCAAGCACACCTCAGACCTGAAGTGACATTATTTATACACAGCTGACTTGTGAAACTATTTCCTTGACTACTTCCAATTGGTTGTCTTAGCTTGCACAGTTTATCTTCTGTTGAGCATGGATGTTACAGAGAACTGGGAGGGGCGGAGAGGCTGGACCTTAAATCCCACATTTCCATACATTTGCATTTTGATAGGAGTGGTTTAAATATGTTAATGACCTTTAACGAGCTAAAGGTTACCATGGGTAGGTCTGGAATCTTCCTCTTGTTTTCCTCGTTCTTACTTTCATCCTTATTCTCCCTTATTTTTGCAAGTTCAAGGCTGCCTTGTTTTCTTTAGCTCACAAGGCTGACTTGTTTTTCCTCTACCTTGTTTTTCTCTGCTCGGGACTACAGTATTTTAACTGACTTTAAATATACCTTTTCATTCACTTCATTTTCAATACATCTGAACACTGAGATATTTATTTTGGTCATTAGTTCTGTCATTTAATTCAAAAAGGTAGTTCTGGTGCTGCATTTCACAGCATGGAAACATTTTCAATTTATTTTTGAAGATGTAAAAATGTTGTTGGAATATCACCTTTTTTTCGTCTTAGTATTCGACCATGTGTCATTTAGAAGTTTTATTTAAAGCTCACTATTTCAGGAAAGGCATTTGTAGAATTCATTCTCTTGTACTACTTGGCACATTGTCTGTTCAAAATATATATATATATGATTTTATAACAAAATTAGTAATTAATAAACTTAACTAGTCAATCCTCCTACATACTAGCATAACCACCACCATGAAGCTTAACCTATTCTATGGGGAATTAGCATTCTACTTTCAATTTGTCTTTAATGGACCATGAAACAGTCTTCAGTGAAATGGCTAACCCTGACTTTCCACAACGTCATGTACCATCTGGAATATTGCAGTCCACAGGCTGGATCCAAATTTCACTGACATCAACAAGGGGTGTACCATTTACTTAAGCTTTGAAACACGCCTAAAATGTGTGAGAATCAAACAATACAAGCAATTTGCTTCTTTTCTCCCTGCTGTTCACTTGCTTTTTGCTACACAGTTTAGAGCTGTGTAGTATCTACACAGTTGCAGATGACATGCATAGCAAAGTTTCATCTTTCTGCTGAAGAGGCAAACTAGTGCTTTCTAAATAATCAGCAAAACTCACTGTGAGCCTCCTCAGCTGAAAACTGAGAGATCTATCGTTTTCTTTGGCAATAGCACAAGGTCAAACACAGTATATTATAGGCATGTTTTATAGAGGAATTAATATACATTCATCTTGGTTCTGCCAATAAAGGAGTAAATAAGAATTATTTGCATTGTATATCCAAACTCTGGAATTTCTGTTTGTTCATATTCTGCATTACTGCAGACATCTACTTACCACAACTAGCAACGCTCATTTTACTTATATTTAATAACTTGAATCTTCAAAGATAGAAAAAATAAACATGAATATCAGATACAGAATACATTCAGTAGAGAAAGAATTCCTCTCCTCCTTTCTGATGCTTTACACACAGAACAAAATTGCTTAGGGAAGAGAGAGCTCATCTGTCTTCTTTTCAAAGCTGTCTAATGTTACTTGCTGCAGGAAATTATTCCACTGAGATCTTTTTGATTTGGATATCTAGGTTGAATTTTGTCTCCAGCACTCAAAATGTTCATTTAATCCTGTGTTTCACTTCTGTAGTCAGAAGGTAGTTCTACACCTGCATTTCTGTCTAAGACATCCAGAAGAAAGTGGCTAATACTGCCATATCAGAGCATGAGATCAAAAGATATTGCTGTTCTCTAGACACTAAGCTTTCTGCCATAATTTACTTTCACTGTGGCCAGGGGAGATACGCCCCTTAAAAATTATCTTGCCTTCCTTTCTGACACTGGTATATGTCAAAGCAGAGTACATATTATCTTCCTGTAAAGATCCTCAGAATATCCCAATTTTCTTTTAAGGAGCTAAACCCACCTGTTGTGTTCATTTGTTATATTTAACAATAACAATAAAAAAGTAGAAGCAAGTTCCTTAGAGATTTGATATCACTATTCAGGAGATCATACTGTGTTTAAAACACATTCTAGATTTCTCTTTTATTTCTGCTTGTGAAGCACTTGGCATTGATTCTGACTATATGTTAATATAACTTATTAAAAAGTAATTCAACCTAAAGAAAACTCCGTATACTAGCTGGGAACTTAAAAGCTGGAGGTTCAAAAAGTTTATTTTACGAAGATTTTTGGCTCTCAGCCAGTTAGGTCCACCTCCCTGGTGGGTGTATACAGAGTGCAGGTAGGGCACAAGGATTTGACAGTTTGAATGAAACATGACAGCTAGGATGAAATGCCAGGGAAGTCTGGATTTAAACTCCAGCTGAATAAAGTGGAAAATGTTTCAGGTGATAGGCAGGTACTTAGGGATCCTAAATTTACACAATAAAAGACAAATCAAACACGAGTCCCTCACTCAACCTCACCCCAAGCTCTGGATAAAAGTTCTTTAACCCTGTAACAAAATAAATCACTAATCATGATCTTTTTCAGAAATAGTAATGCTGCAAACATACCAGAAAAAAAATGAGTGGAAAACATGTATAGATGTCTTCAAAGTTCTGATCCTACTTTTCAGAGAGAGAGAAAAAGTTGCTGTCACAAATAGTGAAGAAAGGGTTCAGAGCGGACAGCTCGTACAAACCAGAGAATAGCACCTACAAGACTCACTCCACTGTGGTGAAGAGCAACTGATCTAGATTGTCAGAGTTATAGACAATGCAGCAAATATTTGTAAATCTCCCTCCTTAAATTAAAATTTCATAATCAGGTAAAATGTTAAGAGAGAGACATACTTTTACCATTAAACCTAAGTGTGCAATATTTACTCTCACATTATGTCTAAAGAGCAACTCTACACAAATTTAGAAAAAAAGAGTATATCGAATGTAGCCTGATGACAGTAAAACATGCCACTCAAGGTAGAACTATCAAGCACCACAAGAGTACAAAACTGGATAGAACACCCTGTCACTTCAACGTGCAGTCACAGGTAACCATACCATGATATCCTTTTACAAATCCAGAATCCAACTTACCCACAGTTTTACTTATTTTATTCTTTTTTTTTCCCAAAATTTGCCTCCTTTAAAAATTATTTATGACCAATACATGTGGCCAACAACATAGTCATATACATGCAAGAGAGCTAACCCATTCCACTAATCTCTACATCCAAGCTCCTATTACCATGTAACGTAATAGAGCAAGAAAAGAGACAAGTTCTTAGCTACTATAATAATTTATTGAACCAAGGAAAGATGATTTAATACATTAAAGCATTTCCTGAAATAATAAAAAAGAGGCAAGTACTGCTGCTTGTCTCCTGCCAGAGGAAAAAAAAAAAATTGTCTGTGGTCCAAGACATTCTCTTATATATCTTAGGTTAGAAATCTCCATGCACTTACATCAGGCATGAGTTTTATTCAAAACCTGTTGAAATGAACATAAAATGACTGTAAGCCTCTTAGGTTTCTGATCGAGCTGTCTAAGGTCTTGGTCTAAAATAAGCTTGTAATTGTCCCTTGAATTGCTAGCGACAGATTTGTAGGGATTATGAATCCTTAATAGCTTTGTAATTGGACCCCGTCATCCTTCAGAATGCAACCCCTACATGCACTATGCATGTACAGGAATGCTGTTTACCTGCATGTAGCTTGCAGGTATCTCACAGTGTTGGCAAAGTATGTAGCATATTTTCAAAAGCTTTTGGGCCAGACCATGTGTAAGAACGTATATTTGATGACCAAAATACACGGCAAACAGTATCAAGTGTGCTGCTCCTGGTTCCCCTCTCTGTTAGAAAATCCACAATGCAAGGAAAACTTTCCCTATATCTATATCTACACCTATATATATGTATCCTAGGTCTTACAAAGGGTTCAAGCTCCTAGAAATGTGACTATAATAAGAAGACTGGGATTATATCTTCACCTTGTTAATCTTGTTCTTATTCAGTACAGTGATGTATGAAGTCTACGAGTTTGTCCTCCACAAGACTCTTTCACATAAATGTGAGCAACCCTTCACATGGTAAGAAAGCTACCTTGTTGATCTTACTCTGTCTCATCATGACGAAACACAGAACCAAAAAGTTTTTTGCTATATAAGGCAAAGAGAGTGTAAGAGTGTGCGAAAAGTGAGTGGCTGCTTCATTATGGTTATCTGATCAAGGACCTTTTCAGTGCAAAAAATGATAAAATGATAAGTAAAGAGGGAAGCCATACACCAGAACACACAGGAAGACAAACATGGTAGGCACAGGATAACAAAAGACCATGCCAAAAAAAAAAAAGCCTCCGGTCACTAATTGATGGGCAACTAAGAAACCCCATGGCACAGCTTTGGAAAGGGCCATCTGGTCTTCTTAATGGCTAACGAAGATAGTAAGAAAAGGAACATGTGGATTTAGGATATCTGAGGAGCAGCTGTGCTAGCTGAGGAGGTGATGTGCAGAGGAAGGGGCTGGAGGGCAGCAAAATGGGGATTTAGACTGCGGTGGTGCAGCCCCCCCACACACATGGGGCCACTCTGAGATCTCAGGGTAAAGTAACACTGTGTTCTTGCCATTGCTACAAGGGCAGTGAGTTGGAGTGGTTAGGCACTCCCTAACTGTACCTGGAACTCCTGCTACCTGGCTCATGTCCCGACCCAGAATGTATCAGGACTGTACAATCTGCAAGGTACTGGAATTGTATGGTTGGTAGAAAACACCAGAATTCACCTAACCTGAAGTGTGGCCAGGATGGAAAAATACTGACTAAAGCCAGTCACATGGCGGTCCTATATATACTGGTCCTAAGCAAAGAACCCCTTTGAGCTCTCCAGGACGGCAGCAGGCTGTGACCTAGGATCTCCCCACGAGGTAGGATGCCTCTCAGGGCAGGGACTCTGTGAGGTGCAACTGTTGTTTGCTGGATATGACAATGCAGAGGAGGGTGAGTAATTCACCAAAAGAGGGGAAAAGTTCTTGAGCGCAAATTAGTTTAGAAGCCCTTAATACCTTAGAAATCCTTAACACTTTGCTGTAAGTCTTGTGTGAACCTTGCCATTTACGAATCTTTAAGTCACTATTTCTGTTGTAGCAAATCCTTTATAAATCATTGTATTAAACAGACTAAAGTTTAACTAATGATTAAGTGCTGCTAAGGAAAAAATCATACTATCTAACTTGTGATTTATCATAAGAGTATTAAAAATCTTAAACTGCTGCTAAACAGATCCGTGTAAAAATTTCCTCCATGACACAGACAGAAAGGGGATGGTCACATCAGTGCGTGTGTCTGACAGAGCCCTGCTCCTGATCGCCACAGCCTGCCTGTCTCCCCATTAAAACCTCTCCCAGCGACCTCTCTGTGTGATCTCAGTCTCTGTCTGAGAGGCAGGAGCGGCACGGACTCGGTGCCAGCTCCTGGGTACTGGGGCGAGTGGACCGGGGACCTCAGGGGGGCAGGGGGCCCGTGCCGGCGCTCGGGGGGCTGTGAGCGTGGGTGCCCGTGGGANGGGGTGCCGCGGGTGGCCCCGCGCCAGGGCCAGCTGGCTCTGCCAGCCCCGGGGCGGCAGGGGACGCGGCTGTGCCCGCGGGTACGGGGTCTGGGGGCTAGGCTCCAGCAGCCGAGCAGGAGGGAGTCCTGGGCCAGGCCTGGGGGACAGGTGGCCACTCATGACATGCCTTGACAGGGCTGAAGGTATAAATTAAGAGCCAGGGCCACCGCATTTTCATGGGATGCTGGTTGTAACAGCAAAGCCAGCTCAAGAAATTTCCTCCTGATTCACCAGGACTTAAGTTCATCAATCCCAGTCTTGGGCTGTAAAATGAGATATTCAACAGTGTCATTGAAATTATCTGGGCAAAAAAATATACTGTAAAGCTATAAAGCACAGACCAAAAAAAAAAAAAAGGAGATTACTTTTAATCCAAATCCAGTGAGGCCAATGAAGCCTCACCAACAGTTGCATCTGCAGTTATTGAGGAGGTCACTGGGGAGAGGACATTCTTATGCTTTAAATCAGTCTCATTTAAGTCTTACTAAGTTAAAGACCTTCCAGACCTTCCAGTAGAACTACACATTCTTACTGATACCCATTGCCAGTGAGGGTTTTTTTTGTTGTTGTTTTTTGTTTTTGTTTTTTTTTTATTACAAGCATTCATAAAGAAGAAGGAAAAAAAAATACATATATATATATTGTCCATCAGTAAAACTCCTGTTGTGGTTTAACCCAGCAGGCAGCTACGCACCACACAGCCGTTCGCTCACT
>VXAL01016013.1:67869-78092 GCA_013399475.1 Chauna torquata | reverse complement strand
TCCTCAACATCAAGACACTAATATAAACAGCCACATCACTATCCTTCCTATATTGTCTATCCCTTCTGAAGAGCTTGTAGCCACCCATTGCAGTACTCCAGTCGTGGGATTGATCCCACCATGTTTCAGTTATTGCATCTAGGTCATAGTTAGCCTGCCTCACAATAGCTTCTAGCTCCTCCTGTTTGTTGCCCATGCTGTGCGCATTGGTGTACATGCAGTTCAGATAAGACATCTTCCTCACCCCTACCTTCAGCATGGTTCCACTAGGCACTTTTCTCGTGAGCCCTGTTTTACCCCCTTCCCCCGTCATAGCTAGTTTAAAGCTCTCTCCACAAGTCCTGCTAGTTCCTGCACCAGAATTCGTTTCCCCCTTTGAGACAGGTGAGTTCCATCTATCGACAATAGGCCAGGGGTTGAGTAAACTGCCCCATGGTCAAAGAATGCAAAGTTCCTGTCATGACACCAGCCTCTCAACCAATTATTCGTTGCCTGTGTTTTCCTAGCCCTCTCCGTGTCCTTCACCTCCCCAGAAAAAATAGAACAAAAAAAGACTTGCGCTCCCACTCCTTGAACTATTCGCCCTAAACCCCTGAAATCTCTCTTCATAGTTCGCAGCCTTCTCTGAGCGATTTCATCAGCACCCACCTGAACTATGAGTAATGGGTAGTAGTCAGTGGGTCGAACCAGTTCTGGGAGTTTTCTAGTTATGTCCCTGACCCGGGCCCCAGGTAGGCAGCATGCTTCCCTACAGCTCGGGTCCGGTCTGCAAATGGGGCCCTCTGTTCCTCTGAGAAGGGAGTTGCCTACCACAACCACCTTTCTTTCTTTCCTGGCAGAGGCAGTCTGAATGCGTGGAGTTGACTGCCTCTTCCTTGGTAACCTCTTTGGGGAACCTTCCTGCGCCTCCCCACTTACCTCACCTTCAGTGTCCAATGCTACAAACCAATGCTTAGGGGGACTTGGCGATGCAAGGGAAGCAGAGGGGAGGTTTGCCCACGATGCCGAGCAGGGACCCTCTCCCAACCCTCCCCATATTTCAGGTCCCCCTCCTCTGCCTGACAGGGGCAGGGTAGGGGGTCCACCACCAGTTGTGGGGTATCCCCCTGGCGCCTTTCCCTCTGGTACACCAGGGAGCTACTCCACCAGTCGATCTCCTGTTCACAGTCCCTGATGGCCCTCTCAACCTGCTCTTTCAGCTCTGCCACCATGCTAACCAGATCTTCCACCTGCTCGCACCTCACACAGGTGGAATACCTGCCTCCCTCCCCCGGCAGCAGCAGGCTCTGGCACTCCCTGCAGCCAGAGACCTGTATAGCCACGGTTCTGGACAGCGCCTCCGTTTGGGTCGCCACAGTCTTTCTGGGGCAAGCTCTCTACCTGGTGGAGACCATGGTAAAAAAAGAAAAAAAAAACTGCGGTCACAGATACTGTCTGTAGATAGGATGGACTCGAAAGAGCAGAGGGACAGAATCCCTGTGCCCTGCCACACGAGCTCTCACACCCACCACTGCAGCACGCTGTGGGTGGTTCCCACGACTGATTGCTCCTCTCTGCTCACGGTGGACAGTGACGAGTCGCTGGCCTCCCAGAGGCTTTTTCTAGGCAGAGGGCCTGGGTGCAGTTGCCATTGCCCTGTCAACGCCCACTCCTTGTCAGCCTCTCTCGCAAGAGCTGGCGGATGCTGCCTGATCACGCTGCTCTCCCGGGTCACCCCTGGCGGAGCAAGTGCCTGAGATCCCCCCTGTAACTCATGGTAGGGTGCTGCGGCTGTGGCTGCGCCGGCTCCGAGGCGGCCAACCTCGACCCCATATGATTTTGTGATCAAGCATTCTGATTTGCTTGCTATTTCGTCAGTGTTATTTTTGTTTTTGTTATTGTTCTTATTTCTTTCCAGTTTTCCTACACAACATTTTATTGAAGACAGATGAAATTTTTGGCAAAAAAATTGCTTTTATTATAAAACTCTTTGCTTCTGTTACAACCTGCTATTTTTTTTTTCTCTCTTTTTTGCTTACTTTCTTAAATGAGCACAAAACATGATAACCTAGGGAGATCATAGGAAAAGGAAAAAAAAAAAAAAAAGAGGAAAACTTTTTACTTTGTGTAGATCTTCGTAAATATTTGCTATGATACTTTAAAATTCTGAGCAGATCTTTAGCAGCATACAGCTGGTCTTTCCAGTTTGCTCCATAAAAATAACCACTGACACAGAAGTCTATTTCAAATGTTTTATCTATAAACATATATAAGGAAATGTTCATTTTTTCTCTCTTTCTCTTTCAAATCCAAAGACATCATATAAGTGTTAAGTCCTATTCTAATTATGCACACATATGCAAATAACATAGCACATAAACGTTTATATGTTTAATGCATCACCATTGCTGAACTACAAGATGATAACCATAGCAACTGGGTTTTTGGCCATGCAGTTGTGAGAAAACCAAGAGGCAATGCAATGTACCTCCTGCTCTTCTTTTTCAAGTTTTGTGATATTTTGCATGAACACATTAAAGTACATGCTTTTTCCTGTAAGACAGTGTCAAAGGCCTTGCTTAATGGTCCATAACACTTTCTTTTGAGCTGTACACCATTCCTCTCTTTAATTAGAAGAATAACTCTTCAAGGTGCAAAGACGTAACTATTTTCCACAGCAGTACAAACCATACATCCAAGCAAGTCCATGAACTTTAGGGCCAATCCAGGAATTTTAGGGCCAGTTGTCTTCAATGCTTTTATATATGATCTGGATCCAGGACTTGAATGCATACTAAGTAAGTGTGCAGATGATACTAAATTAGGAGAAGCTGTTGACACCTGTGAGTGTGGAGAGGCCTTTGGAGAGAGATCTTGACAAATTAGAGGGTTGGGCAATCACCAACTGCGTGAAATTTAACAAGAGCAAGTGCTGGATTCCGCACCTGGGATGGGGCAACCCTGGCTATACGTACAGACTGGGGGACAAGAGACTGGAGAGTGGCCCCACAGAAAGGGATCTGGGGGTTCTGGTCGACGGCAAGTTGAACATGAGTCAACAGTGTGCCCTGGCAGCCAGGAGGGCCAACCATACCCTGGAGTGCATCAGGCATGGCATTGCTAGCTGGCTGAGGGAAGGGATTGTCCCGCTCTGCTCTATGCTGCTGTGACCTCACCTTGAGCACTGTGTGCAGCTTTGAGTGCCACAATATAAGAAAAACATAAAACTATTGGAGTGTGCCCAAAGGAGGGCTACAAAGGTGGTGAAGGGTCTAGAGGGCATGACATATGAGGATTGGCTGAGGTCGCTTGGTTTGTTCAGGTTAGAGAAGAGAAGGATGAGGGGTAACCTCATTGCAGTCTACAACTTCCTCATGAGGGAGAGGCGCTGATCTCTTCTCTCTGGTGACCAGCAATAGGACCTGAGTGAATGGCATGAAGCAGCATCAGGGGATGTTCAGGATGGATGTTAGGAAAAGGTTCTTCACAGAGAGGGTGGTGGTGGGGCACTGGAACAGGCTCCCCAGGGAAGTGGTCACAGCACCAAGCCTGCTGGAGTTTGAGAAACATTTGAACAACGTTCTTAGATATATGGTTTAGTTTTTAGGTAGTCCTGTGTGGAGCCAACAGCTGGACTCTATGATCCTTGGGTCCTTTTCAACTTGGGATATTCTATGATTCTAACTTATTTTTCAAAAATTTCCCGAGAAAACGGTAGGCTTCTAAGCTTCTGGAATCCACGATTTACATTGTAAGGAAGGAAATTGACTGCCATTTTGCTCATCTGTGTATGTTATAATCACAAATGCCTTGGTTTATCCTTGGGATTATCACCCATCAAGCCATTAGATCCCAGTAAAATTGCAGGTTACAAACTACTTTAATTACTTGAAGGTTATGACCTTTCCTTTAAAAAATCATTTTCAAAGCTTTACCTTCTTTCTTACTGAAAATAACTGAAGACATGCAAGCCTGCTGTTAATGAACAATACTAAAAAATTCGTACTTCAACCATACTGAAATTTTGTCTTACAGTATTTCATCACAAACAAGACATTGTGAAAAATCTTACATTTATTTCAGGGTAATGCATAGTAACCTTTGTTTAGTCCATCTCTGTTTCTATACAGTGCTTTAGAGCTCCATGCTAGTTACTGAAGGAATAACATTGTTGAAACTAAAGCCATTTTATTCTATTTACTACATCATCCAAGATTGTTTTCAGATAATTAATGAATTTAAATGCGAAAAAGTTATTAATGAGATGTTAAATATTATTTAAAATATCTTAATATGTAAAATATCCTAATTTATTTCAGAAAGATTGTGATTAGACTACGGAAGTTTTTCTAGATATGAATTAATAGGGCTCCAAAACATTATGTTTTAATTCATAAAGCCATACTACATGCTATAAATTAAAGAACTTTTCTTTAAGCATCTGAAAAGCACTTTTCGGTTTCCTGAAGGAAATAAAGAGAATTGACACTTTGGGAACTGATGTAAACTTTATATTCCCAAAGATATTAGGATGAAAGTATTCTATTCTTTGCTTCCAGAAAATTTAGCTGAACTTTCTGGTCAAATTCAATACAGTGTCTTAGAAAGACATTTTAACACAGAAATCAACAAGAAAATCCTTATTTTTAATTTACTTTGGTTCTGAGTTACTATAACACATGTGAGTGACCTAAGCTTCTGATAGGAAGCTATGATTTTACAGTACAGTGACACCAGTTCACACTGTGAATTGCTGCATGATAGAAATATTGTTTCAACAGCAACACTTGAGTTATTTTGCACTATGCTTGAAAGTGATAAAAATATTTCAGGTTGTACTTTGCAATGAATAGAGAATATCTACATATTAATTAATACCTACCTCTGTCTGATAAGCATTAATTATAATTTACTAAGCATATCAGAATAGTTCACAGCATACAAAAAAAAAAAAAAAGAATTTTACAACTGCTCAAATATCTTGCTGTGTAAGAGTACAAAGAATCATATATAGTCTCCAAGAGGAAGAGGTTTTGAATTTGAATTGAGAGAGATTACTGTTGTTATTTTTGTGTGCTCTATTCCTTTAGTTTTTATGTGGAAAGACTTTATGCAGAAAGCCAGAAATTCAGTACTGGGGGAATAAAGCAAAAAGTTTTGAAACTAAGGAGGAAAAAAAGTGACATCAAGAGAAGAAAGGCATACTAGTTGTTGGGGTTATGGAATAAAAGGAGCTTATAACAGATGTTTAAATAGTAGATTCAAGAAGTAGATGGCAGTCATCTTAATGTTCACCAATATATACTGAAGTTATCAAAATGGTAATCCCTTGAAGTGAAAGCGCGCTTTAAGAACAAGAATTTGAAGAAGCACTACATCAAAAGTGGAAGCGAGAGTGTTATAGGAAGAATTTAAACTTCTACAAATACACACTGAGCTTGATATCACTGTCATGAAAGGCCTACTCACAAACTTCTGAAATTCAACCCGTTATGACTCTGTTCAACCAGTTATGATTCTCTTTTTTACAGTTCTGTTTATAACAGCTTCTTCTCTCTCACAAGCTCTGCAGCACTGAGCTCAGCTCTTCCAGCTAGCATTCCTCCATCAACCTTCCATCAGAAAATTTCACCACAGTAGTAAATACTACAAGGGGTCCTGAATGAACTGTGGATGTAGCTACTGAAATCCTATAGGTCTGTTATTTGAGCTCCAGCTCTCACTTTCCTTCTCATTTTTTTTCTACTGGAGGTCAAACTGCCATGCTCTTTGGCTTCATTCAGCAATGCTTCTGAAATGGGAACAGAGATCTGAGGTTCAGAGCCCTGGAACAACATATATTTACCAGTTGTAAGGTTCTCTAACCAAGTGATTTGTTCTACAATAGTTTTCTTGTCTAAAAGACAAAACGTGGCAGAATTTTCTCAGAGTTAAGTTTAAGATAACTCCAATAACATCCAAAGATAAGAATACTATTACGATCTTCAGCATTTAAACACACTACCCTGGGATGAGGAAATTTCAATAAACCTCAGCATTGCTCCCAGCTCAGAAGTGCCTGTTTCTCCTGTTAGTATATTTGAAAAAGTCCATTCTGTAGATGGACCATATGTATTTACTCAGGATCATGAACTGTTAATAGCTTCTGGAAAGCATTGTAGTGACTGATTTCAGAAGCTGTGATGTTTTCAGTTTCTATACTGTCCGTTAAAAGCTACAAAAAAATTCTCAGTCTCATAATATATAAATGTATGCATAAACACAGATGGAAGAAATATACATATACGTATAAAATGATGCTCATACACACACAGTTATAGATGCAGACTATCCTGCATATATAGATGTAGCTTATACAATGCTATGCCTAAGTTTGCTTTCTTTCTCATCTGCTACGGTAGTATGGCAAAATGATATATGTTTCAGGAAATTAGCAGAGTGAAGTATATCGTTGGGGAGTACTCAAATATGTTATTAAAGGATAGCATTTTGGATCAAGTGCAAAAGTTACTTTCCCTATTATTTGGTTCTATCCTCAAAGTCGAAATTCCACAGAAAACCACTCTTCCACTAAGCGTTTTATTTCCAGTTCTGAGATCCTAACCCAGCAACATCAGTAGACAGTGTAACTTTTATGTAATATGTTGACAATCTACAATTTAGAACCTTATGAAACAATGTAAAGATCTGATTAATCCATGTTAAAAAAAAAAAAAAATTGTTACTCACATGCAAACTGAAGAACAGCCTCTCTGCTTAATATACTACCAATCATGTTGGTGGTTAAACATTGATACTGTCCAGAATCTTTCATTTCACTGGGGTTGCTGATGATCAGACTTCCTTCTATTAAACTGTAGCGATAATCACTTTCAATGTCGATTTCAGTTCCATTTCGAAGCCATCTTAGGAAAAAAGAAAGAAACTACTTGAGACAACTATGACCAAAGGAAGGCATCAGGATTAGTATACGGAACCTCATAGCACCAGGTAATACTAAAGATGACAGCTATTCAAAGATAGCCTGGCAGTAACCCATTGCATTGGCAAAACTTTGGATGGAGACATTGTCAATGCATGTCTGACAAAAGGTAAGCTTTTTTTTTTTTTTTTTTCAAAACTAACATCCACAAAGGGCTGGGACTTGAAATCTGTGTAGCAGATGCATCCTTTACGTCAAGAATAAGACTTTTATCATGCTTATAATAAATGAAGTTTCAATTCATATTTTATCATTAAAGCCTTAGACCCAGATGACCTTAGAGAGTTAGCAGAGCTGAGTCTGCACTGTATGAGAGCTAGAACTTTTTTCTTCCATTCTTTCACTATTTGTTCTGGGCCCAAGAAATGCAGAAATCTGATTTAAATACAGAAAATAGAAGAACATAATCTGTGAAGAGTAGGGAGGTAGTTTTATGTACATAGGTTGTTGTGAAGTAAAAGATGTTGGCAATGTTGGCAATGGACAAAGGCAAAATAATATTAGCTGGACTGGGATACATGAAATTCAGAGAAGACTGGGACTGGGGAAACTGGAATTAGTTGATGACTAGTCAAGGGTAATGCCTGGCAGCTACTACATAAGTGGAAGTTATGATCAGATGAGGAGTTAGCAGAAGGGATACTAAGTTTGGGAAGTGTTTGGGAGTGAAATGAGAAGCCTGAAAAGTAGAGATAGGGAGGGGAGCAAAGAAAAGGTGGAACAAGCCAGGTGGTAGGAATCACATTAGAAAGTATCACACCTGAGCAGATGCATTCAGTAATTCCCAGATGAACACTTCTTCTTCTGAAGTTCAGAAGTAATCTAAAAGTCTCGACGTTTTTCTGCTATATGAGTAGTTTTTTGGACTGGGTTGTTTTTTTTATGGGGAGGATATTCTCTGGTGAAAAACCTCACTCCCCTTATTCATCTCCAAAGACTGAAACAACAAACCCTCAAATAGCCCACTGGATGCAAGAGAAAAGATTTTGGGAGGCAGATTAATAGACTTCAGCACTCAGGAGTAATCTCTGGGGAGGGTACAATATCTCAATTAAAGAATAGTAATCCACATAAGAAGATTTTTTAAATTAGTTTTTGTGTTAAACTGTTAAGAACATGAAATTGTTAAAAGAATGTTTCTGATATTGCAAAGAAGAGAGAAGCAGTATATTAGGTATCACAAATCTCTATGAAAAGTGTAACATGGCATCATTATTCTGAGGCACAGATATTTCCTTCATCACTAGTTCACAATCATTCTGCGTTTCAAAGTTGCCTCAGGAAACTGCCAAGCACTTTTGAGCTTTGCTGGAATCCAGCAAAGACTGGAAGAACTTGTAGACTGGCAGCATGTAGACTCCAGACACAACTTTAATGAATCTGAGTCATTATCAATTCACCCTATCTTGTTAACAGCCATGGTGAATGAGGTACAGGCAGCAGAACTCAGCTGAAGTAACTGAATTTTTCTTAATCCAAAGGTCAGAATTGTCAGAATTAAGATGAACTGGAAAACTATTATCTGCCAATTTTATCATGATTGAACTTCTGATCACAGAGGACTCCTGTCTCATTCAATATAAGAAACGGAACACTGTTGACAATATCTTTATATTGCACATGATATTAAGGAAATGTCTGTAGGATTCACAAATTTTTAAAAAAGAGACATAAGAAGAATAATTTTTCATCTTGAACAATTTATTAATGATCCAAGATTTTGAATGAAATTATAATGAAAATTAACTGATATATATATATATATATATGAAATAAATGTGGAAAATTAATTGATCCTGAAATGACGGACATTCAGATAAGGGAAAAGTAAAAATGATGTTTTGATGTTTCCAAATGGGAATTGAAACAAAATTCAGTTTGCTTTAAGTAGCTGACTTCACTTAGTTTCATTTTCAGTTAAATTCAATGCAAAAATATATTTTTGTAACACTACCCCAATACTTTGGAGCTCCACAGCTGCCTATGTGTCCCTGGGACCATTCTGAATGAATGTGTTCCTATCATACAATCCAAGCATATTACAGGAAATGCAACATTGAATTGTATGACATGTTTTCTTTTAGGTAGCCTGACGGATTTGGGAAGACAGAAACTCAAATATAATGCTTAAAAGATAACGACCTGATGGAGAAAATTAGTTACATTTTTTTCTTGAAGATGAATGACTCAAAATATTTCATAACATTCTAATTTGGCTTAAGAAGATAAAAAGACATTTTATTTTATTTTATTATTTTATTTTATTTTATATTTTCCAACTGTCTTTGTCTATCAGGAAGTGATACTGATGAAAAATTTCCAACTAGCTTATATGTGTCCTAAGTAAAATAGTGTACTAGTTTTGGCTGGGATAGAGTTAACTTCCTTCATACTAGTTTTATGGTGTTTTATTTTGGATTTGTGATGAAACAGTTTTGATAAAACACCAATGTTTTAGTTCTTTCTGAGCAGTGCTTTACAGAGCCAAGGACTTTTCTGCTTCTCACGCTTCCCTTTAAGCAAAGAGGCTGGAGGTGCACAGGAAGCTGGGAGGGGGCACAGCCAGAACGGGTGACCCAGACTGACCAAAGGGATGTCCCACACCATATGATGTTGTGCTCAGCAGTAAAAGCTGGGGAAAAGAAGGAGGAAGAGGTATGGGGAGATATTCAGAGTTATCATATTTTTCTTCCCAAGTAACTGTTACATGTGATGGAGACCTACATTCCTGGAAATGGCTAAATAGCTGCACGCTGATAGGAAGTAGTGAATGAATTCCTTATTTCACTTTGCTTGTGCACACAGCTTTTGTTTTACCTAGTAAACTTTCTTTACCTCAGGCCACGAATTTTGTCACTTTCACTCTTCTGATTTTCTCCCACATCCCACTGGGTGGGGAGTGAGCATATGGCTGTGTGGGGCTTAGCTACCTATGAGAGTTAAACCACAACAATTAGGAAATAGATTTTCACAATCAGTACAGGTGTAGTGAAGTGGCATCTCAGGGAATTCTGCACCTGCCTTTAACTCAGTATACCACTAGTGCCTTGTAAGAGCCCACAGGAAGCTTGTGAGTGTCCGTATGTCTCACTGAAGGTCTCTCAGTTATGTTCCTCACTGAGTAGGTCCTGACTTATAATAAAGTACGGTTTGCAGAAATGCTGAGCAAATGAAATCCGTTTATCTCAGGGAGCTATTACCTAAATCAATGCATTCAGATACATTAAGGACTGGAACTCCCCCCCGCCTCCTCTTCCTCCCC